>OY728144.1:433329948-433872448 GCA_963277665.1 Viscum album | reverse complement strand
TCAATTTTGATAGTTATTTTTACATTTTTGAATACTAATATTCAATAATTTTAATATGTATATAATTTCTATAATTTATATTTATTTATTTTTATTTTAATATATTTTTATTTAAATATTTATAAAAATATTATTTATTCATTAATAATCAGTACTTCATTATAAATCTCTTGATTTTTAATTTAATTTTTGATATTTGTTTATTCTAATATTTATTTATTTTTGACATTTCAATAATTTATATAATTTAAATTATTAATTCATTTTTTAATATTTTTTCAATTTATTCATTTTTAATTGTTAAATTTTATTCATTTTTAATATTTATTCATTTATAATTAGTTTTTATATTTTAATTTTTTTATAACATACATAATTAATATTATTTATTCATTTATCATAATATTAATAAATTTATTATTATATTTTCACAATTATTAATACATTTAATATAAATAATAATTTTTATTTATTTTTTATTTTTTTGTAATTTATTTATTTTTAACATTTGTTATTTTTTATTATAAAGTAATTTTTAGTATTTATTTTTATATAATTAAAAATTTATTATAATTTTTAAATTTAGTTTTTTATTTTTATATTCCATTAGTATTTATCATCTTTATATTAAGCATTGATAAAAGGAGTATTTATCATCACTAACTGATAAGCACTGATAAATGATTCATTTATCAACACTTATCAGTTAACACTGATAAAGGTTTATTTTATCAATGCCTTTTTAGCACTGATAAAACAAACCTTTATAATTGTTTTCCATTTTAACACTGATAAATGTATGTTTTATCATTTCTTTTTACTAGAGATGGTAAAATCTATTCTCTTGTTTTAAAATAACTCAAACCAAGATTTCCCCTACTTGCATCGTTCAAGCTCTCATGGAAGACAAATTCAGTTGTCACCTCCTTCAAAGCTTTCGGACAAATCAAACCTTAAATTGATGGAATTTTATTCCTTACTCGTTTTTAATCTATCTTTTATCCTTTTTCCTAATTTTTTTTTGTTCTTCTCGTTGGGTTATTCTTGTCTGCTTGATCTTTTGGCACTATTTTCATGATTTTTTTGTTCTTCTCTGCAATTCTTCACTTGATTCCAATGCACACCAGCATCATAACACATGTTTTAATTTTAAGATGTGGTTCACACTTCAATTTGTCCTAAATCGGTTTGTCACTTCGTATAGAACCAAGTTCATAAGCAAGAATGAACCCAAAAGTCCTTATGGTTCTCCCCACACATTGCCCCATACCACAACCCTCTATCTATAGTGGCTCCTCACACTGACTATGCCTCATGTGCACCAACCTATCTCATGTGATCACTTTATCCAGTACATGTCTCCCTTTTGCTCTACTTTATTTTATTTATTTTTTATTTTTCTCCAATATTCCTCAAATATCATGTATAAAATTATTCCTATATTTATCTCTTAAAATACCAATAATTAAGTAAGAAAAATTCTTTTAAAAAAAAATTATTAATTAAAAATAGTGCATGATTTTAAGATATCAACACTTAAACTCTTATTTGTCCTTAAGCTTATATCTCCACATCATTGAAAGGGAAATCCATCATATCCAAGGTTTAAAAATCATGGTCAACAAAACCAAACAATTATTAATTATGAATAAACTTGCAGGAATCACATAAAAACATCTCTCCAACACCTCAATTTTAAAGAAAACACATAATTGTAAAAAACTAGAAACACAAGATAGAAAAACTTCAGAAGATTTCCAACTAATTAAATGCCTAATATAAATTCTAAATAAAGAGTTTGATACATAATATATTTATATATTCTATAGAATATGTAACTTCTTTTTAGAAATCATGATATGTAAAAAAATTTGAAAAAATTATTAAGAAATATATTCAATACATAATAAATTATTTCATATGTAATACATTTCTTCTACTATCGATAATACATATGAAATCACACATAGTGTGGCCCCTTCCCAATATAATTTTTGGTTGTTCTTCTTCTCATTTTCATTTTCATTTTCCTATTTTTAATGGTTTTTTCCTTTGATTAACAAACATTTTGTGTGGAAGTATGATTTCTTTTATTCATTGCCATTTGAATTTGATTTATAATTTTATTTGAACAATTAAAAATACTCTCAAATTTTTCTAGATCAATTTCATAATTTTATTGGGGAAATAAAGAAAAATAATTATTTTATTGATATTTCAATTTGAAATTTCGTCAAAATTCATACCAAAATTTTTTTTTTCTGATATAATTAATATAATCCACCCAATATTGTTAAACTCCATTTTAAAAGTTCACTTTATTTTTAATTTACATCAAAAATGATGATAATATGTGTATATATAAAGAATGGCCTTTTAGAATTCTAAACTCAAACCTTTGGTGTATTTATTTTTTTATTAAATATGAATATTATTTCATCAAATAGAATGTATATGACTCGAAAATGGAATGATGTTAATAGTATAACAAAAAAGTATGATTATAGGGTTAAAGAGTCCATCATGTTTGAAAAAGATCATGAATATTACCCTTCTCAAATCCTTTGTGTTTACGTTATTATTATTAAAAACTAATTAGTTTAGAGGAGTTTAAATAAAACTTGATCTGTCATAGAATAGATCAAAGTTATAAATTTTTGACTAATAAATGTAAAGCCCCAAAACCACGCTTCTGGGTTCATCTCATATAAATGTTGTGTATATTTTTTAAAAGAAACTAAACAAATGAACAACATTTAATACATATCAGGACCTTTTAGTAGTCTAGGTTTTGGAGAATTAGAAACATTTCATACAACTTAAAAAAACTATACAAAATAAAATAAATAAAATTCTTTGAGCATGCTGCTTCCTCAATGAAAAAAACATCACAAGGTAAACCACTAAACCTGTGAAAAATAAATTAAAAACATAGGGTGAGCAATTATTTTTCCCAATAATGGGTTTTTAAAAATATTTGATAAATACTTCTAGAATATTATTTTGTAAAAAAAATTAAAAATATATTTATAAACACCTTTTGAAAACATTATTGAAATTATATACACCTTGAAAATACCACATTTCTTTGAAAATTAATTAAGTTCAAAAATTGCTTTAAACATATTCGAGTGATTTTTCTAAAAACTATATGCAAGCTTCTAAAAAACACTGAGGCCACATGAAACATTGAAGGTTTTCTTGGGCCTACCCACTTGTCGAGGGATGGGTTCACCCCCCCCCCCCCAATTTCCTACCATATTTACAACATTCAAGTGTCGGATTTTATGAAAATATTTTAAAATTGATTTATATATGCATACATTATTCACTGGGTTTTCTACTTTAAAAACATTGATAACATATTATAATAAATAAATTTACACTTATAACTTAATTAAGATAGATTCTAATAAATTGGAGTAACTAACTTTATCCACTTTTCATAAATACATCGAATATCATTAACATTCTCACATAAAACCAATTCAAAAATAATTCTCTAAGTAAATATGATTCAATACACATATATACACAATTAATGAGAACTAATTCATGCATAATATGTCATGTATTATAGATTATGGTCATATCTTATAAAAATTATGATATTCATGTATGTTAAATGATTTTTCATACATGAAATGATAGGTTTTATTTAGAATTATTACGTAAAATGATAACATTTATCATTATAAACAAACAATTCACATAAAATGTAAATGATAAAATTTAAATCAATCCCTTATATTATAAATAGATAGTATATATCTTTGTAGAACATGAAATGATAAATTAAAAACAAATTCAAACCCTTGCATGTATATTTTTAAAATAAATGAATAATTCCTTTTAATTTTAAAAACAAATAAATATAAATAGCTGTATATATATATACACATATATATATAAATATTTTTAAATTAAACATAAAATGATAGATTGAAATCATGATCAAACCCTTTGATAAATAACAATCCTATTACATAAAATGATAGGTTTAGAAGTAATTTTAAATTCTTAAAACAAATGAAAATAGGTAGATATATATATATGTACGTATGTATATATATATATATTATATATAGATTTATAGTTTGAAATAAAAATCAACATTTTCAAAACCATGAAAATAATTTAATAAGAAAAACTAAACAATTTACCTTACATTGTAATTTATTAAAACAAAAAAAATAGATATATTGTTATATATATACATATATATTTATGTACATATATATTTGTGACATAAATTTATAAAAATAAAATAAACCCTTACTTGTAAGTGAGGAAAAATTGAAGGTCTGGCTTCTGGACACCAAGCAGGAGGGACTAAGTAAAAGAGAAGGAAGTGGAGGGGGGTTCTGGTGTTCTTGGGTGTGAAAATAGGTTTTATAAATAGAAAAATTAATATATCTTATTTAATCAATCCATCGATGGTTTACTGTATAAATTGGGAAAGCATGTATTTTAAAGGTTTGTTTATTTTGATGTTCAGTTTTCTTACTTTTTTATATAATATACATATACATTTTATAATAATCAAAACTTTTAGTGGAATCTGATGACAATTGGATTAAACTAATATCATCCATGTCATTTTTGTGGAAATTGAATCTGAGATGGGCATGGATGAAAGGGACATAAATGGAGGAGATGAACCCGGTGGAATCAACCTAATGGTTTAAGGTGTGTGATAGGGTTCAACGAGGGAGAATATCAGGGTGGGTGGTGAATGGATTTTATGATCCAAAGTGGATTGGATGATTGGGATAAAATCTCGGAAATTTTAGTGAACAAGAGGAGAACGATCAGGACTTCAGACACACGACACGGATCGCGCCTGGTCAGGTTGGAGTCATACATTTACTAGTTGCAAGTCAGTAGTCGGCAGTGATGTCATGGTCGCTCGGTGGTAAGGACCTTGGTCGATGGTGATTGTGGGGGCTCGGGTTTCAGATGGCTTGCAGGGGAGCTTAGGAGGAAGATGTCTCCAACCCATTCAACAAGATCCAGTTTTTTTATTTTGTTTTATCATTTTGTTTTTATCGATTTTCAATTTTATTTAAAACCAAAACTATTATTAATATTATATTCTAAATTTGAACAAAAAATAACATTATCATTATTATAATTAATATATATATAAACAATTTAAAAAAACATTTTTTAATAAAAGAATTTGATAATTAAATATTTTAATATATTTATAAAATATATTATCTTAAAAATAATAATAATAATTTTCTTTAAAAAAATGTTTTACTCTTAATTATTATTACTTTTATTATTATTATTGTTATTATCATTAAAATATTAAAACAAACTATAATTGTCAGATTTTATTTATTTCAAAATAATAGAAAAAAATTAATTTTAAACAGTATCAGAAATATTAAATTAGAGATATATATACATACATTTCATTATATATGTGTAAAATGTAATCATTTTAATTTTAAAACAATTTTAATTATTCAAATATTTTATTTTCACAAAAATAATCAACTAAATAAATTAATACCACATTAAAAAAATAGTATTTGTTTAAAGAAAATAATATTTCTTGAAAAGTGCCGCTTCAGCGGTGGCACGGTGGTGAAAGGGGGTGGTCCATACAAGCAGCTACCTTCATAGATGTAGGTTTCGATTCCTGGGAGCCCACTCTTAGGTGAATTTCTCCCTCCCCTAATCTTCTCGTCTTTCTGGGTCACCCAGTTCTATCGGGTGGGATGATGGGCAAGGCCCGCCTAGCTGATGGATTGTTGTGTCGAACCATTGTTGATTAGGTTGTTACCCTACAGGACACTCTGCCATCTCGGCTGGAAAGTGCTCCTTCCTAGCCGGGGCTTCTCTGAATGACCTCTTTGTGGGGAGGGGGTTTCTGGGTGTAGAGGGTTTGAAAAGACCACTCCTGGGGATTTACTTTTTAAAAAGTAATATTTCTTGAAAAGTAATATTTTATAATTTTAAATCAAAATATCTTATTTTTATAAAATATTTTATTAAAAACTTTCTTGATTAGTTTTCAATTATAAACAAATTATTAAATAAATACTTAAATAAATTACTATTTAAATTTATTGGGGTGTTACAGGAAAGAACTAAATATAGCTAGTCAGTGGGATAACACTGCATTTTATAGATCATCTAATATAATTACAAGTGTGAACTATGGTGAAGATCATATAAAGGATATTATTATTGGTGGAAATGATTATGGATATTGTATTGAGGAAATGAAATGATAGTTGAATATGAAATTAGTGATTTTCCAAAGTTGTTTCATAAGTTAAAGAGTTGTGTAAAGACACAATTTAATATTTCTTGCATTTAATATACAACACTTTTAGTCATACTAAAGCTATAGAATGTAAAAGCATGAATGGATAGAGTGACAATGGAATTACTGAACTTCTTTATCTCTTGAATAATATTCTACCAGAAGATAGTGATCATCCTTAATGAATATATGATGCTAATTAATGTTATGATCAACAAGAAAGATATCTGAAATAATACACACTTATCCAAATGATTGTATATTTTTTTGCAAGGACCATGAATCACTTAAAAATACCCCAAGTGCAGTGCATCTTAATATAAGAATTATTAATCAGTTCCTTTGAAAGTTGTATGGTACTTTCCATTCATTCCAAGTTTTAGGAACCTATATGGAAGTGAGGAGGCTATAAGGAAATTGATATGGCACAGAAATACAAGAAATCAATATGGGAAACTTTTTCACCCATTAGACTCTCCTCAATAAAAGAAAATTGATCATGAGTATCCTAAATTTGGAAATGAGCTGAGAAACCTTTGTCTCACATTGTCTATAGATAGAGTCAATCCTTTTGGTGTATAAAGTAACACTCATAGTATATGGCTAGTTATTTTGGTAAATTATAACTTTTCACCATGGTTATGAATAAAGAAAAAATACATTATGTTGTATCTGCTTATATTAAAAACCACTGGGTAATGATATTGTTATCTATTTGGATCCATTGATTGAAGATCTGAAATTAATATGGGATTTAGGTGTTATGTTGTATGATAGCAATAGAAATAAATATTTCATGTTAAGAGCCATGTTGTATGGGAAAATAAATGACTTTCCTACTTATGGAAATTTTTTAAGATATAGAATTAAAGGAATTATAGGGTGTACCATCTTTGAACAAGGTACACACTTAGTTATGTCAAAACATTCCTCAAAGACTGTGATTCGAGGAAATAACAAATTTTTACCCTAGTGATAAAAATACTGATATTTGAAAACATTATTAAATAGGAATTTGGAAGAAGGTACAGTACCATCTCTACTAGAAAGTGATCGAATATTTGAGAAATTAAAGGATATAGTCACTGATTTTGGTAAACCTTCTTCAAAAAACCTTAAGAAAAACAATTGGAAAAGTGATCGATTTTTTTAATTTCCATACTAAAATTATTTCTAGGTCATAAATTTTCTTGATGCCATGCATGTAAAAAAAATTATGTGATAGTGTCATTAGAACATTACTAAATGAACCTGAAAAAAATATTGCATTAAAGCTAGGTTAGACTTGATTAACATGGGGATATGAGAAGATTTGGCATCAGTGAAGGGTGTAAGGTGGACTTTTCTTCATCCAACTGATTTCACTCTTTCCAAGTAAGAGAGATATCAATTTTGAAACTTCTTGAATGGTGTTAAGGTTCTAGATATGTATTCATTAAATATCAAGAATATCATTCAAATGACTGATTTAAAGTTAAATGGACTAAAATCATCTGACTATCATGTTTTGATGTAAGATTTAATGCTTTTACCTTTAAATTTCACTTTGCATAAAAATTTATATCATACATTAACCAATATTGTTTTCCTTTTCAAAGATATATGGAATAAATTTGTAGACTCAGTGAAGTTTTCAACTATGGAAATGGAAATCATTTTCATATGATGTGAATTGGAGATGTTTTTTCCATATTCATTCGTTAATATAATGGTTCACTTGATAGTTCACTTGGTTAGAGAGATCTGGTTGTGTAGTCCTATACATTATAGATGGATGTAACACATTGAACGATATATGAAGATTTTGAAAGGGCATTTCAAAAATGAAAGTTTTCAAGAATTTTTTATTACAGATCAATATATTTTTTAGAACCCATTGAATTATGTACCAACTACCTACCCATGTGGAGATCATTGGCCTACGAAAATATCATCACTATGGGTGAATTGTGTATGGAAGAATTTTTTGAACATATGTTTCCACAATTACCTTTGTAGAGTGGTAGAAAGATCGCATTTATGTTTTACATAATAGTTAGATGTTATGCCATATATTGAAACCCATAATGTAATTCTTAGGAATTTAAATCCATCAAGGGCTAAAATTTGGATATCAAATACACATAATCAATAGTTTATAGTATTGTTTTGAGACCACACTTTTAAGGAGTCAAGTGAAAACCTGAATTCAATTTCAGAAAAAAAATTGATGGCTGGCTAGGGGACCAAGTGTGCATGTATTATTTTATAATGGTTATGTAATTAATGGTTATGCGTTCTATACAAAGGAACATAATGAATGTGGTGACATAAAAAATGGTGGAGTTATTATTTTTGAATAATCGATGCTTGTATTTGATACTAAAAATAGAAATATAATTTATGTTAATGTGTCATACTTTGGAATAATCGAAAAAATATGGGAGTTGGATTATAGAAAATTCCAAGTACTTATTTTTCAATGTAATTTGGTTTATACAAGAGTGAAATTAAAATCTATGAATTGGGATTTATGAAAATGGATTTTAGTAAGTAAAGATACATGGATGAACCATTAATAATTTCGTCATAGGTAGTACAAGTATTTTATATCCTAGACCCTATAAATTTAAAGTGGTCAATTATTATATTATTAACTAAAACCACTATAGGTTCAGATGTCAATTCATCTTGGATGACCCTTATATTGGGATTTCATGATCATTTTTCAATGTTACCAATATATATGGTGTCTTATATATTATAGGATACCACAAAAGGGGATTTTGATACTTGATAGAGGGGTAAAATCCCATTAACCTTTAAAAAAGAAAAAAAAATAGTTCAATAATCATGTTAAAGTTTTTTTAATGTACATTATGTTACCTCATAGTATTATCTGTTCACTACTGCATTTATATAATCTAAATTAAATGTTAATCTACTTCTGATGATAATATATTCTCCATATTCTAATGATCCCAATCTTGAGGAATAATAGGTTTCTTTACATGTTAATTTTTCCAATATCAATGAACAACAATTTTCCACATGTTGAGCTACCGATCTAAAAAAACAACATATTGACAATGTTGAAACCAAGTAAATGGTTGAAAGTGAACAACTTATGTCTAAAAAAATAAGATCATCATAGCGTTATAGTCCTAATAAAAATTATTAAGGTGAGAAGAAAAGGCATAAAATTATAGGTTGGATATCATGTACATGGCCAACTTATTAATCCTAGAAAGTCCATTACCATTAGTTACATTGGGGTCACCACTCTAATTCATGTATTTATTGATATAGATTTGTGGAACAATGTTGTTCCTGTGATAAAGGCACTAATTTGGGATTATATTAGGGTATCATTTTGATATAATTTCTCTATTTTAATAAAAAATAAAATAATGAAATGTTAATTATAGTTGGGGGTGGTTCCTGAGTGGTAAAACCCGTAATCCTCCATCCAAAAGACTAGAGTTCAAATCCTGGAAATCCCCTTGGGAGATTTATGATATAGGCACTGATGTAGGCGCTGACATTGGGGGCAGTGACACGGGCATGCCGCGGGTAGGAAGTGGGGCCTGTAGGATATGTAATGGGTATATCTACCTAGATATAATGAGGTGTTTTCTTTCATAATAAAAAGAGATTGTTTCCCTAACTTTTTAAAAAATAATGAAACATTAATTTATTCTTCATTATCCCTTGTAGAGTGAATTTATAATAGATGATTATCTAATGTAATTTTTATTAATAGTCCCTGGAAAGGCTCATAAATCCATTTAGACAATTATTATGAAGAATCTTCTCAAGTGTGTTAAAGGGAAAGTAAATCCACACCCACTATAGATATATGAACACATAATAAACCATGAAACATGGAATACATTTATTATCCATCGTGAGGAGTCAACATTTCAGGTACATTGTGATTGTTAATACTTTACTTGGAAATACATGTATTAGTCACTTTGATTATGTATTGTTAATTTATGAAATAGTAACTTAGTGCTAAAAATAATTAGTGTAAATCAAAACCAACGTACCCTTATCGTAAATAAAGGATGGGGTACAATTTACTTGAAAAAAAAATATATGTATTTTAAAACTATAGTGATACTTTTATGTGGCATGAAAAAACAACATAATTATGATCCTTTTTATATATATATATTGATTAATCAAAAACCAAATCCACTTCCATCCCATATCTTGTGATATTGAAGGAGGATCATGTAAATAAATATAGAATACTAGTAAAGGAAAAGTCACAAATAGTATAAGAATCATGTGTAAGTATGACATAATAAAAAAAATATTTTAAATCAATGTTATATAATGATGACATCTTATTCTCCCATATTTTTTATCTGGTTTAGAAATAAGAATCATCATCATTTGTTCCTAATGAACAACTACTTTTATTGTCCTTGAATTGGATAGAACAATATGGTCACTTAAAAGCTTTAGGTTTGGGAGTCTCACCTCAAACATATATTGAGAAAAGAAGTGCATAAGGATATAAATCTAAGAAAATAGATAAGATATGGGCATGAATAAATGTTCTAGGAAAAAATATTAATTGGAAATATGAGTTATTAGATAATTTTATGGGAGGGAGTCAAAGAGAATAAACAACACAATAACAACCACTACATGAAGATCCAGCCCACCCCTTGGCTCTGAGGCAGTTCATTCCCTTCAAAGGTCCTCTTTACCATAGGTAATCAATTTTTTCATAATTGTTTCTATGAAATGTGAATAAATAATATATTAATACCTTTACTATCATAATATTATACAAGATTAAATTGATTGTGATTCATATCTATCAACACCCACCTATCATCTTGTTATGAGTGGTACAGTGTATAATATTCAAGGAGATATTCTACATAAAAAACAACTTCTAAAAGATCATGTGATGGTAGGGAGTCACACAACTCATGAGCTGATCATTGAGATACGTATACCCCTTGATGATATGGATGTTTACATGGTCAAAACTTCTATTGTAATTTTAATATAATGACCATTTTATCTTGTAAAAATACATGTTAATAAAGAGGTATGACCTTTTCAATTTATTTTTTATGAGAAACCTATAGAAATTAATGAAAAAAGGCATAAATCGAGGAATTTTATTAAACAGAAAGCCAAATACAAATAATATAAAGGATTAAGAAATAAATCAAAAATTCCTTTAGAGAGTACTTTCATGTTTCCAGATTAACTATCGCATTTACTAATATTATAGGTTCATGTGGATATAGTAATATGGACACTGTTCATTTTCAAGAATAAATGTATGAAGGGGACATTATATACTATCTTGGTCTTGAGAATTTAGATGAAATCCTCAAGCATAGATGGTTGGAAGTCTTAGTTGTAAATTTATACATGAGGTGTGTTTTCATAATCTTTTTTTCAATAAATTATCTAATATGTTAATTATAGTTAAATAGTATTCATATTTTTTCAAATGTATATATTAATAATATGTGAAGGAAAAACCATGTGAACAAAAAATTTGACTCATTTTTTCTCACATCACTTCAATAAAAAAACATCATTGGAAGAAAATGAAAATTTAAAAATAGTAGACCAACTTACTAAAATGTTTGAAAATAAGATTATAAAAGAAAAACTATTCTTAATACTCATAATGAAGGGGTAGAACTCTATAATCTAATCATATCAAATATATTTTCATTTCCTTCATTACTTATTCCTTTTTTTCAAAAGTATTGGTTGGTCATTGCAATCAATTTGGATACTCCAAAGATTTATTTTTTGGATTCAATGCATAGATTATGAACAAATCGACAATACATGATGATTTTTACTAATTTATAATAAACTGCATTCAATATTTTACAAATAAAATTCAAGTTATTTGTTTTGTATTATATTTTAATGAGAAATTTGTTATGATAGGGAGATGTTTAAATGTCATCAAAATAATGCTATAAGGATGGTCTATTAGAATAATAATCCTTTAAATTTCTGTAATTGGATATGTATTGTGGTATATGTAATAATATTTCACTATCAAATAAAATTACTTATTTTTATAAATGTTTCTATAGTGACTAAAACAAACTAATGTCAATGATTTTGGTTATTATGTTTTAAAATTTATGGAATATATTTTATTCCATAAACAAACTATAATCACAAAAGAGGTATTTCTTATGATAATTATAATTTATTTTAAAATATATATTAACCATTTGTTTATTTATATTTTTTTATTACTATTAAGAATATCAATAGTCCACATATTAAAAACAGGAAATATATTTGTTTATAAATGAGTGGTAAGAATACATGGTGTCAGAATGTATGCAGAAATAATAAATATGTGACTTCCTTATACTTATTTAGTTAATTTTATAAAAAAATTATCTAACTTTTTTTTAGTTAATTTTCTTATCATTTTTATTTACTATTTTTTAGTTAATTTCCAATGAGATCATGAAGAGGTGATTTTGTCAATAATTGATTTTTCTCCAACAATTTTTTGATCTATGAGGAGCACAAAATGATTTGATAAAAATTAATTCTTGAGAAAATCTTTGATAATTATGAGTCACTCAAGCACTATTTTTTCTCTTTATATGGCTATTTTTTCTTTATTTGATCTATTTTTGTTCAGTAGTGTGTGTTTTTAGTTTACAAATGACTCAAGATGCATGTTTTCAGTTTAAAAATGACATTTTAGTTAAAATCATGCATCACTCACTAAAAACTGATCAAAAACACTCTGATTATCTTGATACTTTAGGAAAATAACCCATAAGTCATTGGTGATGTGTAGGAATCAGTCACACATCAGTTTCCCACATGATGTACCAGGTATGATTCAAAGTGCATGTTTTCAATTTAAAAGTAACATTTCATTCCTAAACATGTTTCACTCACTGAAAACTGAGAAAACATGCTCACATTATATTGTTACTTTTAGGAAAATTATCTATAAGTAATTTTTTATGTGTGAAAATTATTCCCACATCAATCTGACACATAGTGTGTCTAGTATAATTGAAATTGTGTGTTTTTATTTTTAGTGAAATTTTATTTCAAAACACAAATCACTCACTAAAAACTAAGAAAACACATTTCGATTATCTTGATAATTTATGAAAAATATCCATAAATAATTTTTGACATGTAGGAATCAAGAACATGTCAATCCAATAAAAGGTGTGACCGATATTACCCGAAGTGCATTTTTTCAGTTTAAAAGTGAAATTTTAGTTCAAAACATGCATCACTCACTGAAAACTAAGAAAACAAAATTTGTATGATCTTGATACTTTATTAAAATGATCTATATTTTATTTTTGATGTGTAGGAATCAATATCATGTCAATCTGAAACATAGTGTGTTTGATATGACTCAAAATACGTGTTTTCAATTTAAAAATAGAAATTTAGTTAAAAACAAGTGTCACTCACTAAAAATATAGAAAATACACTTGTTTTTTCTTTATATTTTAGGAAAAAAATCTATAAACCATTTTTTAAAATTGTGATCGACTACACATTAATTTAACAGATGGTGTGTCTAGTATGACTCGAAGTGTGTGTTTTCAGTTTAAAAATGAAATTTTAATTAAAAACATGTGTTGCTCACTGAAAAAAGGTAAAAACACTAGGATCATCAAGATATTTTATAAAAATGATCCATAATTCTGTTTTTGACATGTATGAATTGATTTTATGTTAAGATGACAGACCATGTTCCCCATATTACTCAAAAAGCATGTTTCTAGTTTAAAATTGACTATTTAGATTAAAACATGTATCACACACTCAAAACTATGGAAACTCAATCGGATTGTCTTGATACTTTAGGAAAATGATTTATAAGTCATTTTTTATGTATAGAAATTATTTTTTCATAAATATGATGCATTTTGTGGCCAGTATGATTAAAAGTGTTTTTTGATTTAAAATCGGAATTTTAATTCAAATCACACATCACATAATCAAAACTAAGAAATAATTCTTGGATTTTCTTTATAATTTAGTAAAATGAATCATAAATCATTTATGATTTATAGTAATCAATCTCATATAAATCCAACATAAAGTGTGCTCGATATGACTCAAAGTGCATGTTTTCAATTTAAAAAAACATTTCAGTTTAAAATGTGCATCAATTACAGAAAACTGAGTAAATTCACTCAGATTGTATTTATAACTTAGTATAATGGTACAAAAATCATTTATGATGTAAAAAAATCATTCTCGCATAAATTCAACAGATGGTGTGTCCAATGTGATTAAAGGTGTGTTTTTTTATTTAAAATCAAAATTTCCATACAAAATAGACTTCACATACTCAAAATAAAGAAAATTCACTCATATTATCTTGATACTTTTGTAAAATGATAAAAAAGTCATTTTTATGGGTAGGAATCATTATCACATCAATATGATACATGGTGTGCCTAGTATGACTCAAAGTGCATGTTTTTAGTTTAAAAGTAAAATTTTAGTTCAAAACATATGTCACTAACTAAAAATCATGAAAACACATTATGGTTTTCTATATAATTTAAGAAAAGTATATATAAGTCATTTTGGAATATAGGAATTATCCCCACATAAATATGACACATAGTGTGTCTGGTATGATTGAAAGTGATTGTTTTTATTAAAAATCAACATTTTAGAATAAAAAACACTTCACTTACTCAAAACTAATAAAATGCACTTTTATTATCTTTATACTCTAGGATAATGATTCATAAGTCATTTTTGACATGTTGGAATTAGTAACACATCAATCTACCACATGGTGTACCCATTATGACTCAAAAATTGTGTTTTTAGTTTAAAAGCATCATTTTAGTTCAAAATGAGAATCAATCACTAAAAACAAAGAAGATCCTATCAGGTTATCTTAGTAATTTAAGACAGTGATCCATAATTCATATTTTATATATAGAAATCAACATAACCTCAATCTAATGCATGGTGCAACCGATATGACTCAAAAAATGTGTTTTTAGTTTAAAAGTCACATTTTAGTTAAAAATGTGTATCACTCACTAAAATCAATAAAACACATTCATATTGTTTTGATACTTTAAGAAAATGACCCATAAGTCATTTTTAACATTTATTAATCAATCACACGTCAATATTATACCCGGTGTGACCCATATGACTCAAAATGCGTGTTTTTAGTTTGAAATGACATTTTATTTAAAAACATTTCACTCACTAAAAACCAAGAAACACTCAAATTATATTCATAATTTATTAAAATTATTAATAAGTCATTTTTAGGAGTAAAAATCAGTCACACATCAATCTGATACACGGTTTGGCCAGTATGACACAAATTGTATGTTTTCTGTTTATAAATAAAAATTTAATTAAAAACATGTTTCACTGACTAAAAACTAATAAAATGAACTTATATTGTCTTGATACTTTATTATGATGATCCATAAGTCATTTTTGACATATAAAAACCAACCATATATCAATCGAACACATGATGTATCATGAACTAGCCCGAATACCCTGGTACACTAATACCTGATCTGGCTCTCACATAACCCGAAGGGCGTTCCCAATCCCCACAACTTTGTGACTAGTGCCTCGCATCATATCAAGGTTAATTAGGAATTATTTTTACAGAAAATAGTAGAATATAAACAAAAAAATTGGTATGGTCAACACTCCTCAAGGAGAAATTACTAGAATCAAACATGTAAAACAATACCCAAACAGTACATCACAAAGTGACACAACATCTACCAAGGTAAAAACTCAAACATGTCCCATGTAACGGGTAGATCTCATCTCCATTGGTCACCTCCAGTACTCTAGGTCCCAAAGATCAAGGATGTAACACCCCGAGATTTTATGAAAAATATTCTTTTAATTTCATTAATGTCTTGTGTTGTATTCTACACCAAGATTACCTTGCGCTATACGCAACACCGTATTAGCTTGCAGTATACGCAACACTATTCTTGGATCGTGTTACACACAATTTTGATAATAGTTATTCTACACAACATTGAGTATATATATATTCAATGTATAAATGAAATATGGTTGGATTCTGTTATACTAAACAATGAAGGATTCTTTCACAACATGCAACCCTGACTTGGCTTGCATTACACGCAATCGCGACCTTCCTCGATAGCGTGTGTTGTACGCAATACCGAGTTTTAATAAACAATGTTATATTATTATAATATTGTCATGAACTAGCCGTTATGAATAGTATTAACTAAATTTTGAATTTTATAACATTATTATTCATCTTACACATTTCTAGAACATGGTATAAGAACAAAATAAATTTTTCGGGTAAAATAAGTATTTTTCAAAAAATGCAGTTTTGCCGCCTTTTGATGGCGCACCCACTTTAAATCTAGTTTTTGACATGTTTATAAGTTCAATTTGACAAAATAAAATTCTTCTTTGGAATCAAGAAATTAAAATTTACTTTGGTTAAATTTTTCATATTATTCTGGTAACTTTCACATTTTAATGAATAGTAAAAACACGCTATATTTTAATTAAAAACAACTTTTTTCATCGTAATATCTTATGTGGTTAAATTATAATATTGAATGGTTTTAAAGTATAAATAGAATATATTTTTACCATTTAATATAATTTATGTCATTAGCATTGATTTTACCTTGAATCCGTAGGTTAAACCAATTCAATCTTTTGCAATGTTTTAAACAAAAACCCGTTTTTATTCGACAACGGGATTAATTTTAATTTAATTTATGTAACTTCTGTGTATTGAATTTTAAAAAATGGATTCCATATTTGGAATCAGTGGGTCCAAATTATGTTAATAGGCTACTTTTTATTTTTGGGAATTATGAATAGTTACTACGGTAAATTTTATTTATCATACTTAAAGGTAAATCGGGTAATTAAGGGTAAATATAATATTTTAAAATTACCCTAAAAATGTCAAAATCCTATTGGATGACTAAAAGTCGACCCATATCACCTAAGGGTCGGATTAGATTCATTTAACTAAATTTTTTCAATGAAAATAATTTAATTATTATTAAAACCAAAGAATGTGACAACATGTCACTTTCTTAAATCTTATAAGTATAATAATTTTAATATAGTGATAAACTTCATGAAACTTCGAACATGAATATTCTCCAGAAATATAATACAATTATCTACATCATAGGAATTTATTTATAATTTTTAGGGATTAAATAATTATCATTTATTATGACACATAGATGATGCATTAATTTTCTTATTAATGAAATATTGACATAATTGATGTTATAAATGCCCAAATAAATGTAATTTGAGACTTTTTATGACTTACACTAATTTTCTAGGTTAATATGACATGTTATTGTTGATTTAAGTAACTTGTTTCGAACTTATCATTCTGTTATGAATTTGATAAAAATCATATACCAAATAGTTTCAAAATTGACATAAAATAGTTTTTAAAACAAATATTATATTATTAATTGTTATTTTATTTCTAAAAATCTAAGGTTCGGCCAAATGACTTAGATAAGATTATATATATTAATAATAAACAACTTGGGGTTCTTTTGGCTTGATATAGTAAGTTTATTAACCATATAGTGTAAGAAAACAAAATGACACGGTAAAAGTTAAATTCTTTAACTTAGAGTTAAATCTAATTGATAAGGGTAAAATAATAACCTAAACTTGTCTAAATCCTATTGGATGAGAGGATTTCGACCAATCCCCACCTTATCCTCGAAATAAATCAATTTGGATCTATTTAAAACCGAACTTGACTTTATAATAAAATAATATTTTTAGTTATTCCAAAGGTGCCTCTCTCCTCCCTTATAAAAGGGCACCTCCTCCCTCTCTTCCTCACACAACTTTGAGCCTTCAAGCTCGGCCAACCCCTACCAAATTCTCTTCTCCACTTCCCTAGAAACATCCTAGAGGTTCTGTTCTTCCTCAAAGACCAATTTTAGTGCCCTAAGTGGAGGTCTCAAAGAGGCGCTTCAAAGAAGAGGTAATTTCCGTTACCGATTCTTTCACCTTTATTTCTTCTTCCACTTCTTCTTCTTAGGTTGTTTCATTATGAAGTAATAACATCAGTATCACTCATATACTGATATTTTATTATAAGTATGAAACAATCCTATTTCACCATCTATCCATCCTACGGAAAACGAAATCACCGCGCGTGCGTACGTACGGAATACCGTCTCCACGCCGTGGTGAAATCTATTTTCCACCACCACATTACTTGTATGGGTACAATGGTGTAAATAATAACTATATATGATTATTATAAAGTGATATTGATACTGAAATAGTATACATACACTTCAACACAAGTTCACGAACATGAGAACGATATCATCACTCGTGCGTACGTACGGACTACCGTCTCCACGACGCGATGAGATTCATTCTCCATGTTAACCATTTAAGAATGATTATAAAGTATATATAAGAAATAATAATGAAATATATTAAATTATAAAGCTACTGTATTTATGTATATATGTATGTCATCTACTTACTTCCATTCAAGATAATAAGGAAAGGAAAACAGCGTTCATGCGTACGTACGGACTACCGTCTCCATGAACGGTGTGTTTCATTTCATTTATCTATCTATTATATATATATATATACTGAATATATATGATATATAAATCATTTTTTATATTATGGAAGTAAGTAAATCATGATATAAGTAATAATAATGTCAAGAACAACAAGTCCAAACACCTACGATAAATGAAACGATTTTACCCAAAACGCTTCTTTAACATTGAATTTACAAAAGAACGGGTAATATAAAGTCATAAGTGAACCATATATGATATCATAACAATGAATATGATTCTATAATAAGTTAATGACATTATTTAAATCATTATACAGGAGGTTTGGATTCGTACAAAGCATATCGGACATAAGGTAAGGGAAATATCACAATCTCATTTTTATCCGAGATTGTTTATACTTTAGTATTTACTGGGGTGTATTTAATCATACACATCCATGTTTACTCAATATGTAATATTATTTCCATCCATCTACAATTGTTTAAATACAATTTTACCCTTCGGTGAGTTTTTAGTAAAAGATATGAAAGGAATCTTTTTTCGTTTTTCGTTCGAGGTACTTTTTGACTTTTCCGACAAAAGTACGAGAAGAATGTTTTATTTTAACTTATACGGTATGAATGGATTTTTAAAACATTATTTCCAAGAAGCTTCCCTCACAAGTTTTCAAGTTTATTTTTAATCAAATTCTTTTAGTTTATAATTGTTTGACATGTTAAGAAAGGAAAAGTGTTTTTGAAGTAGAAAGGATATTTTCCTCAAGAATGAAGTTCAAGTGTTTTATCAAAATCATTTTCCATCTAAGATAATAAAGGGTTCTGTTTCTATCCATATTTTTATATTGATCTGACTATGTTGTGATGGAATTATGTTTATGAATTCCTTTGTCTTATATGAATGGTTTTATGATGTCATGTTGTTTAAGAATCCCATTTTTATTATATGGGTTATGCAATGATGTATGATTTATGATTTTGTGGCACACATAAGAAAGGTATCATTAAGAGATGGGTGGGACCTATATATCCCTCCAATGCATTGGGTAAAGATTTTATATCTCATGAGATAGACATGGCTGGAATGGTAGGTTATACCGGTTCAGTGAAACAGGACTGAAACGAGGGTGACTCGGTTCAGAAAGGGACTTTGTCCACTAAGATAGTCTTGGCAATGAGTCTTGACTAACAAGAAATGATTCTCTATGATTATGTGTTTATGTCACAAAGTTTCATGTTTTAAGTTATGATTATTGTATTTTCATTTCACTACTAAGATTTATCCCATGTTATGAAATTATGCTCTCTTTTGCAGGTTAAGATTTCCAAAATGTTATGTTCTTATGAATATGATGTGATTGATATTTCTTTTGTTTACCCTTAATGAGCATTTAAGCTCACCCTTTTATGTTTTCTTTTCCCCAGGATATAAAGAAAGGTTTTAGGTTAAAAAAAAGGAAGATCTTTATGGGAGATGTTGAAGATCTTTCACCAGGATTAGAAGATTATATTCCGAGTTTCCAAAGACACTAAACTATTACGATCCTTGTGTGTGTGTTTTTGTTATGTACTAAATATTCCGCAAAAGTAATGTAATGTCAATGTAAGTCAGGCTTCGGGAATCTACAGTTGGTATCAGAGGAAAGGTTTAGTCAACCTTTGGAAACTAGGATGTGATAACGTTAGTGAGATCCCTAGAGATATTTCTAAGGTATGACTAGGGATTTCCCTAAGGATAAGTATACGTATAGGTTATAGTCCTAGAATTGCGCTAAGGATATTATAATTTAACCAAAGATGTTAGATATTGAAGTTACTCCCCCTTTATTATGATTTTTTCCTCTCACACTATTCTTTTTGGGTTTTAGAAAATGGATGGAAACATGATTATTCACGATAATGGAGGATATGATGGACAATGGAATGATATTCTTCATGAGCAACCAAATGAAATGGGATTTGGAGGTCCAAACATCATAATTATGCCGAATCAGCAATCTCATAATATGATCAATAAAGTAAAATTTGGTAAGTTTCCTGACTCGGCTAATAAGAGAAAGATGGAGTTTCATGATGATCATAGAGGAAAGAAAGTTCAATTTCCCCTATGTAAATAATATGGGAAGAGGCATCAAGGAGAATGTTTCAAAGTAACTGGAAGATGCTTTGGGTGTGGAATAGAAGGACACAAATCCAGTAAGTGCAAAGGAAAAGGTTCAGTTAACACCAGGGATGAGGATAATGGTATTGCTACGACATCAAAAATGGTTAAATGTTTTAAATGTGGAATGTACAGGCATTATGCAAACCAATGCCCTAAGGGAAAGTCTCATGAAGAGAATCAGTATGGTCGTATGGGTAGTATTTATGTGGATGATGATGAAGAGACTACAAATGATATGTGAGATGAAATAATTATTGAAGCTCGGTCAATGGTTTAAGAATGTAGTGGAATGATTACATGTTTATCATGTGTAATGTTGTATAAGTAATCTCATGGTACTATGGAATAAAGAGACATATAAGGATTGTTGCACTTTTTTCTTTCCTTGAGTTTTGAAAATGTATGATTAATGTTATCAGTATCCATGAAAGGTTATTCAGATATTTTTGGAATGCAGATGATATGTGCATAATGAAGGGAAAATGAGAAAACGAAATGTTTAACAGTATTCATGAGCTCATGATTGATATAAGGACTAAGTGATATAATGGTTTGAGTATAAATAATTTTGAGGATTTTGGTTTATGGAAAGTGTTAACTTTTAACTGCATTCATGTTTTCACTAAGGTTCAATGGGTATTCAAGAGAATACATGATTAAGGCCTTTGAATGTTTGGAATGTGACCAACAAAACATATCTTATGACATATGGGGATCAACGATGGTATTAAATCTCTGGTAATCGTTTTCACTATATTATGAGAGTGGACTGCAGTATTATGGATAAGCCTAAAGATTGGAATGGATTATGTTGTACATAAGTTAGTATTGTTTAAGGATATAACTTTTGATATTATTTATGTAGTTTTAGAAAAAGGACAACCTGCAGGACGGGCGACAGCCCATCGCGTCGGACAAGGCCGTGGGAATCGAACCCACAACCGAAGTGCGACTGGCCTTTATCGCCTACCACTGGCCTACAGGAAGTCCTTGTTTAGTAGAAACTAGTTTTATTATATTAAGAAGTATGATATATGAAGTATAAGTCCATTTTAGGAACCATATATGATTAATCTCACTATAGAATGACTTATGTATATTTAATAACTTTTGCTAACCTTTTGTTTGAGACAGATGGAATGACCCGTCATTCTATCACATGATCTGCTAAAACTTCACAAATAACAAATTCAACTTCATTTATTTAAGAGATGAAGTGGAAATTGTTCAAGGCACGAACAACAGTGAGATTGTACCAAAATAAAGTAAGTATTTATTCTAATTCAAATTATTCAACTTTAGGGAAACGATCTTGAAAACCAAAAATGTTGTCCTAGTGCTCTTATATCTGATTAATCAGATGGTACCTTAGATCTTCACAAATTTATGGATTTGTGATTGCTGGCTTTTCCATAGCCATGTTCTCTACCACTCTCCATCAGAACATGATGGTTAGATTTCTCTTCCATATCCATATTTTCACCTATGTGGAAACCCAGTGATTAGTTTATTTGGGTAACCGTTACGTTTCATACTTTTGTTTTTAAAGATTAGTTTTGGTATTCCTTTTTACGATGTGGGTTTTGATTAAAGAAACTTTTGAATAGTAAACCATTTATAACCCCGACGAATTTCGAGGGCGAAATTCATTTTAAGGGGGGTAGAATGTAACACCCCGAGATTTTATGAAAAATATTCTTTTAATTTCATTAATGTCTTGTGTTGTATTCTACACCAAGATTACCTTGAGCTATACGCAACACCGTATTAGCTTGCAGTATACGCAACACTATTCTTGGATCGTGTTACACACAATTTTGATAATAGTTATTCTACACAACATTGAGTATATATATATATATATATATATATTCAATGTATAAATGAAATATGGTTGGATTCTGTTATACGAAACAACGAAGGATTCTTTCACAACACGCAACCCTGACTTGGCTTGCATTACACGCAATCGCGACCTTCCTCGATAGCGTGTGTTGTACGCAATACCGGGTTTTAATAAACAATGTTATATTATTATAATATTGTCATGAACTAGCCGTTATGAATAGTATTAACTAAATTTTGAATTTTATAACATTATTATTCATCTTACACATTTCTAGAACATGGTATAAGAAAAAAATAAATTTTTCGGGTAAAATAAGTATTTTTCAAAAAATACAGTTTTGCCGCCTTTTAATGGCGCACCCACTTTAAATCTATTTTTTGACATGTTTATAAGTTCAATTTGAAAAAATAAAATTCTTTTTTGGAATCAAGAAATTAAAATTTACTTTGGATAAATTTTTCATATTATTCTGGTAACTTTCACATTTTAATGAATAGTAAAAACACGCTATATTTTAATTAAAAACAAATTTTTTTCATCGTAATATCTTATGTAGTTAAATTATAATATTGAATGGTTTTAAAGTATAAATAGAATATATTTTTACCATTTAATATAATTTATGTCATTAGCATTGATTTTACCTTGAATCCGTAGGTTAAACCAATTCAATCTTTTGCAATGTTTTAAACAAAAACCCGTTTTTATTCGACAACGGGATTAATTTTAATTTAATTTCTGCAACTTCTGTGTATTTAATTTTAAAAAAATGATTCGATATTTGGAATCAGTGGGTCCAAGCTATGTTAATAGGATACTTTTTATTTTTGGGAATTATGAATAGTAACTACGATAAATTTTATTTACCATAGTTAAAGGTAAATCGGGTAATTAAGGGTAAATATAATATTTTAAAATTACCCTAACAAATGTCAAAATCCTATTGGATGACTAAAAGTCGACCCATATCACCTAAGGGTCGGATTAGATTCATTTAATTAAATTTTTTCAATGAAAATAATTTAATTATTATTAAAACCAAAGAATGTGACAACATGTCACTTTCTTAAATCTTATAAGTATAATAATTTTAATCTAGTGATAACCTTCATGAAACTTCGAACATGAATAGTATCCAGAAATATAATACAATTATCTACATCATAGGAATTTATTTAGAATTTTTAGGGATTAAATAATTATCATTTATTATGACACATAGATGATGCATTAATTGTCTTATTAATGAAATATTGACATAATTGATGTTATAAATGCCCAAATAAATGTAATTTGAGACTTTTTATGACTTACACTAATTTTCTAGGTTAATATGACATGTTATTTTTGATTTAAGTAACTTGGTTCGAACTTATCATTTTGTTATGAATTTCATAAAAATCATATACCAAATAGTGTCAAAATTGACATAAAATAGTTTTTAAAACAAATATTATATTATTAATTGTTATTTTATTCCTAAAAATCTAAGGTTCAGACAAATGACTTAGATAAGATTATATGTATTAATAATAAACAACTCGGGGTTCTTTTGGGTTGATATAGTAAGTTTATTAACCATATAGTGTAAGAAAACAAAATGACACGGTAAAAGTTAAATTATTTAACTTAGAGTTAAATCTAATTGATAAGGGTAAAATAATAACCTAAACTTGTCTAAATCCTATTTGATGAGAGTATTTCAACCCATACCCACCTTATCCTAGAAATAAATCAATTTGGATCTATTTAAAACCGAACTTGACTTTATAATAAAATAATATTTTTAGTTATTCCAAAGGTGCCCATCTACTCCCTTATAAAAGGGCACCTCCTCCCTCTCTTCCGCACACAACTTTGAGCCTTCAAGCTCGGCCAAACCCTGCCAAATTCTCTTCTCCACTTCTCTAGAAACATCCTAGAGGTTCCGGTCTTCCTCAAAGACCAATTTTAGTGCCCTAAGAGGAGGTCTCAAAGAGGCGCTTCAAAGAAGAGGTAATTTCTGTTACCGATTCTTTCACCTTTATTTCTTCTTCCACTTCTTCTTCTTAGGTTTTTTCATTATTAAGTAATAACATAAGTATCACTCATATAATGATATGTTATTATAAGTATGAAACAATCCTATTTCACCATCTATCCATCCTACGGAAAACGAAATCACCGCCCGTGCGTACGTACGGAATACCGTCTCCACGCTGTGGTGAAATCTATTTTCCACCACCACCTTACTTGTATGGGTACAACGGTGTAAATAATAAATATATATGATTATTATAAAGTTATATTGATACTGAAATAGTATACATACACTTCAACACAAGTTCACGAACATGAGAACGATATCATCGCTCGTGCGTACGTACGGACTACCGTCTCCACGACGCGATGAGATTCATTCTCCATGTTAACCATTTAAGAATGATTATAAAGTATATATAAGAAATAATAATGAAATATATGACATTATAAAGCTACTGTATTTATGTATATATGTATGTCATCTACTTACTTCCATTCAAGATAATAAGGAAAGAAAAACAGCGTTCATGCGTACGTACGGACTACCGTCTCCATGAACGGTGTGTTTCATTTCATTTATCTATCTATTATATATATATATAATGAATATATATGATATATAAATCATGTTTTATATTCTGGAAGTAAGTAAATCATGATATAAGTAATAATAATGTCAAGAACAACAAGTCCAAACACCTATGATAAATGAAACGATTTTAGCCAAAACGCTTCTTTAACATTGAATTTACAAAAGAACGGGTAATATAAAGTCATAAGTGAACCATATATGATATAATAACAATGAATATTATTCTTTAATAAGTTAATGACATTATTTAAATCATTATACAGGAGGTTCGGATACGTACAAAGCATATCGGACATAAGGTAAGGGAAATATCACAATCTCATTTTTATCCGAGATTGTTTATACTTTAGTATTTACTGGGGTGTATTTTATCATCCACATCCATGTTTCCTCAATATGTAATATTATTTAAATCCACCTACAATTTTTTAAATCCAATTTTACCCTTCGGTGAGTTTTTAGTAAAAGATATGAAAGGAATCTTTTGTCGTTTTTCATTTGAGGTACTTTTTGACTTTTCCGACAAAAGTACGAGAAGAATGTTTTCTTTTAACTTATACGGTATGAATGGATTTTTGAAACATTATTTCCAAGAATCTTACCTCACAAGTTTTCAAGTTTATTTTTAATCAACTTCTTTTAGTTTAGAATTTTATGACATGTTAAGAAAGGAAAAGTGTTTTTGAAGTAGAAAGGATATTTTCCTCAAGAATGAAGTTCTAGTGTTTTATCAAAATCATTTTGCATATAAGATAATAAAGGGTTCTGTTTCTATCCATATTTTTACATTGATCTGACTATGTTGTGATGTAATTATGTTTATTAATTCCTTTGTCTTATATGAATGGTTTTATGATGTCATGTTGTTTAAGAATCCCATTTTTATTACATGGGTTATGCAATGATGTATGATTTATGATTTTGTGGCACACATAAGAAAGGTATCATTAAGAGATGGGTGGGACCTATATCTCCCTCCAATGAATTGGGTAAAGATTTTATATCTCATGAGATAGACATGGCTGGAATGGTACGTTATACCAGTTCGGTGAAACAGAACTGAAACGAGGGTGACTCGGTTCAGAAAGGGACTTTTTCCACTAAGATAGTCTTGGCAATGAGTCTTGAATAACAAGAAATGATTCTCTATGATTATGTGTGTATGCCACAAAGTTTCATGTTTTAAGTTATGATTATTTTATTTTCATTTCACTACTAAGATTTATCCCATGTTATGAAATTATGCCCTCTTTTGCAGGTTAAGATTTCTAAAATGTTATGTTCTTATGAATATGATGTGATTGATATTTCTTTTGTTTACCCTTACTGAGCATTTGAGCTCACCCTTTTATGTTTTCTTTTCCCCAGGATATAAAGAAAGGTTTTAGGTTAAAAAAAGGAAGATCTTTATGGGAGATGTTGAAGATCTTTCACCAGGATTAGAAGATTATATTCCAAGTTTCCAAAGACACTAAACTATTACGATCCTTGTGTGTGTGTTTTTGTTATGTACTAAATATTCCACAAAAGTAATGTAATGTCCATGTACGTCAGGGTTCGGGAATCTACAAAGGACATCCATGACCTCCAAGTGGCGCTTTTCCTTTTCTTGAACCTGGCATAAGATAATCTACAAGCACCAAAAGGTAAAGGTAGGGTGTGAGGTAAATATCCCAATTGGGTTTCACCAAGTGTTCCATAATCAATTTCATAATAATTAAACCAATTATGATTTCAATTTAAATAAAAAAATTCATGGAATGGAATTTAAATATTTCAAAAAAACATTCTTTCATAGTCCAAAAGAATGGAAGATATAGTAAAATAGGAATAAATGAACATTTTATATAAAACATTAATATAAATTGATTGGAATGAATAAAAGAGTTCAATGATCAATGGCATGTAATCATCAAATAAAAAATATCATAGCACTATGTAATAATCCCTTCGGTATGTTAGATTCAATTAATAGTATCCTCGTACTTCTCATTTATCAAAATGGCTCAAGATAGGTTATCACATTCAATATAAACGTTCCATTAGGGGATCCCATTATGGGTAATCAATATAAACCCCATTAGGGGATCCCATTATAGAAAATCATTCCAAACTTGGTTTAGTTGGTGTTTTCATTATGAATTCATTACTAGGGAATTAGATTCATATTGTTCTTGTCTCCATTACCTAATAACTACCCAAACACACATGTGATTCAATTAATCAATCAATTAATCATAGGAAAATCAATAATTTCAAACCAATTCAAAATAAAATTTACCAATTTTAGTTTTTAACATGCCTTTTTCATTTCAAAACCAAATCATATATTTTTATCAATCCAAAATTTTTCAAATCATATTTCAATTTAATCCATTTATCTCAAGGTTCAACATCAAATCAATTTCCAAGTCAAGCTATCAATTTTCTAAAATCCACCCAATAATTTAAATTCCATTGAAATTGGGGGGTTTTCAGAATTTCCATGAACTTTTTAAGATCAAACATCAATCGTCTCAATTCTAGGTTTTAAATCATTTAAAAACTCATTTCAAATCAATCAATCAATTTAAGTTTTCAATTTTAGGAGAAAATAATATGAAACCACCTACCTTTAATTAGAAATAAAATCAATACTCATTATGGGAAACAATAACAAAGAACGAATGAGAAGGAGATAAACAAAGAATTCATATATCACGGTTCATCAAGATCAAACTCTAAATTTTTAGAGGATGGCATTTCAGGCAGCAGGTTATCCCTTCCTTGGCAATGGCTTCTAGGGTTGAAGCTCAGTCATAGCGGTCTGGAACTTCCTTGGCCTTGATCTTCTTCTATCTCCCAGTGGTGCTTCATCGGCAGCTCCCTATTCATCTTCTCTATGTGACCCATGGGTGTCCGATGAGCTTTGAAAATCTTCAGTTGTGGTGAATCCAAGTATATTGGCATGTTTTTAGTTAGATCTAGATCTGATCGTCAGATCTGATGATGGTTTTATGAGATATGATTTTTCTACAACCTTTCACGGTGAATCACGGATGCCATTTCAGAATGACATTATTATAGTGGAGAATTTTGTGGATGTGGTGTTGCAGGAAACATATCAGGTTGATGATGTTATCGAAGATGCGTGGATGTCATCTGTTTGGGATGACATAGCAGCGGCGGCGACTGTGGATGTGTCACTGCCTGAAAATCAGGCATCTCCTGCTTTGTATCAAGGTGATGATGTTCTTGGGTCAAAATCCTTTAATGTGATGAATATTTCAGGACTGAAGCTGGATGGTTCTAGTTCTTTGGATCTACTCAAAAACCCTTTTTCAGGTAAAATTATTTATAAGGGTTCACTAGCCCACGTTGAAGTCAATCCTGCAGCATTTTTTGAGAGAATGGCCATTGGAAAATATTCATTGATTTCACTCATTGTTTTTCATAAGGGTGATCAACCTTGGAATCTTGATAATTTATTTTACAAAACCTCACTTTTATGGGGTTTCTCTAACTAAAAATATGTTTCTCTTGTTCAGGGTTTTTTTCATTGCCTATTTCCTTTAGATGACATAAATATTTGCACATGGAGTATTGGGACCCTGTTTTTTAAGCCTGGATGGATTCACGTACATGAATGTTCTTTGTACTTTAATGTCTCATGTGCAAGAAATGAATTTTCCCATATTTGGGTTCATCTTCATGGACTAAAGTGGGTCCGTTTTAATTTGAATATTTTACAAGATATTGGAACGGTAATTGGGACTCCTATTCACCTTGAGAAGGAGACTAAGGATGTCTGGTTTGGTCACTTTTCTAGGATGTTGATGGAGTTTGACCTTATCTCTACTCTGATTGACAAGGTAACCCTGTCTACTCCTTTTGATAATATCCAGATAGATGTTGAGTATGAAAAAAATACTCTTTTCTGTAATAAATGTATGGTTGTTGGGCACTCATTAGAGCTATGACAGAAGAATGTTTTATGTGAGGATTGTGGGATGAGTGGTCATCCAGGAAATATTTGTTGAAGGAAGCCAAAGATACAGGATTTGGGATTGTTAAAGCCCGTCGTATCACTTAAAGATCCATCCCCCACTATAGATGATGTGCTGATTGCTGGAAATCCTGATTCTCAGGTGCCTCATCTTGGAGGTAAAGGGATGGGGGTGGATGTGTCTCTAGAGAGAGCTCATAGTGGACCCTCTACTTGGGTTGACTTGGATAAAGAGGTTACTTCAGTTAAGGAAACCCAGATACGGTCTCCATGATTGATGACCCATGTTCCCCCTCAGGTTAACATTTATAATCAAAATGCTCCACAATAGCATGTTAACTATCATCAGGAAATCCAGAATCACTTTCAGTCATCCGTATTATCTGTGAAATGGGGGGATGTTTATGAGGATGAATGAGGGAATGTTGGTACCCCTTACCGGGCTTCAGGCAGTGGTGGGCATGCCTCTTACAAGGATGCAATTTTAATCAACAAGGAAAACATGACTGATAGTGAGAGTTTCACATATGTTCCCTCAAATAGGAGACCGCGCAAGTATTATTCTACTCTTCCCAAGACCGTGTCTACCAGATCGTATTCTAAGGTTCCAAGGAAGGTGGATACAAATATACTTAAGATTTTCAATTAGTAAATTTCTCAATCTAAGTGGGATACTTCGGGGGACTCTGATTATTGAAATGATATATTGTATTATGATATGTAGACCTTTTTTAGGTGGATGACGGAAGTTTTGCTTGTTTGACCTCGTATTCCACTCTCCAGTATCTTTTCTTTCTTAATAAATATTCAGAAGATTTTATTATGAATGGACTTGCTAGGTAAGATAAAACTCTGATTCAATCAACAATCAATATAACATGTAACACCCCAAGATTTTATGGTATGTCTCTTCTTAAATAAATTCAATTTCTTTGATAGCTTATGTTACACCAAGCTTAAACAAACGATTAAATATTATTATTTAATTGTGATATTTATCACCTATAAATTGGAATAGAGGGAATGAATGAGATTAAATAAATTATAAAAATATAGTTTTCACATGTTTATAAAATGATTTAATCAGTTACTGATCAATTATAAATGAAAACAATAACTAAATAAACATAATGGATGTGTTTTTATAATAAAAACTAATTTTTTTTCTCATAATGGAATTTTATCCTAATAAATTAAATTAATCACTATTATTGAGAGATCATATATACAATAAAATGTTTTTTAATTCATCTAGTAAGTTTTATAGGATTAAGACAAGAATAAAATCCAATTTTAAGCATAAAAGGCTATATTTTTTTAAAAGACGATTCGTTGCCTTCTAATGGCACCCCTATTTTAAAACTAAATTTTTACATTTTTATAAGTTATATTTGAAAAAATAAACTTTATTTTTTAAATTTTGATATAAAAATTAGATTAGGGTGAATTTTTTATATTTTTATGATAAGTTTCATTTTTTGATGAATATAGAAAAATACTATATTTTAATTAAAAATTGATTTTCAGTCTAATTAATTTATAGAGATAAATTATGTTTTAAATTGTTATTAAAGTATATTTAGATCAATTACACATCAATAAGTCCAATTTAATTCATTTTAATCAATTTTACATTGTAATTAGATATAAAAACATTTCAAACTTTTGAACTTTTCACTTTAAAAACTCACTTTTTTATTGTGTTTGTGGGATTAATTTTAAATCTAATTTTTATAATTATGTGTATTTAATTAATTAAAATGGATTTAATATTTGGAATCAAAATATCCAAATTATTTTTTAAGTTCAATTTCATTTTTAGGAATAAAAAATTACTATGGTAAAAAAAATTATTTACTGCGATATAAGTAAAATTGTGATAAGGGTTAAAGTTAAAATATAAAACCTTAAAATGTATAAAATTAAAAAACTTAATGTTTTTTTTTTGAAGTTTTTATTGATGATATAAAACCTCTAAAAATATTAATTTCCATCCAAATTATTTGAATTTAATTCCACCTCAATGTGGTTGGCTTTAAATATAAAATATTCATTATTTTAATCACTTACACCCACCTCTCCTCAAGAATAAATACCAACCCATTTTGACTCAAAAAGACTTTTAACTCCTAAAACCTATTACCAAACATATCTTACTCACTCTAACCACATATAAGTGCTTCTTCTATCACCTAAAGACCAATTCCAAGGTCCTCAAGGGTCTCTCAAGGAGGTGATATTCAAGAGGTGATTTTCTCAAAGTACCGCTCTTAATTTCTTTTCTTCTTCCAATTTCTCATCACCTAATTCATCCATAAAGGCATGATATATCTAGAATAATTTATATATTTTTTATTATTATTTTAATGTAAAATCTTATATCCATACCTTTTACTTCATCATATTCAAAGAAATGAAACTATTGTCCAGGTAATTCTGGTTAATCACCTCTGTAAATAATGATTTTGTTTGTTTTCTATTACTTCCTTAATGTATGGACATAAAACTATTATTATGGTTCAATAAAATTTTAATAAGTATATTATAACTTATTTCAGGTTCTATAACTAATATATATATACATAATATTAATTAAAACAAAAACTACTTCGTAATGATCGAAAAAATCACCAAAATAAACTAAATATTTATCGTTAATGTTTTATCTAATGAATCATTCTCATTTAATAATATAAAATTATATATGTCACCATTTAAAATTATGTAATTTTATTAATAACATTTCATTTAACTTATATATTTTTATTCCCATTCGATAAGAACTTCCATAATTTTAGAAAAGTTAACCAATCAAGAAACCATAAAACCAACACTCCCGAAATGATGAAATTAATCTTTATAACTCATAAAAATTATCCAAAATGAACTCAATAAAATTATAATAAATATAATAAATGTGTAATAGGTTATTAATTAAGTAATTAATTAATCTAATTTTATTATCCAAGACAATAAGTATAAGTTCATAGCGCTTTCGGGAGTAAGGTAAGGGATCTCTCCGAACCTCCATATTACCTTTGGGTTACATTTTCTCTCTATTTGCCTCAATGTATCCCTTAATTACTATTATATAATTATCTTATGTTCTCTATATATGTACCAAACATACTTATATGTCTCAATTCATATTTATTTTATGGGTAATTACATTTTTTATAAGGTTTCATTCTCAATTATCCCTGATAAGCAAGCCAAATTAAAGGGAACTTCTCTGTTTCCTTCCCATTTTCAAGTACACTCCATAAACTATTTTAATATACCAATATTTTTCTAAAATAACTCATTTTATCATGAAAAAATATTTTAGTCCATTTCTGGTTTTATTAAGAAACTTATGCATTTTTCCTCTTTAAAGTCGCTTTTTCTTTTCCCTAAAACCGCACTTAACTAGCACATTTTTAACCACACTTTTTCAGGTTTGTAGTTCAGTTGAAAATAATTTTATTTTATATATTATTTACCTTATGAATTTAAAATATTTATTTAACCCCTTATTCCATGGATACCATTGTTATATTCCTTCTGATTATGCTTCATAACAATATTACCATACCCATTTCATTTAATGGGTAACCATTATGATTATTTCTTATGTTTGATTATTTATGTGGAACACATATGCATGATCATGTTGTAATGGGTGCACCTAGATAGCGTTCTAATGTATTGGGTAATGTTTTAGTCTCATGAGGCGTCATGTTGGGATATGTAGTAAACCTAATTCCTTTATGGTACTTTATTCACCATGTTATATAATCTTAGTAATTATCCTTGATTCATGTTAGTGTCATGTTATATGTTACTATCATGATCCAATTTATTGGGTAATGTTTTAGTCTCATGAGGCATCATGTTGGGAAATGGAGTAAACTTAATTCCTTTATGGGACTTTGTTCACCATGTTATATAATCTTAGCAATTATCCTTGACTCATGTTAGTGTCATGTTATCTATTACTACAATTTTTATATAGCACCATGATAATCAGATTCCATGTTCTATATGTCATGATTTCTTATGTTTATCCATGATACATTCCTTTTATGTTATTATGTTATGCATTCTAACTCATGTTTTGTACTTTATTCCCATGTTTATTCCCTTACTAGGATTTTTAGCTCATCCCTTTTGTCTATATATTCCCCATGTTATCCTATGTGAATGCAGGAGCTCAAAGGAAGTTAGGAGCTCATTTTTGAAGTTTAATAAAGCAATGTTTTATTCAATTTCATGTTTTCTAATTATGTACCTAGTATCCCAAATACACTAGAATTTTTTATCCTTGGCTTGTATTTCTGGGGGAAACTATGCCTAAAAAACATGTAATAAAATTTGTAAAAAACATTGGTTGCTATAGTTGGCATCAGAGCACGATCTAATTATTTTTGGGGTATTTGGACTAGAAAACATTATAAATAACCCTACAGATAATTCTATAACCATGTATAAACTAGATTGAAACTTAGGTAATCCCAAGATATAATATAATTTTTATTTATAAGTTTATCCTTTTATGTTCTAAGTTTCCTTGTTTATATGCTTATTATCTAAGTATTAAATCCCCCTAATATTATTTTTTTTCTTTTTAAGTTAATGGATGGAAATAGGAGAACTTGTGCCAATAACCAATGTGATAGTCAATGTGAAAATTTCCCTAATGACATGCCAAACCTTATGGGAACAGGAGATCATAACATCATGATTGTACTAGCTCAACTGACTCAAGTTATGAATAATAAATTTGATCATATAGAACACCCTCCTCCTTCTAAGAAATAGAAAGTTTTGTTTGAATATTTTATGTAACAAAGGAATCCTATATTTATTGGGTATTCTGATCCCCTCATCGTGGAATAATAGATTAAATCCATTGAGAAGATATTATATTTACTCCAATGCTCATAAGAGGAGAAATTCGTGCTAGTGGTATAACATTTTGAGAGGTAAGCCGATCAATGGTGGACACTAATAAAGAACATGATGACTAAATAGGAAGTTTATTCCATGGAATGGGAATAATTCAAGAAACTATTTTTCAATAAATATTTTCCCTAAAGTCTCTCTCTTAAGATGGAGAGGGATTTCCTCAATCTGAAGAAAAATAAAGATGAGTCTATTGAAGCATATGAGGAAAAATTCACATGGATTGCACGGTATGATTCTGGTTTTATCATTAGCACTGAAAGTAAGGTGGACCAATTCTTTAGTGGTTTAAAATTTATTCTATAAAATATCTTAGCAATTTTGGACTTTTATATTTATGAAGATATTTTCAGTTGTTCCCTTAAAGTTAAGATGGAGATTGGTGATTATCAATGGTCTCATGGGACTGGAGACAAGAAATTTAATATGGAATAAAGACCAACAGAAAAATATCATGGAGGAAAGAAAACCCATCATCTCACTTGTCAATAGGGTGTGAAGAAGCATCTTGGAAAATACCTAAGGGGGACCAAAAGTTTCTTTATGTGTGGAAAATAGGGTCACCAAGCTAATCAATGAAGAGGTGAAATGAAGAAAATCACTAATGAGGAAGTGGGAAATAAATAACATATAAACACTATGTTTGATGTGGAGTGTTTTAACTACAAGTAAGATGATCATTATGTGAGACAATGCCCTAAGGTAAGGGTTATTGGGGAAAATCTGTGATATAAAACTCCAAGGCAGTAAGGAAAATCATATGTTATCACTACTATTGAAGTGGATCATAATAATGATGTGGTGATAGGTACTCTGGTTATTCATTAAATAATAGTGAACATATTATTTGATTCTAGTTCTATAAATTATTTCATATCTTTCATGTTTAGTATAACTATTCTAACACCACCTCAAAATATATAAGTTGAATTATCTGTGAAAACAACAAATGGGGCGATTATTTCATCTAAAGTATATAACTCTGCCCTAATAAATGTCTGTGGATTGAACCTCCCAAAAAATATCAGCTTACTTCCTTTGGTGGAGTTTTATTTTTTATTGGGCATGGATTGGCTATCATTATACAAATCCAACATCAACTTTTGGGAGAGTTAGATCACTCTTCACATCCCAAGGCATCCTCTGATTCTATAAATGTGTAAGGGGGATGATTAATATCCTTCAGAATCATCAACACAAGTGTGGATATTATTTCCTTATGATTAAGCATATCTATCCCAAATGATTGAGATAAAGGAGAGGACCATTCTTGAATACATACCAATTGTGAGTGAATACACTGATGTGTTCCCTGAAGAATTTTCTGGTCTTCCACCTAAACGATAGGTAGAGTTCTCAATTGAACTTATACCTAGATCTCTAACTATATCATACACACATTATATAATGGCCACCATTGAGTTAAAAGAATTTAATAAGAAGTTAAAAGAAAATATGGACAAGGGTTTCATACACCCAAGTGCTTCATTGTGGGGTGTGTCGGTCCTCTTCAGCAAAAAGAAGGATGGATCAATGTGCTTATGCATTGATTATCATGAGCTCAAAAAATTATAAAAAAGAACAATTATCCCCTTATATTGATAGATTAATTAATTGATCAACTATGTGTGGATAATTATTTCTCTAAGGTGTACCTTCAGTCGGGATATCGCCAATTAAAAGTGGGGAAGGAAGATATTCCCAAGAATGATTTTTGAACAAGGTATGGAAACTATGAGTTCATAGTGATTACCTTTGGACTCACTAATGATCTAGAAACATTCATGTACATAATGAATATATTATTTAGAGATTATCTCGAAAAATTTATGTTAGCATTTATAGATGATATTTTGATATACTCTAAGAGCAAGGTGGAGCATGAGAATCATTTGGTTACTATGATAAAAAGTTTGCAAAGGGAGAAACTATATGCAAAGTATAGTGAATGTAAATGTTGGATAGAGGAAGTATCATTCTTGGGACATGTTATCACTGGTATAGGGATATATATGGACCCTTATAAGACAAAGGTAATTGAGGAGTGGCCCAGACCAGCATTTGTAACTGAGATCTGTAGTTTCCTTATTCTAACTTGGTATTGCCAACGATTTTTGAAAAACAATCATGGTTTTCAAACCCACTAACCAAGATAACTCGTAAGGGAGTAAAGTTTATCTAGACCAGTGAATGTTAATTCTACTTCAAAGAGTTGAAAATGAGGATTAACACTACAGTAGTACTCACACTACCCAGAATTGGTGAACTATTTATGGTATACAATGATGAATCAAAGAACGAATTAGGTTGTATACTGATTTAAAATGATAAAGTAATAGCCTATGCCTCAAAGCAGCTAAAAGTTCATAAGAAAAAATATCCCACGAATGATCTATAGTTGGTGGATATAATCATCACTTTGAATATATGGAAGAATTATATATTTAGGGAGAAGTGTGAGATATATACTGATCACAAGATCCTCAAATATATACACACTGAAAAATCTTAACATGCATCAAAGAATATGGTTAGAGATAATCAAGGACTACGATTTCATTATTCACTACCATCCTGAAAAGTCAAATATGGTAGTTGATGCTCTTAGTAGAATAGAAACTACTAATCTAACCATTATGTAGATTGATAAAGACCTTATCTTTATGGATATCCAAAGGATATATTTGGAATTATAATAGTAGGGAATGAATCTTACCTTTCCCAAATGATTTCCCAACCATATATCTAAGAGAAGATTAAGGAGGTACAAAGGGATGATCTAGATCTATAAAAGAAGGTGAAAGAAATAAAGGAAGGGAAAAGATGTGAGTTCCACATTGATGATGATGGTTTGATTTGATTTAGAACAAGGATTTGTGTGCCTTCATCACCTGAGATAAAGTAGGATCTATTGGAAAATACACATAGATAACCTTTCTCTTTCTATCTCGGATGAACCAAAATGTACTGTGATATTAGATAACATTTTTGGTGGGACAACATGAAGAAGGAGATTGTGGAGTATATATCACAGTGTTTAATATTTCAGCAAGTTAAAGCAGAGTGATAAAATTTCAAAGGGATGACACAATCATTTCCTATATCCATGTGGAAATGGTAGAATTTCACTATGGACTTTTTCACTGGTCTCCCAAATACATCCAAAGGAAATAATGCTATATGGGTTGTGGTTGATCTACTCACTAAGACTTCCCACTTATCTCAGGAATATTTCTCACTTGAAAAACTAGCCAATATATATGTAAAGGAAGTGGTGAGGCTATATGGGGTTCCACTTTTGATCATCTGTAATCATGACCCAAGGTTTAAATCTAAATTCTAGAGAAGTATTAAACATATTTTGGGTACTAAATTGAATTTCAGCATGGCCTACCACCCACAAACTGATGGAAAATCTGAAAGTACAATCCATACACTCGAGGACATGCTAAAATAATGTTCAATGGAATTCAAATGTGGATGGTATCTATATATCTCATTGGTTGAGTTCCCATATAACAATAGATTCCACTTGAGTATTCAAATGGATCCATATGAATCTCTATATGGGAAAGGTTTTAGAACTATAATTTTTTGGGATGAAGTTAGGGAATGAAAGTTATTTGGACCTGATCTTATGTAAGAGATGACAGTGAAGGTTCAAGACATCCAACAACATTTAAAATCCACTCTGATTTAGTAAAATAGTTATGCTAACAACCATTATAGACACTTGGAGTTCATTTTTGGAGATAAAATTTTCCAACGAATATATCAATGGAAGAGAGTCGTGAGATTTGGGAAGAATGGAAAGATAAGTCCTAGGTACATTGGCCCATTTGATATTCTTGATCACATTGGAGTTTTGGAATATCGACTGGCACTTCCACCAACCATGTCTCAAGTACATTATGTGTTCCATGTATCCCTCCTGAGGAAGTATATACTGGATCCATCACATGTACTAAAATAATATGTGGTACAGTTGTAAAATGATCTCCCTTATGAGGAACAACCAATGAAGATCTTGGAAAGTAGAGATAAAGTTCTATGCAACATAACCACCCACCTAGATAAATTACTATGGAGGAATCAAAAATTTGAAGAGGTGATATAGGAACCAGAGGAAGAAATGAAGGAGAAGTACTCTCACCTATTTCCACCATTAGTATTTAAAAATAAATTTCAAGGGTGAAATTTTATAATGGGATATAATGTAACACCCCAAGATTTTATGGTATGTCTCTTCTTAAATAAATTCAATTTATTTGATACCTTATGTTGAACTGAGCTTAAACAAATGATTAAATATTATTATTTAATTTTGATAGTTATCAGCTAGTCATTGGAATAGAGGGAATGAATTAGATTAAATAAATTATAAAAATATAGTTTTCATATGTTTAAAAAATTAATTAATTGGTTACCAATCAATTAGAAATGAAAATAATAACTAATTAAACATAATGGATGTGTTTTTATAAAAAACTAATTCATTTTACTCATAATGAAATTTTATCCTAATAAATTAAATTAATCACTATTGATGAAAGATTTTGTATTCAATAAAATGTTTTTTAATTCATCCAATAATTTTTACAGGCTTAAGACAAGAATAAAATCCAATTTATAACATAAAAAGCTATATTTTTCTAAAAGATAATTTGTCACCTTTTGATGGTGAAACTATTTTAAAAATAAATTTTGAAACGTTTATAAGTTAAATTTGAAAAAATAAACTTCATTTTTTAAAGTGTGATATTTAAATTATCTTAGGGTAAATTTTTTGTATTTTTTTGATATGTTTCATTTTTTGATAAATAGAGAAAAATACTACTTTTTAATTAAAAACTGATTTTTCATATAATTTATTTATATAGTTAAATTATATATAAATTATTAGAAAACTATACTGAGATAAATTATAAATCAATAAAACCAATTTAGGTCATTGGAATTAATTTTACATTGTAATTGGATATAAAAACATTTCAAACTTCTGAAATTTTCACTTTAAAAACCCACTTTTTTGTTGTGTCTGCAGGATTAATTTTAAATCTAATTTTTATAATTATGTTAAATGAATTAGTTAAATCGGATTCGATATTTTGAATCAGAATTTACAAATTATTTTTTAATTTCAATTTAATTTTTAGGCATAAAACAAGTTACCATGGTAAAAAAATTTACAGCGGTATAAGTAAAATAGTGAGAAGGGTTAAAGTTAAAAGGTAAAACCTTAACATACCTAAAAATTAAAACATTTCATGGTTGTTTTATGTGTTTATAGACCCCATAAATCCTAAAAAATATTAATTTTCATAAAAAAAATTTAAATTTAATGCCACCTCAATGTGGTTGGCTTTAAATATAAAATATTCATTATTTTTGTCACTCACACCCACTTATCCTCAAGTATAAATACCACCCCATTTAGACTCAAAAAGCCCTGTAGATCCTCAAAACTCTACCCAAACCTATAATACCCACTATCAAAATTTCCAAGTTCTACTGGTCTCACCCAAATACCAATTCCAAGGTTCTCAAGGGTCTCTCAAGGAGGTGATATTTAAGAGGTAATTTTCTCAAATTACCTCTCTTGATTTTTTTTTTCTTATTCTAATTTCTACTAACCTTCTTAATCCATAAATTCATGATAAATCCATAATACTGTATTTAATATATTATTATTTTTTTAATTTAACATCCTATATCCATACCTTTTACCTCTTCTTATTCAAAGAAATGAAACTATTGTCCAAGTAATGTCGGTTAATCACCTCCATAAATAATGATTTTGTTCGTTTTATATTACCGCCTTTATAGATGGAAATAAAAATATTATTATGATTAAATTATATTTTAATAATTATATTATAACTTATTTTAGTTTATTTTACTAATATATATATATATATTATTAATTAAAACAAAAGGTAGTTCGTAATGATTGAAAAAACCACCAAAATAAACTAAACATTTATCATTAATGTTTTATCTAATCAATCATCCTCATTAAGCATATAAAATGATATATGTAATAATTTAAAATTATGTAAGTGTATTAATACCATTTAATTTTACTTCTATAGTTTTATTCCCATTTAACAAAAAGTTCCATAATTTTAGACAAGTTAACCAATCACAAAACCATCAAACGAACACTCCTAGAATGACAAAATTGATCTTTATAACGCATCAAAATGGTCATAAATGAACTCAATAAAATCATAATAAATCTAATACATGTGTAATATGTTATTAATTAAGTAATTAATGAATATAATTTGATTATCCAGGATAGCAAGTACATGTGTAGATCATTTTCGGATGAAAGGTAAGGGATATCTTAAAACCTTTATATTACCTTTGGGTTATGTTTTCAATCTATTTGACTAAATTTATACATTAATTTATATTATATAATTATAATATGTTATTTATATATGTACAATACATACTTATGTGTCTCGATTCATCTTTATCTGATGGGGAATTATATTTTTAAAAGTTTTCATTCTCAATTATCCCTGTTAAGCAAACCCAATTAAAGGGAACTTCTCTGTTTCCTTCCCATTTTCAAGTACACTCCATAAAATAATTTATTCTACCAATATTTTTCTAAAATCAATAATTTTATCATGAAAAACTATTTTAGTTCATTTCTGGTTTTATGAAGAGGCTTATGTCTTTTCCTCTTTAAAGACTCTTTTTCTTTTCCCTAAAACCGCACTTAATTGGAGCATTTCTAACCACTCTTTTTCATATTTTCAATTAAGTTGAAAATAATTGTATTTTATATATTCTTTACCTTATGAATGTCCAAGATTTATTTAACCCCTTATTTCCTTGATATCATTGTTATATTCTCTATGTTTATGCTTCATGACAATATTACCATACCCATTTCATTCAATGGGTAACCCTTATAATTAGTCCTTATGTTTGATTCTTTATATGGAAAATATATGCATGATCATGTTGTAATGGGTGAAATTAGATAGTGATATAATTTATTGGGTAATGTTTTAGTCTCAGTAGTCGTCATGTTGGGATTGGGGATAAACCTAGTTCCTTTATCGGACTTTGTCCACCATGTTATATAGTCTTGGCAGTTAGCCTTGACTCGTGTTAGTGTCATGTTATAAATTGCTGCCACTTTTCAATATTTACATGATAATTAGATTTAATGTTCTATATTTCATGATTACTTATACTTATCCATGATCTATTCCTTTTATGTTATCATGTTATGCATTCTAACTCATGTTCTATGCTTTATTCCCATGTTTATTCTCTTATTGGGATTTTTAACTCATCCTTTTTGTCTATGTATTCCCCAGGTTATCCTACATAGATATAGGACCTAAAAGAAAGTTAGGATATCATTTTGTAAGTTTAATAATGTGATGTTTTATTCTATTCTCATGTTTTCTAATTGTGTATCTAGTCTCTCAAATACACTTGACTTTTTGATCCTTGGTCTGTATTTATAAGGGTAATTATGCCTAAAAATCATGAAATAAAATGTGTAAAAAGGGTGGGTTGCTATATATCACACCAATGTAAAATAATGATATTGTAAGTAAGTAGAAACCCAAAACAAGGAAACTCATTAAAGATAAAATGTCCAACCGAGACACTCGGGAGAGTTGGAGTCACTCACTGTGTGAGGGAGGAAGCCAACCATTCGAGAGAGAGGTGCCTATAGAATGCCAAAACAAATTAGGTGTGAGAAAATAATAAACTTTCTAGGGGTGGGATATTTATGTTTTAATATTTTATTTTATATCATAAAACACCCCTCCTAGAACATACGTTGAAAAAAAATCACCTTAGGTAAAAAAATCCTGATTGAAGAATTTATGATGTAACTTCAACTTTTACAGTGTAAGTAATTTTAAGTCATGATCCATTTTCATGGCCTATGGACAGAGAATAATTTATATCATAAACTAAGGATTTAAGGTGTAAATTCCTTATACAACTGGTACCCAATAGCATCCCCCAACAGAACCACCCATAAAATTTCCAACTCAACCCGAACCCAAATTTCAACCTTTAAAACCTTTGTCACATTTATACACAGACTCCATTAATTCAAAATAACATACAACCCCAAAATTTAGATCATTTTCCCTAAAAACATTATCCATATTTGATAAAACCTTCCCTATTTCAAGGATGATAAGAGGTATAAAAAATGTAAAAAAAAGAACATACAATTAACTAGGATGTTACAACCTCCCCACCAAAAACACTTTCTCTCCCCAGAAAGATTGTCAAAAAGATTCCATAAAAAAAGATGAGGCCAATGATATATAATCAGTGTATCATTCTCCCACATTTCATTTTAATCAAAACCATACTTCCACAGGAAATAGACCAAAGGTGTAGTCTTCCCCTAAATAGCCTTTGTCTTAGAATCAATAATACTTATTGGATTCTTATTCATAGATAAATTGGGTTGAGCGTCAAGATCTTCCCAACTCGGGACATAATAAGGGTTAGAAAGATACTTACAAGCTATGATCCATGAAAACTATTGTGGATCAAAGTCAAATGTGATGGAAATTCCAAATGTAATCCACCTTCCAGACATTCTCAACAATCTCAAAAGGATCCACAAACCCCGGTGAAAGCTTTCATTATTATCCAAGATGTTAGTAACCCAACCAAGGTGAAACTCTCAAGAACACATGGTCACCAACTAAAAACTAAAATGGTTATTGATGATGATTATCATAGGATTTATACCATCTCTATGTCATCAACATTATCTGATGAATCAACTAAATCCTTACCTTCATCTCTTAGACCAAACTCAGTATAACCAAGGAAGCTTCACCAATCTCCAAACAAAAAAATAGAGATCTGTAATGCCAACCATAAAATTCCTTAAAAGAAGATAATCTGATATAGGATTGGTAAATATTATTATAGGTGAACTTAACCAGCCACAAATGGACATTCAAAGATCCACCAAAATCAAGAATGTAATCGCGTAGCATGTCCTCAAGAATCAATATAGCTTGTTCTATATGTCCATCCATCTACAGATGATATGTCATGCTCAAATGTACCTAGTATCCCATTGACTCATAGAGGCCTCTCAAAAAGCAAAAAAATGAAATGGGAATCCCTATCAGGGACTACGGCAGATAGAACTCCATGAAATCTGAAAATATTCTACACGTAGAAATGCCCCGAGTCCTCAACTTTGGTTGTATCTAAAATGGGTATAAAGTGAGCTGATTAGTTTATCCTATCAATCACAACACATGTCATATTCTTCCCTCAATGGGTATGTATAAACCCAACCATAAATTCTATAGAAATATCACCCCACTTCCAAGTCGGTACTAGAAGAGGATAAATCAAACCTAAAGGTCTCTAGTGCTCAGATTTGACTTGTTGGAAGGTATAAAATGAGATAAAAAGTCAGTAATATATCATATTATACCTAGAAATTTTAATTTTCACTACATCTCATAGAACAACTTTATGGTTATCGGGTGCACTTCCCACTTGGTATTATAAAAATCCCTCATCACAGCCTTTATCATGGGAAAAGGCGCAACGTACTAGTTTTAAAAACATGCAACACCCTCCAAAGAGAACATCTACTCACCAATGGTCTCCCCGCTATAAAGAGAGTCCTTAATTACACATATTTCATCATCAAACTACTTCTCCTAGAGAATAATCTTGAGAAGAGAGGAGGTCAACTACATACTTTCCAAAACAACCTCATACTCAGTATCCAACCTCCCAAATGAAACCAAGAAAAGAGATCCATCATATTCCACTCTTCCAATGATTCTTTCATGACCTAGGTAAGAAGTTTCCTACTCAAATCATTGGAAATGACATTCCCCTTACTAAGGGTGTATGAAGTGTCAAAATAAAAGGATTGTGGGTACTCCACTCAATGCCTCTATCAGAGATTCAAATATCTTTTAGAGAAGATATAACTCAAGATTTTGTGGTAAGGATAGTTGGTAAACCTTTTACTGAAAAGTAATGCCACCAAATCTTAATAGAATACATCATAGCTGCAAGCTCGAGATCATGGGTCATATAACTCTTCTCGTGTAGCCTAAGATGACTAGAACCATAGGCTACCACGTGATCACCCTACATAAGGATGTAGCCCAAAACCAAACCGGATGCATCACAAAAGACTAAATAGCCTTTCCCAACCTCTGGAAGAGTTAACACTAGCATAGAATACAAAATACATTTCAAATCAATAATAACTCTGAAATTTCTCATCCCAAATAAACTTCAATCCCTTCTAAGAGAGGGTCATCATAGTAGAATCTGGATTCAATAAACCTTTAATGAACCTGAAGTAATACCCTACCAAGCTCAAGAAGCTCTATATATTAGAAATATTACATAGTTTCTCCCATGTCATAATAACTTCCACCTTCTCATAATCAAATAAAATACCATGTTACAAAAACACATGTCTCAAGAACTTCACTTCCCAAATCCAAAAATTATATTTTAAAATAATCATGTAAATTCAATGATTTCTAAAGATTTCAAGAAATGCTCTCAAATGATCCACATGGACCTTCTAGGTTTGAGATTTAACTAGGATTTCATCCACAAATAATACCATGAGTGAGTCAATATATTCATGAAATTTAACATTCATCAAATCCATAAAAACTATAGGACCATTGGTTAGACCAAATTGCATAAAAAGATACTCATAATTGGCATACCTTCTCCTGAAGGTGGTCTTCTGAATGTCATATTCTTTAATTCTCAACTGGTGATAACCAGGTGGAAGATAGATCTTCAAGAACCACTTCAACCCTTTCAACTGGTCAAAAAAATCATCAATCCATGGTAACAGATAATTGTTCTTCACTGTAACTCGATTGAGTTTTCAATAATCAACATAAAGGTGAAGTGTCATATCATCTTTTTTCGTAAAGAGAATAGGCTCCAACCAAGGTGACACACTCGGGCATATAAAACCTTTTTTACAAAAAATTCTCAACTGTATATTTAACTCTTTAATCTCAGATAGTGTCATACGGTAATAAGGAATAGACACTAGCTAAGTACCCGGAATTAAATCAATAGAAAACTACACCTCCCTTACCAAAAAAAACTAGAAAAGTAAGTTGAAAATATATTAGGAAACTCAAAAAAATGGAGGGAAATCATTAATCAAATTTTCTCACTCCAAGTAGAAATTAAACATCGATATTACTCTTACCAACTCTGAAAAAAGGAGTTATGTATCTGCTCAAACTTAGGACTCATTCTCTCTAAAAGACGTAGTACACCCCATTAGGCATAGTAAAGGATACCTGCCAGAGGTAACAGTCAATTATAGACTTATGATAAATAATCCAATCCATCCTAAAAATTACATCAAGAGATTTCATGCCGAAAACCATAAAATTTCATGTAATCTCAATATCTGATAGAGAGAAAACACATTAGGGACATCAAATACCCTACTCTCTCTTTGTTCTGAGGGGAATAGTAATATCCATCACATAAGAAAAAATCTCCATAGGAAGGTGTATCATGTTAAAAAAAGTTGATATAAATGATTGAGATGCACCAGTATCAAATAGAGCAGTCACTAAAGATGAAGCTATAGTGATGGTACCTCTCACAATCATCAAACCCTCATCAAATTTCACTGAAGACTCTTATAATACATGAATAATATTTGTTTATAATCCATATGGTTAAAACCCCTTGGTTATTGAAGCATCTAATTGCATCATATTACTTTTTTGTAATGATGAGATCGTTCCACAATGCGAAGCAGAAAATGTATTTCATAACTTTTGTAGGTGTTCTAAATGACCATAAGAACTATAGATCTTTAGTGCCTCAGTACAAACTCATTTTTAATGGCCAACCTTTCCACATTAAAGTAAATTTGATGGTTTCATGCACTGTAGGAGGTCTGGATGACACTTACTATCTATAACTACCTAGAGACTTGTCATTGTTCCTCTTCCCTTTAAAGAGACCAACGTAACTACCACTAGTAGAAAAAGGAACTCCTGTCAATCCTAACTTACCAGCTAGGTCAAGATTATCCATCTATGATCTATCCAGAAAATTATAATAATAATTGATCTTCATAAAGAAAACCTATGATTGAATATCAGGTCAAAGACCCATCTATAACCATCAAGCCCTTATATTATCATTTGATACAACCTCATGTGAAAACTGAAAAAGCTCTGCAAAATAGTTTTCATATTGTGTCATGGTTCTATCACCCTACTAGAGGTTGAGAAACTCCATATAATTTTCCCAAAACATATATTCTGGATAAAACTATTCATTGAAAAGAACTCTAATGTCTTGTTACTCTTAATCCTCATGATTCTTTATCCTCGCCATCAAATCCCACCAACTCTTACTCATCCTTCAATATTGAAGGTAGAATATATCACCTTTATAGCTTCTAGTGTATCTAAGAACTCAAAAAAGTTGTTAAATCTTTTTCAACCAATCCTCATCCTCTTGAGGATCATTAAAACCTTAGAAATTTTGTGGTTTCTAATGAATAAACCCTTGAGCATGATATCTAGATTCATCCCTTTGAGGTTCCACTTCTAGAGCCTAAATGGGAATGGGTGTAGGAACTTATCCCAGATATTGGACTATATGAACCAATGTATCAATAACATTATAGTTCACTAGATAATTCACTTATTATGGTTCACCAGCAACTTCCACCTGTAGCCTATTCAAACATCTTCTTAGAGGAATGATGCTACACAACATGAATAGACAACACTGAAATCATCAACAAGGATACATAGATCAACAACTCAAATAAGAGATTCCTAAATATAAATTCCATAAACTAGAATTCAAGATTGTAATTTCAAAATACTGAGATCAAAATTAAGGAAAAGTCTAGAAATCATATCAAACTATTCCTCAAAGACACTTTTCCCAAACACCCATAGAGACATAAGGCTCATTATGATGAAATCTAGTTGGGTACTCACTCATAAAAACCTCATAATTCCTAATAACCATACCTTATATATACTAGGATAACCCAACTATATAATGAAATCAAGGAAAGATGCACAACCTAGCTTTGATACCACTTTTTTGTGAACCATCCTAAATACCCCGGTACATTGATACCCAAGCCGGCCCTAACATATCCTGAAAAGAATTCCTAATCCCCATGGGTTGGAGACTATCACATGGAATCATATCAAGGTCAAGTGGAAATAGTTTTTCCACAAAATAGCAATTGATAAACAAAACAAGTTAGCATGCTCAAAACTACTCAAGGAGAAAGTACCAGAATCAAACAGGTAAAATAATATCCAAACAGTACATCATAAAGTGTAATAACATCTACCAAGGTAAAAGCATATAAATATACCATGTAATAGGTGGATCAAATCTCAACCAGTCATCTCCAACACTCTGGGTCCCAAGGATCAAGAACATCCACCACCTCCAAGTAGCACATTCCCTTTTCTTGGACCTGGCATAAGATAATTTATAAACACTTGAAGGAAAAGGTATGGTGTGATTTAAACAACCCAATAGGGTCTCACTAATTGTTCTATAATAAATTCCATAACAATTGAACCAATTATGATTACAATTTAAATAAAACAAGTCATGGCATGGCATTTACATTCAACAAAACATGCTTTCATGATAAAAAAGAATGAAAGATATAGAAAAACTGGATTAAATTAGAATTTCATATAAAACTTTTATATAAAGTAGTTTTCATGAATAAAGTAGTTCAATAAATAATGTAATGTAATAATAAAATCAAACATATCATAGCACTATATAATAAGCCCTGCGGTATGTTAGTTTTAAGTAATAGGATCCTCACACTTTTCATTTATCAACACGGATCAAGATAGGTGTGTGCACTCAATATCTACACCCCATTATGAGATAAGATTATGGGAAATCATGAAAAACTTTGTTTAGTTGGTGTTTTAATTGTCAATCCATTACTAGGGAGTCAGATTCGTAGCATGTTTGTCTCAGTTTCCTACTAACTACCCAGGATCACATGAGCTTCAATCAATTAATCAATCGATCATGGATAAATCAACCATTTAAAATCAATTCAAAATAAAATTTCTTAATTCTAGTTTCCAACATGCCTTTCTCATTTCAAAACCAAATCATAGGATTTCATCAAATCATGCCTTTTCATGTCATTTTTCAATTTAATCCATTTATCTCAAGGTTCAACATAAAATAATTTCATCAAATAAATTTCCAAGTAAATCCATAAATTTTATCATATCCATCCAATAATTTCAATTCTATTGAAATTAGGGGTTTTAAAAATCTCCACACCAATTTTAAAATCCAAAATCAGTCATATCAAATCCAGGTTTTAAAATAATTTAAAAACTCATTTCAAATCAATCAAGAAGTTTAAGGTTTCAATTATAAGTAAAAATCATATGGAACCACCTACCTTTAATCAGTAATCAAATCAACACCTACCATGAGAAACGAAAATGAATAATGAAGGATAAGAAGATCAAAAAATAATTCCTAGATAACAATTCATCAAGATCAGACATTGATTAAATCGGCAGTCATGATATCACATTACTGTAAAAGAAGGATAGCATAAGGAAAGAGAAACCCAAAATAAGAAAACTCATCTAAGATCAAATGGCCAATCGAGATTCCTGGGAGAGCTAGAGTCACTTACTACACGAGCTAGGAAGCATGGGGTTCGATAGAGTGGTGCCTGTAGAATGAAAAAAGAAATTAGGCATGATTTAAAAATAAACTTTCTGGGGAATGGGATTTACATCATAATATATATTTTTATGGCGTAAAAACCCCACCTAGAACATATTCTGAAAAACTAATCACCTCAAGTTAAAAATTCCAATCGATGAATTTATGGAATAATTTCATATTTTATAGAGTAAATAATGTTATGTTATAAGACTTTTTCATGGATTTTTTCCAACAAACAATTTACATCATAAACCAAGTATTTTCTGCATAAATTCCTTATACAACTAGTGCCTAGAATAACCCCCTTATAAAACCACCCATAAATCTTACAACTCAACATGGACCCAAAGTTCACCCTCTAAAACATTTGACACATTTATACTCTGACTCCAATATTTCAAAAAAATATACATCCAAAAACTTTATATCATTTTACTTGATAAATTCTCTCCATACTTGATCAAACCTTCCTAATTTTTGGGATAATAAGAGGTAGAAAAAAACAAGGAAAAAATAGTGTACCTTTAACTAAGATGTTACATTATGTGGTTGATATGACTCAAAGTGCATGTTTTTAATTAAAATTTAGATTTTAGTTCAAAAGATATGTGACATACTCAAAACTAAAAAAACACATTCAGATTATTTTTAGGCTTTAATAAAATCATCCATAAGTCATTTATGATTTATTGGAATCAACCTCACCTCAATATGATGCACAGAGTGACCTGTATGACTTGATGTTTGTGTTTTCAGTTTAAAAGTGAAAATTTAGTTAAAAAATTGTATCTCCTATTGAAATATGAGTAAATGAATTCATATTATTTTTATAATTTAGGAAAACAATTCATAATTCATTTTTTATGTTTATTAACCAGTCACATGTCAATCTAATGCACTATGTGACTGGTATAGATCAAATTGTATGTTTTTATTTTAAAATGATGTTTTAGTTAAAAGTATAGAAATCAGATCAATGAATCAAATAAGATATATGTGAATATCAATTCCATAAAGAAGAATTCAATATTGGGATTTAAATATACTAAGATCAAAATTAGGGAAAAGTCTAGAAATCAGATCAAACTATTCCTCAAAGACACTTTTCCCAAACACACATGGAGACTTAATATTCATTATGATAAAATCTATTTAGACGCTCACTCATAACAACCTCCTAAGTCATAATAATATTACCTCCTAGTTACCAAGATAACCCAATTATATACTGACATCAAGGAAAGATGCATGACCTAGCTCTGATGCCACATTTTCATGAACTATCCTGAATACCCTGGTACACTGATACTTAAGTTGGCCCTAACATATCCCAAAGTCAATTCTTGATCCCCATTGGTTGGAGACTAGAACCTGACATCATATCAAGGTCAATTTTGAATAATTTTTTCACACAATAGTAAATGATAAACAAAACAAGTCAACATGCTCAAAACTACTCATGAATAAAGTACTAGAAACAAATAGGTAAAACAATACCCAAATAGTACATCATCAAGTGTCACAACATCTGCCAAGATAAAATCACAGACATATACCATGTAAAAGGGGGATCAAATCTCAATCAGTCGTCTCCAACGCTCTGAGTCCCAAGGATCAAGAACATCCACCACCTCCTAATGGCGCTTTCCCTTTTCTTGGACCTGGCATAAGATAATTTATAAACACTTGAAGGCAAAGGTATGGTGTGATTTAAATAGCCCATTAGGGTCTCACTAAGTGTTCCATATTAAATTCCATAACAATTAAACCAATTATGATTCCAATTTAAATAAAACAATCCATGGCATGGCATGTACACATTTTCAACAAAACATGATTTCATGATAAAAAAGAATAAAAGATACAGAAAAAGTATCTTAAATGATAATTTTATATATAACATTTATATAAAGAAGTTGGAATGAATAAATTAGTTCAATAATCAATTAAATGTAATCATCAAATCAAACATATCATATCACTATGTAATAAACTATATGGTATGTTAGTTTTAAGTAATAGGATCCTCACACTTCTCATTTTTCAACAAGGATCAAGATAGATGTGTGCACTCAATATCTACACCCCATTATGGGATACTATTATGGGAAATCATGCCAAACTTATATTAGTTAGTGTTTTCACTATCAATCCATTGCTTGGGAGTCAGAGTCATAGAATGTTTGTCTAAGTTTCCTACCAACTACTGAGGCTCACATGATCTTCAATCAATCAATCAATCATGGGTAAATCAACCATTTCAAATCAATTCAAAATAAAATTTCCAAATTCTATTTTCCAACATGCCTTTCTCATTTCAAAACCAAATCATAGGATTTAATCAATTCATGCCTTTTTAAGTCATCTTTAAATTTAATCCATTTAACTCAAGGTTCAACATAAAATGATTTCATCAAATCAATTTCAAATTCAAGCCATCAATTTTCTCATATCCGCCCAAAAATTTCAATTATATTAAAATTGGGCGTTTTAACCATTTCCATGCCCTTTTTAAAATAAAACATCAGTCATCTAAAATCCAAGTTTTTAAATTATTTAAAAACTCATTTCAAATCAATCAATAAATTTATGGTTTCAATTATAAGTCAAAATCATATGGAACCACCTACCTTTAATCAATGATCAAATCAACACCTTCCATGAGAAACGACAATGAAGAACAAAGGTGAATGAGATCAAAAAATAATTCCAAGATCACAATTCATCCAAATCAAACACTAATTCAATCAGAAATCATGATATCATGTCACTTTAAAAGAAGGATAGCATAAGTAATGAGAAACCCAAAATAAGGAAACTCGTTGAAGATCAAATGCCCAATCGAGATTCCCGGGAGAGCTGGAGCCACTCACTATAAAAGGTATGAATCATAGGGTTCGATAGAGAGGTGCTTGAAGAATGTCATAAGAAATTTGGCATGCGGTACAAATAAACTTGATGGGGCATGGGATTTACATTATAATATATTGTTTTATGGCATAAAACACCCCACCTAGAACATATGCTGAAAAAAGGCATCGCCTGAGCTTAAAAATTATGATCAATGAATTTATGGCATAAGATCATATTTTATGGGGAAAATAATGTCATGTCGTAATACTTTTTCATGGATTTTTTCCAGGAAACAATTTACATCATAAACCAAGTATTTGCAGTATAAATTCCTTCTAAATCTAGTTCCTAGTAGAATCCCATTGTAAAACCACCCATAAAAGCTTCCAACTCAACATGGACCTAAAGTTCACCCTCTAAAACCTTTGACACATTTATATTCAGACTCCAATAATTCAAAAAAAATATACATCCCTGAACTTTAAATCATTTTACTCAAAAAAATCTCCATCCTTGATCAAAACTTCCTTGTTTTGGGGATGATAAGAGGTAGAAAAAAATAGGGAAAAAAGAATGTACTTTAACTATAATGTTACATGATGTGGCTGATATGACACAAAGTGCATGTTTTTATTTTAAATTGAGCTTTTAGTTCAAAAGATGTGTGACATACTCAAAACTAAAAAAACGTTCAAATTATTTTAAAACTTTAATAAAATAATCCATAAGTAATTTATGATTTATAAGAATCAACCTTGCCTTAATTTGATGCACAGGGTGACTTGTATGGCTTGATGTTTTTGTTTTCATTTTAAAAGTGACATTTTAGTTAAAAAAGTGTGTCTCCCAATGAAATATAATTAAACACATTTTTATTGTTTGGATACTTTAGGAAAACAATTCATAAGTCATTTTTTATGTTTATTAACCAATCACATGTCAATATAATACATTGTGTGACCGTTATGGCTCAGAGTGCATCTTTTTATTTTAAAATGATATTTTAGTTGAAAACATATCAATCACTAAAAACTGAGTAAAAATGATCAAATTATATTGATATTTTAGAAAAATATTCCATAAATCATTTTTTATTATTGTTAATCAATCTCACATCAATCTGATAAATGATGTGATTGGTATGACTCAAATTGCATGTTTTCGGTTTAGAAATGAAATTTTAGTCAAAAACATGTGTCACTTACTGAAAACTAAGAAAACGCACTTAAATTATCCTAATACTTTAGGAAAATAATACGTATACTATTTTTGATGTGTAGGGATCAACCGCACATCAATCTGACATAAAATGTGGCTAGTGTGACTCAAAGTGTGTGTTTTTATTTAAAATTGACATTTTAGTTCAAAATATGTGTGACATACTCAAACCAGACTAAACACATTCATATTTTTTTGATAATTTAGGTAAATGATCCATACATCATTTTATATATGTAGAAATCAACTACATCTCAATCTGATACACGGTGCGACCAGTATGACTCAAAATGTATGTTTTCTGTTTAATAGTGCCATTTTATTTTAAAATGTGTGTCACTCATTGAAAACCAATAAGACACATTCATATGGTCTTGATATTTTAAGAAAATGATCCATATAAGTCATTTTTGATGTCTTTGAATCATCTACATGTCAATCTGATACACAATGTGACCAATGTAACTCAAAGTGTTTGTTTTTAGTTTAAAAATGACGTTTTAGTTAAAACCATTTTTCACTCACTGAAAACCAGTAAACACACTTGAATTTTCTTGATATTTTAGGAAAATGAACCATAAATTATTTTTTATGTGTGGGAATCATATACATGTCAATCTAATATATGGTGTGGATGGTATGACTCAAAGTGCATATTTTTATTTAAAATTGAAATTTTTAGTTCAAAGTATATGACACATACTCAAAATTGAGAAAAATGAACTTGGATTGTCTTGATTCTTTATGAAAATGATACATAAATCATTTTTGATTTATAGGAATCAACTACACATTAATTCTATACATGGTGTGTCTGGTATGACTCAAAGTTTATGTTTTCAGTTTAAAAGTGGTATTTTCTTAATGCATTGAAGCCTATTTATGTTTAATTTGTTTTTTTATAGTATTACTAAAATAATAATTGTTTTTTATAGGTACACTATTTTATTTGAGCTGGGGTGGTTTGTTAACATCCTGTGGGGCATCGTTAGTTTCTTATGAGGCAAAGAAAATTTAATAATTTATAAAAACTCAAACAAGTTGACTGATTAATTAAATGAAGAAGCATCAAGCTCGAGGTCAAATCCAATAGATGGTGAAAGTAGATTTTAGGAAGTTAAAAATGATTTATTAAATTGTTTTGAATAAATTGGGTGTTGAAAAGGAAGTAGGTCTGGTTTTATAAGTAATTGGAGAAAGTGTGTTGGGGTTTTGTAGATTTAGGGACCGAGTGTTGATAAATATAGAAATTAAATCATTTTTTCATTATTATTTTCAGAATCGAGATGAGGTAGATCCTTAGTCTTTGTGTCATATACTTAATATAACAATCCCCCTTTACCCATGGTTAGGTACTTTAGGTCATTGTTGAATTAAGTTGTCTTAATGTAGTTTTTAAACATAATTACCCAAAATCATTCAATGGCCATGCCTAATTTAGGGTAATTAGTTGTGTGATTTAAAAAGGTGTTTTTAAGATTATTAGGTCAGTGGTAATTCCATATAAAAAGGAAATAAATAGAAATTATATTAATATTGCAGCAACCCAAAACTTAAATAAAATAAAATAAATAAAAATCGCAACACCATCCCCCTTTATCTACGTCGTCCAACACAAATTGGGAGTTACCCCATCATGGTATTCATGAGGGAGTGAGAGGGAAGGAGAAAAGAAAGGAAATTCATAAAATAAAAGACAAAGAATAATATATAAAGATCTTTGGAGCAACGTAGCACCTCACCCTATGCATTGATCTCCAAATGAATCATTTGTAGCAGAATAGTGGTCTTCAATTTATATTCCTCAAGAGTATGTGGGTTGTCTTTAATTCATCCATTAATGTGGTCATTAATTAGTCTCGGTTCAATATAAATGGTGCATGGAAGTTATGGGTCAAAAGTGTGGTCTCCATTTAATTTCAGATAACTTTGGCATTTACTGGGTCATTCTCGAATATGTCATAGCGTGACACATAGTGTCACACCATGAAATTCTAGGTCTTGCCTCAAACTTCCTTTTCTTCATGATTTGTCTTTACATCATGATTTTGGTCAATTCTCACACCATGAATATGAAATTCATGATGTGAATAATGCTTTTCCAGTGTTGTAAGCTCTATTTCAGCCTTTTTCTTCAGTTTCAAGCCTTGAAGACATCCCATGGCCATTCCATGTCAAGGAAAGTCTTCTTACAATGTAGATATTGATCTATTTGGAACTTTTTGTTCATTTTCCACTAATCATTGTATTCTACCCTAAATTAATCAAACAATTGTCATTTGGGTAAGAACTATCAATTAAATGACAAAAATCAATGAATTAAATATCAAAAAGTGTATTCATGAAATGTAAGTATCAAATCCCCCCACACTTGAATTTAGGTTTGTCCTCAATAATGAAATCTCAATATACTATAACATATTCTCAGTATATCCTAATTTAAATGAAATTTCAATAAAATCAATTGATTAAATGGGGATTAAATATTCAAGCATCAAAAACTAAAAATTCATCAACTCCTACTTTTTGAATGAAATAAGTCAATCATGTATTTTACTTTTTATCTTTTGACTTAACCGTGCCTCTTTATTCTCCCACTTATATTTTTCAATTCATTTTCAATATGCATGCCACTTTAAATTTTCTCTACTTTATTTTTTTCACTTTCCATCAATGTACAGGTGTAAATGGAGTTTATGCTCATACCTCGAATCATGCTCTTTAACATAATCTTGCAGTGCATCTACTTTTGCTACCCTGTAGAGACAAAATCACAAATAATCATGAGGGCTTCATCATTAGGTTAAAATGACTTTGAGGATTCAAGGTAGGTGGATAAATTTTTCAAAACAAGTAAAGATCAAGAATAAGGTTATATCTAAATTACTTTTCATTATAATAAAAAAAACTCAACGGAAATCTCAACTGCAAAGGCAATGTCACCCATTTTCCCCAATAACTCAAAGCAAGCTCATGAAGCAATGAAGTACAATGAATGAAACACCCTCTTGTATTTTTTCTATCTCTTTTTCATTTATTTTTTTTTTTTTGAAAGTTGTGATTGGGAAAAATCACACATCCACCACCCATCCTCAAATGATCTCCTCGAGACACTATTTATAATAACTAAAATAATATCACCAATCAAGCAATGGTTATTTTTGAATTTCTCAAGACATGACCCATTTTTTAATTTTTTTTCAAGAGGGTGTGCAATGAATACGGAGTATGAAATCATTAGACTTTTCCCAAACTTTATAAAAACACCCCCACACTCATCTATTTCATCATATACATCTCTTCAACCATGGAACAGTCTCCCCCACAATCATTTTTGATAACCATGCAAAATATTTAGAGTAGGGAGGTAAAGGATAAAAAAGGATTGTAACTCAGCTCTTCCCAAAAAAGGATGATCATGGATTCTACGGGCATAATAAGGATTAATGTTCGGATGGATCTCAGGATATGGGATAATAAAATTATGTCTCAATCATATTAAATATGACTTTGTGCAAACATAGCTTCAATAATATGCAAAGAAAATTCCAGAATTAAGCATGACAGAGTTCCACTCAAGGAATATACTCAAGAAAGAATGGGAAAAATTAGGCTTATAAAATGACTCGAGAATGAGAAAAAATGTTTGGGACAATAACTCATGGAAATGAATATGAATAATAAAATCAATCAACATGAATATAATTAATTAAAGAATGGGAAAATATCCAAAAAATCATTTATAAAAAATAACCATTCTCCCCAAATCATGACTTGTAAAATCTAAATCCCCGTGTTTATCTCAACTTGCTTGTTCTCCCATTTTTCTCATTAAAATTTATTGATAAAAAAATTTAAAAACATGGAATAGAAAGTATCATATGAATTTTATGTCTCATATATCAGTGATTAAAGAAAAAACTAAATGTGGGGCGTGCAGTTAATAGTTAAAATCCATAAAAAAAATGTGGGGGTAAAATAATATAAAGAATTGAAACTCATACTCCCCTTCTAATGACGCTTCAAAATAGATTGTTCAGGTTTTTTCGCACTAGTTTCATGATTTGAATAGTCATTTAATGATGTGAATTGTAATCTCATGACATGAATTGAGATCTCATGACCTAAATTGGTCCTGCAGCCCCTTATCATGCTTCCTTTCTTTCTAGTGCCTTTATATTTAGACCTGAAAATAAAAATACACAAGTGAAATTATAGTCCCTTTTTAACAAAATTTAGAAGATTTGGGGGAGAGTGCATGCATAAACATAAAAATAGAAAAACCACAAAAAAACATGGCTTGCCTCCCAAAAGTTTTTTTATTTAAAATTGTTGGTTATACTTACCCTTTTCAGCTTAGGTGATAGAAGATTGGAAAGATTTTACCTGTTCTTGATCCAAAAATGGCCTCAGTTGTGACCTGTCCACATAGGTCAACCTCTTTCCTTCCTCTAAAAATATCTTAACTCTTCTCGGTGGTAGTAATTGCTCAATTTTCATCGAGCCGATCTAGCAGTTCTTCTTCAATCCTAAAAAACTAAATGGAATACCATACACCATCCGTTCTTGTTCGCACTTTTTGAACTTGGTGGAATCGATTGTTCCTCTAGTGTCTTCAATTTTGTCTTTATTCTTTTCAATACCACCTTTTTGAATTTCCTCTTGTACAACAGTAACTACCTCATGTACTTCTTCAAGTTGGTAATATATTCAAATTTGGGTATGTTTTCATCCTCCATCTCATTGTCATCCTTCACATCACAATTCTTCATTGGCTGGTGAATGTTGAAACTCACTTGTTCGCTACCAACTCTCGGATAGAGTTCCTCGCTTTTCATGGAAATTAATGTTCATCTAACAGCCAAAAAAAGTCTACCCAAAATGAATTATGTCCTATCTTATTCCATGTCCATTACTAAAAATTCCACCAGGAAATAGAATTTATCAAATTTGATTATAATAAATTCAATAATTCCTTAGGGATATTTCGTTATGCAATCTTCCAGTTGGAGTGAAACTCTTGTGTTCTTCATCTTATTTAACCCAAGGATCTTGATCTTATTATATGATATGATGTTGAAACTTGTGTCTAAATTCTTTATTACTTTAAAAATTTTGTTACACCCAATATTTATAGGAATTGAAAAGTTACCTAGGACTTATTTCTTTTTTGGTAAGTCCTTTGATACAGCAGTCGAACACTTCCATGTGAGTGGTATAGTGCCAATTTCTTTTAGATTTTTCCTATTGGTCACCAGCTCTTTCATAAACTTAGAATATGTTGGCATGTTCATGAGATCATCTTCAAAAGGAATATTAATATGTAATTTTTTAAAATGCTAAAGAAACTTACCTTTTTTTGTGTCGATTCTTCCTTACACTAGACACTATGGAAAAGGTAGTATTGGCTTATGTAGTGATGGTTCCTCTCTTTCATCTTCAGTAGCTACTTTATCCTTACTCTTTTTCAGATTTTCTTTTTTTTCTTCTTCTACCTTAATTGATTTGGGATTGTCTTGTGTTGTTTTTCCACTTCTATGGGTGATGACTTTCCAATCTACATGGGGGTTGTCTATTGAGTATGTAACGACCCAAAGTTTCATTAATGGAAAATCCCTCTTGATCCAGTTAAATGTATCTTTATAAAAAATGTTTTTATAAGATGTCAACTTCTTTGGTTTTATGATAAGAGTTGTGACTGTTACTTTTATAGTCGTTGAACAGTGATCACATGATTAGTATAAATATAAGGCTTTAACGAACCCAATTTTACTCAGACAAAGGAAGCGATGGCCTCATCCAGTAGAATTGCCTCATACGAAGCCCATTTGTTGGAGCTCGGAAAAGAGGTGGCATCCTTGGTCTTCACCCTTGACCAAACCCAAGCAGAGCTTCATTATGTAAAGCTCGAACATGACCATCTACGGGAAAAGTGGAAGTTGATAGAGATTACCACTCGAGCGATGTTATCCGAGCCGCCCCAAGAGTCTGTCACCATCGTACACCTTACCCTTAGGTCTTATGCAGATATTTTAAGGGGTTATGTAACAAATAAGTAGTACTATGTTCATGTACATTATTTTTGTATATAATAATAAATATAATTTCTAGTCATTTTTGATACATTGTAAATAGTTTTTAAAGTACAAATGGTTTTTTTAGTTATTATTTAATTAAGAAATATATTGTATTAAATTAAGGGATTTTTGAATTAAATAATATTTTGATAAAATAATAATATTATTATTATATTAGTTTTTATTAAATATAAATGATCTTATAATTTTATGAATGCAATTAAAATTTTATATTACGATTTGAAAGTCATTTCTGTCAAAACCCGTGAATTTTCGATAAATGTTGGTTTTTATTTTAAAAGTGAAAATTAACATATTTAGAAATTTTTTTATATAAAATAAATGTCATTTCTAGAATCAGGACATCGAAATTATCCAACGGTGAATTTTTCATAATTTTCTGAGACAGTCAAATTTTTGGGAAAAAATTAAATACTATTTAAATATATAATGTGTTTTACATAATGACCCAATGGTGATGTAATAAAATAACATAATCCTTATGTTCGGACAATATATGTTTTATCATTAAAATAATGTGATTTTGGGTTTGTTTGACTTACTTTTCAAAGCATTAATGGACCCCTCAAGACATATTCAACACTTTGCCTTTTTAAATTAATTTCCATGGGAGTGTGACTCACCTCCACATAAGCAACCTTATTATTTTAAGAAGTTCGGACTTGTGCCTTATAAAATATTTTTTTCCTCTTCCCTTTGCCAAAAACCATGGGCAAAAACCATGGGATGGTTTGTGGTTTGGATTAATTTAATATAAGGGGACCCAAACCTAAATAATAAAGAATTCCCTCACCTTTCCTATATAAACCCACCCAAGCTCCCACTTCCTCCTCACTAAAATCCCTTGGAGTTTGTCCAAACTCTTCCCTACTCTCTCTAGAATCCTACCAAGGTTCCACAAGCTCCCAAGAAGCCTCTCACAAGCCTCTCTCTAGCCTTTGGAAGCACACTTCCAAGTAAGGGTTTTTTTCTTCCATTCTCATTTTTGTCAATTTTCTTTAAGTTGTATTGCCCTTTTAATTTCAATTATGAATGTTGGGGTATGGTTTCTCACCTCCCCCATACTTCCCTATTATTGTTTGAATGATGGGAGACCCCTTTCTCTCTCATTAAATTCCTCCCATGTACAGTCGTTACTATGCCGAAATTCCGAAAGGAACTTCTCTCTCTTCTTTTACATTCAAGCAATACTTTTGTATCATGAATCTAAATTCCATTTCAATTGTTGGTACATGTATCTATATGACCTCCTTACTATCCATTACATGTAAATATGATGAGGAACCCTTTTCTATATCATCAACCATTTTTTATGAATTCTTATGTCACGCCGTTACGCTGCCGAAATCGCACCGATTTTCTAAGCCAATGTCATTGTGTAGTGGATACCATGCCCATTTCTCCATCAATGGTATTCACCTTTATACGCATTTAATTATTGATTATAAAGTTTCATGTATGAATTCCACATTCATTTATCGTGGAATAAATGATTATGTTTTATGAATCCATGTTTTATGATCCATGTGGCACACTTATGCATGAAATAAAATGTTTAAGAAGGGTGCACCCTTATAGCGCTCCAATGCATTGGGTAAAGTATAGTATTGTTAGGTCCACAAGGCTGAATACCCTAAGAGGGGGGGTGAATCAGGGTATGACTAATTTAAAATTAACGCCCATTCTGATCTTGTTTCGCTGTTAAGAAAAACACTCTTCTATCTCTTTCTTGTTGCACAATGTAAACAGAAAGTAAAGCATGCACAGGACACAACAATTTTACTTGGTTCACCGCAAAGGGCTACGTCCAAGGAGCATACGCCGATAAGTTTATGGTCGTACCAATTCCACTAAACTTCACTAGCTGTGGATTACAATGTTCGGGCTAGATCACTTCTATGCCCAGGCTCACTGCCTTTACAATGTTTAGGGTCAGCTCACTGCTTCCCCAAGGGTCACTCCCTGTTTCTCTCTCTCTGGCTCACTACCAGTGGAGAGGATCACCTTCTTTCTCTTCCTTTTCTCACTGCTCTTGGAAGGAATCCACTCACAGTTTATAGACCTGTAGGTCTCTTCACTTGCATGAAGAATGCATCTTCCTCTGTAAGTAGATGCTCTATTGAAGCCCAATTTTCACCCGTAGATGAATCTCTCTTTGCACCGAAGGTATCGGGTAAACTTCCAGATTCCACGCAGCCCGAAAATCACTGTTGTAAATAAACCTTACTTGGCGCGCAAGTCTATCTCGTTGCGCAAGTATCGGCGCGCAAGTCACAACTGGCGCGCAAGTCTTCCTCAGACACTTGCGTGACACAACCTTCTTCAACCCAAAACCTGCACGACTCACTTCCTTTTACGCCCAATACAATATTGACGTGCAACTCCACACTGGCGCGCAGCTTCAAACACTGGCATGCAACTATCACCCTGGTGCGCACGTCCCACCTGCGCGACCACACACACCACTTGCGCGACCACCACACCTGCGTGACGGGAGCTCTGATTTCTCAAAGTGTTGAACTCTGGTCTTAGAATGAAGAGGGGTGGTCTAGTATTTATAGGAAAATTGACCACCCTGCACGACGGCGCGCAAGTCACCTGCGCGACCCAGTCTCGGCGTGCAAGTCTTCTGTCCTTTTAGACACTTGCGCGACCAACTCCCAAACTTGCGCGAACCTGTTTCCTTATCCATATTTTGATCTTCTGGTCTTGAAAAACATATGGCGCGCAAGTTTCCTATAGTCCAAGTCCTCGGCGAGCAAGTCCCTTTTCCAAAAAAACTTTTCTTCATTTGTTGATTTTCAGGCCCAAAAATTTGGCAAACACTGGAAAATGGCGCCACCTTGTATATGTTCTTTTGTACCGCCTCCAGATCATCCATTCCTTTTGTCTATGTTCTTTAATCAAACATGGATCTTTGACCTCAGATCTTGAACTCGACATTCCATCATGAAATCCTCTTTGTCAACAAATTTTTATGTCATTATTTTTCTTTGTCAACAATCACTACTCAGATGTCCATTTTGTCAGCAAACACAATCACCTCAAAAATGATTCAATGATTCCTTGAGGGATTTTTCCCAACAATCTCCCCCTTTGGGTTTGTTGACAAATATTTTATGGAAAGATACATCGTTACTTCTTCAGCCACCATTCGCCTTTTGCGATTCTGATAGCGATCGAGTATTTACTCAACATATACTCTAAGCCCACATGAGCAATGCTCGGCGTGAGAAACAAAAGTAAATGGAAAGTTCATCAATGAATCACTTCATCTCTGACATCTACTATTGACACCAAACTGATACCAATTTGTACTAAACTGATACCAATTGTTGAAGGACTTGTTGGAAGACCAATTTTTGTTTGGAAATATTTTTACCACATTCCAACACTACTCTTCTACTTTTATCACGATCTGTCGCTATCGTGATATCTATTATTTGATCGATCACTTCTAGCATCATCAGATTTAATACGCTCCCCCTTTCTGTTCACAGCTTCATCCCTTGTCAGCTTCAAAACCTCTTTAGCCCTATTTCCTATGTTGTCCAAGATAATCTCTGGCTAAGCACATTCAACTAGCTTCAACTCCCCCTATCGGGCTGCTCCACTTGTCAGCTTCTCCCCATATCATGCATGATTTATCAAATCTCCACATTGTCTCCCACTTGAACAATCACTATTATCTCCCCCTTTTTCAACGAACCCAAAGGACACTCCTTTGTAGTCTGTAACATAGTAGAGAACACATATCAGCACATTAGGGAAAAACAAATCATGCCTCGGGGAGAGGGGGGTCCACATCCACACTATTTCAAGTGAGGGGAATCGACTGAACTCCCAAATCCAGTCGATGTCTCTCAAAAGCTTCCTTGGGTAAGGCCTTTGTCAGAATGTCTGCAACCTGTAGCTCTGTAGGCACATACTCCAACTTCACGATTCCCTGCTCAACCTTCTCCTTGATAAAATGATACTTAATCTCAATGTGCTTTGTCCTTGAATGATGGACGTGATTTTTGCTAAGATTTATAGCACTTGAGTTGTCGCACTAGATTCCGATCAGAGACTTCACTTCAACTCCCATATCTTCAAGCTGCTGCTTCATCCACAATAACTGTGTGCATTCTTGAGTGGCCGAAATATACTCAGCTTCTACGGTGCTCAATGAAATGCAATCTTACTTCTTTCTTATCCAAGAAATACACAATCCACCAAGATAGAATGCACCACCTGACGTTGATTTTATATTATCTACTGAACCGGTCCAGTCTGCATCAGTATATCCCAATAACTCTGTCTGAGATTTTTTAGTATATGTCAAGCCAAAATCCACTGTGCCCTGGATATACCGAAGTATTATTTTCACTGCAAGCATGTGGATTTCCTTGGGATTACTCTGATATCTCGTTGTTTGGCATGTGGCGAAAACAATATCAGGCCTTGTTGCGGTTAAGTACAACAGACTTCCAATGATTTTCCTGTATTCTGTGATATTAACTGCCTTGCCATCCTTATCTTTTGATAATTTCATCCAGGTAACAACCGAAGTCTTAATCTCCTTGGAATTTTCCATTCTAAACCTTCTCAGGACCTCCTTGGCATATTTAGATTGAGAAATGAATGTTCCATTCCTTCCTTGTGTCACCTGTAGACCAAGGAAAAACGTTAGCTCTCCAATCATTGACATTTCAAACTCATTTTTCATGAATTCGGAAAACTCTCTGCACTGAGCTTCATCTGATCCGCCAAATATTATGTCATCGACATAAACCAACACCATAATCCTTTTATTACTTTCATTGCTGAAATAAATATTTTAATCAACTCCCCCACACTGGAAACCATGCTTCTTCAAGTACTGATCAAGCCGTGAGTACCATGCCCTTAGTGCTTGTTTCATCCCATACAATGCCTTCTTCAGCCTGCAAACTTTGTTCTCATCCTCATGAATGATAAAACCATATGGATGTTCAATATACACTTCCTCTTCTACAACACCATTCAATAATGCGGATTTGACAACCATCTGGAACACTTTGAACTTTATTTGCACTACTATGGCCAAAAATAATTTGATTGTCTCCAGCCTTGCAACTAGTGCAAATGTCTCATCTACATCTATTCCCTCTATCTGGGAGTATCCCTTGCACACAAGTTGTGCTTTGTTTCAAATCACAGTTCCATCTTCATTCATCTTGTTGCGATAGACCCATTTAGTCTCGATGACATTCTTGTCTGCTGGCCTCGAAACAATCTCCCATGTCTGGTTCTTATCGATTTGATCAAGCTCTTCATTCATAGCCTAAACCCAGTTTTCATCTTCAGCTGCATCGGAAAAAAATTTTGGCTCCACATGAGATAAAAACGATGTTTTCTGTAATGACTTCATTCTTTGAGTCTGAACTGGATCTGTCTGATCACCAATGATATTCTGCCTATTAATTTCAGCTCGACTCTTTGGCTTCCTTGCAGACACAGACTTGACACTTTCTTTTTCATCATCAGTATCTTCTTCTGAGTCAGCCTCTGCCACTTCTGCTCCCCCTATGTTTCTTACCTCATCATCACTTTCGTCCAGGAACTATTCACTGGGTCGTTGAGTATTCTGTTCATTTTCAACTATAGTGACATCATTTCTCTCAACAATTTTTCCCAGCCTTTTGTTGAAGCATTTATATGTTTTTCTTTTCCCTGAGTAACCAAGGAATATCCCCTCATCTCCTCATGCCTCAAACTTCCTATGATTTTCTTTGTTGAGAATGAAACACTTACTTTAAAAGATTTGAAAGTATTTCAACGTTGGCTTATTTCCGTACCACAGTTCATACAGAGTCTTCCCTTGCTTCGGACACAATAGAGACCTGTTTGAAACATAGACCGATGTCAACACTACTTCCTTCCAAAATTTCTCTGGTAGGTCTTTTTCAATAAGCATCGTTCTGGTCATGTTTTTGATGATACAATTTCTCCTTTCAACCACACCATTCTGTTGGGGAGTTCTCACTGATGAAACTTGATTCCTTATCCTGTGTTTCTCGAGATATTCTTCCACTTGACTGTTTGTGAATTCTGTATCGTTATCTGTATGGAACTTCAAAATTTTCTACCCAAGCATCCTTTCTGATTCCCTCATGTACTGTTTTATGCAACTAAACACCTTTGTCTTATGGGTAATGACAAATACCCAGGCCATTCTGCTATAATCATCAATGAAAAGAACATAGTACCTTTGCCCATTTATAGCTCGTGGTGAGATAGGTCTACATACATCAGCATGAACCAGTTCGAGCACTCTAGTTGATTTCTGTTCCTTTGGCTTGTATGTATTTCTGATGATCTTCCCTTGTTGGCAAGCATCACACATATGAGTTCGATCACGTGATAGTTTGGGAAGGTCTCTAATAGCATCACACTTTACGAGATCCTCCATAGATGGTTGGCATAGATGACCAAGTCGCTTATGCCATAGCTGGTTTTCTTCCTCTCTAGATAAAAGACATGTATCTTCTTCCCCGCCTACAAGGTAGATATTTCCCTTTGACCTTTTTCCCTACAGAACAGCTACTCTATCTTTTCCTTTCACAACACACATCTTCTTGGTAAATCAGATAGAGTGCCCAGAGTCACATAGTTGACTGACACTGAGTAAGTTATGACAAAGACCCTCTAATACCAAGACATCAGCACGTCTCATCTCTTTTCCCCCAAACTTGGCTTTCCCTAAGCCAAAAATCTTCAGGCCTTCATCATTTCCAAATTTGACAACTCCTTCTTTGTCATATTTGATGTCTGTAACAAGATCCTTATTACCCTTCATGTGGGGTGTGCAACGACTGTCAAGGATCCACACACCAGATCGATCTGATTCTTTAAGGGAAATCTCTGCCACCACGGCCTTTTCATTTTTATTCTTCTTAGCCCATACTTTTTCTTTCACACTCAGCATGGATTGAGACTTCTGTTCTTTCTCAGAGTATGATGGACTAGCCTCATCTTGAAAATCCACAAATCTATTCTGCATTTTTAACTCACCTGTCAGTTTATTGACCTACTGATTGTGAATGTTTTGATTCTTCTTTGGCACATTTCTCTGAATGGTCAAAGTACATTACCTAGCCATGTGCCCAAATCCTTCGCACCAAAAACAGTGTCCTTCAAAAAATGTTCTGGAAAATCGTTCTCTGTTTGGCTATCATCTCTGTTCATATTCTCTTCTATACCTCTTGGCTATGGAACACACATATTTTGAATGTCCCATTTTCCCACAGCAATAACACCTGATATAGGATACATTCCTTCGTGATACTTTAGAAATACTATTTTCCCTTTGGGATCTCTGAATATTCTGATTCTATTTTGGTCTCAAATCAAACTTCAATTTCGGGACGGGTGCTTGAGGTCTGACATTAACTGCCAATGATTTGTGTTTCTTATCAAGACCTGAATCAACCTTAGCATTTGATCTTTCTTTCTGCTTCACTCCTGCTGAACTACGAGCCTCCTCTTTCATCTTATCTGTCTTTTGAATGGCCTACTTTTCTGATATCACATTGGGGGTCAAGAGTTTTTCTTGATCCTTCATTTTTCGTCACAGACTGACCACTTATTCTTCAAGCTCTTTGATACGTCTGACCTGCTCCTTTCCTGTGTTAGTCAAACAATCAATTTCCTTATTTTGTTCCTCAATTTTAAGCTTTTGCTCAACAAAATTTTCTGAGCTCTCTGGTGTTGAGGATTTTAGTCTTTCAATTTCTTCTAAAAGTTCTGACTTTTCTTCATCCTGTTGTTGCATATAGAGTTTGGCATCATGAACCATTTTATTAGATTTCTTTGCTTTGGATCTCCAAACATATATCTCCCCAAGAGCTGCATCCAATTCGACTTCCATATCAACTCTCCCTTAAATTTCATCTTCTTCTTCAGCGTCATCTTCTTCATTTTTCTGAGAACTACCGACGACCGCTACCATAGCATTTTGCCTATGATCTTTACAATTTTCAAACTCCTCAACCTCTTCATCCTCAGACTCCTCTGAACTTTCAAATTCTTGTGAAAGAAGATTCTTTTTCTTGAAGAAATTTCTCTTGAATTGCTTCTTCCCTTTCACAAACACTGAAGTCTTCTTCTTGGGAATTTAAACTTCATCATCATCATCATTGTTATCTTGAAATTTCTTGGGGCATATTTTCGCAAGATGACCAACCTTTCCACATCGAAATCATGCTAGTGGAAGTTTACCTTTAAACTTTCCTCTTCCTCTTTGCAGATTTGAAGAAAGAAATGACATCACCTCATCTGTCTCTTCTTCTTCATCAGAATCTTCAATGGTGAGTTTCTTCATGGCCTTGAATGCCACCTCTTTGGATTTCCCCTTTTCCACAGTCTCATTATCATCATTTCTCATTTCATATGCAACAAGAGTGTTGTGCAGGTTATCCAATGTCAGTTATTTTGGGTCTTTATCTTCCAAAACAGAAACTTTAGGATTGAACCGAGGTGGAAGTTTTCTCAATATGCACTTCACAATTTTTATATCTTCGATAATTTCTCCAAGACCCCACATGTCTTCTACCACCGCATTTAACCTGTCAAAGAATGCATCAACAGACTCATTCGGGTTCATTATCAGATCTTCATACTTATTCCACAACACTTGCATCTTTGCCTCTCTAACTTTTGTATCCCCTTCATAAATATTCAAAATCTTTTCCCACATGGCACGTGACGTTTTTTATGACATCACCTTTGTATATATGGGATTGGAAAGGGCTCCCCCTAAGGCATTGATTGCTTTGGAATCAGCATCCAACTCTTTATTCTTAGCCTCTGACAATTCACCACTAGTAATATCAGCTGTGATACCATGCATGGCTGCTGAAAACACATCCATTCCCAAAGATTGGAAATAGTGTTGCATTCGATTCTTTCATATCTGAAAATTACATCCGTCGAAGATCGGAATCCCTCTATGATTAGTGACCTCCATTGAGAGAAGAACTAATATCAACCCCTTCCTCTGATACCAATTTTTAGGTCCACAAGGTTGAATACCCTGAGAGGGGGGGTGAATCAAGGTATGACTAATTTAAAATTAACGCCCATTCTGATCTTGTTTCGCTGTTAAGCAAAACACTCTTCTCTCTCTTTCCTGTTGCACAATGTAAACAGAAAGTAAAGCATGCACAGGACATAGCAATTTTACTTGGTTCACCGCAAAGGGCTACGTCCAAGGAGCATACGCCGACAAGTTGTCGGTCGTACCAATTCCACTAAACTTCATTAGCTGTGGATTACAATGTTCAGGCTAGATAACTTCTATGCCCAGGCTCACTGCCTTTACAATGTTTAGGGTCAGCTCACTACTTCCCCAAGGGTCACTCCCTGTTTCTCTCTCTCTGGCTCACTACCGGTGGAGAGGATCACCTTCTTTCTCTTCCTTTGCTCACTGCTCTTGGAAGGAATCCACTCACAGTTTATAGACCTATAGGTCTCTTCACTTGCATGAAGAATGCATATTCCTCTGTAAGTAGATGCTCTGTTGAAGCCCAATTTTTACCCGTAGATGAATCTCTCTTTGCACCGAAGGTATCGGGCAAACTTCCAGCTTCCACGCAGCCCAAAAATCACTACTGGAAATAAACCTTACTTGGCGCGCAAGTCTATCTCAGCGCGCAAGTATCAGAGCGCAAGTCACAACTGGCGAACAAGTCTTCCTCAGACACTTGCGCGACACAACCTTCTTCAACCCAAAACCTGTGAGACTCACTTATTTTTACACCCAATCCAATATTTATGTGAAACTCCACACTGGCGCGCAGCTTCAAACACTGGCGCGCAACTATCACCCTGGCGTGCAAGTCCCACCTGCGTGACCACACACACCACTTGCGCGACCACCACACCTGCGTGACGGGAGCTCTAATTTCTCAAAGTGTTGAACTCTGGTCTTGTAATGAAGAGGGTTGGTCTAGTATTTATAGGCAAATTGACCACCCTGCGCGATAGCGCGCAAGTCACCTGCGCGACCTAGTCTCGGTGCGCAAGTCTTCTATCCTTTTAGACACTTGCGCGACCAACTCCCAAACTTGCACGAACCTGTTTCCTTATCCATATTTTGATCTTCTGATCTTGAAAAACATATGGCGCGCAAGTTTCCTATAATCCAAGTCCTCGGCATGCAAGTCCCTTTTCCAAAAACACTTTTCTTCATTTGTCGATTTTCAGGCCCAAAAATTTGGCAAACACTGGAAAACGGCGCCACCTTGTATTTGTTCTTTTGTACCGCCTCTAGATCATCCATTCCTTTTGTCGACGTTCTTGAATCAAACATGGATCATTGAAATCAGCTCTTGAACTCGACATTCCATCATGAAATCCTCTTTTTCAACAAATTTGTATGTCATTGTTTTGTTTTGTCAACAATCACTACTCAGATGTCCACTTTGTCAACAAACACAATCACCTCAAAAATGCTTCAATGATGCCTTGAGGGATTTTTTCCCAACAAGTATCATGATACGTCATGTGCAATGAGTGTTGACTCATGATAATTCAAGTGCAACGAGGGTTTACTCATACTTCATGTGCAATGAGGGTTTACTCATGCTTTAAATGAGCCTTGGCTCATGCTAATTCCATGTTAAGTGTTGTTGCCACATTTCCATGTTATGATTATCATGATTTATCATGCCTTTATGTTCATGTTTATCTTATGCTCTATTGACATGCCTATTGCCTAACATTTATTGTACTCTTCATGTTATTCCATGTGTACTCCCTTACTGGGCTTTATAGCTCACCCTTTTATTATGCATGTCCTCAGGTTATCCCATGCAATGCTAAGTACGAGGGAATGTAGTGGTCATGTAAAGGAATTTTTCAATAAAGAAGTTGTATTTAATGTTTCAAGTTTTTATGAAATGATCCTAAGCCCTAAAGACACTAAAACTCTTGATCTTCTTTGTTGTATCAAGTGAAGTTTTATTTAATAAATCATGTTTAAGTTGTAATAAAAGCAGGGTTGTCATAGTTGGTATCAGAGGATAGGTTTAGTTATTTTTGGGATTAGGAAACCCTAGTAAATCCTTAGATACAAGACTAATTATAATAAAAACATCCCTATGTTTTGGTAAATACTAAGTAAGTGGTTTATCAAACAAATAAATCCCTGTCTAGATATGAACAGGTAGAGGCGGCTCTGGCACAGATGTATCCTAGGGGTAAAACCCGAAAACACTGCTTTGAGATAGACTTGAACGGGAACTGGTGTACGACAATGGGCCTTGCTGCACTCTTGGTTACGACACTCCTGGGGGATATGTTTTGATAAATTCACAATCTTAGTATGAACCCTTATTAAGGGAAAAATGCCCCTAAGAATATTTGTTAGAAAGTAGATCATGAAAAGCCTAGATTGAATCCTATAGACTCATGAGTTAAGGAATGAAAGTTTATTTATAAGTCATCAAATTTTGTCTTTGGATTACCCTTTATGTGTTACCCCTAACGTTCCTTTTATTCCAGCCAATGGCCGGTAATAGGAGGACTCGGGCTAACAACCGTTGTGAAGATCAGTGTGATGACTGTACTAATGAGATGCCCAATCCAATGGGAGTGGGAATCGTGAACTTTGTCACACTTCTCTCTCAGATAACTCAAGTTTTGAATAGAAACACGGGTCAGGAGGAACGTCCAACTCCCCTAAGAAGGAACAAGTTGCTATCGAGAGCTTCATGAGACAAAGGCCTCCTACTTTTAGTGGATCATCTGATCCCACGATCGCTGAACAATGGATCAACTCCATTGAAAATATCTTCTCCATCCTTCAATGTTCTGAACAAGAGAAGGATCTCCTGGCTGCTTATCGTATGGAGGGTGAAGTTGATCAATGGTGGACGTTGATCAAAAATACGAAGCCTGAGGAGGAGATCGAGGATTTGGAATGGAAGGAATTCCAGAAGATGTTTTTCGATAAATATTTTCCGCGCACCCTCCGACTTAATATGGAAAGGGACTTCCTTTACCTCAAGAAAAAAAGATGAGGAATCTATTGGAGTGTACGAGGCAAACTTCACAAGGCTTGCACGATACGCTTTCGGCTTTGTCGTTACCCCTAAATGCAAGTTTGACCACTTCTTTGGTGGGCTGAAGCATAGCTTACGGAAAGCATTAGCGATCCGTGACTTCGACAGCTATGAGGAAAATGTCTGATGTGCCCTCAAGGTCGAAATGGAGATCGGGGAATCACAGGGGTATCATGGGGACAAGAAGCATAAGGTGGACTTCAATGCTGGTGGTCTGATGGATAAATCCAACGGCGCTAAGAAGTTCCAGCACCCCACTTGCCAAAAGTGCGGAAAGAAGCACCCTGGAAATTGCCTTAAGGGGACGAGAAAATGCTTCAGGTATGGAAGAAAAGGGAACCTAGCTGTTAATTGTCGGCAAGAAGGACCCGCGGCTGTAATAGAGGAGAGGAACGCTCCGTTCGAACCTCAACGCGTTGTTCAATGCTACAAATGCAAAGAACCGGGTCATTTTGAAAATCAGTGCCCTAATCCAAGGGTTATCGGAGGCAACCAACAACATCCAAGACAGCAAGGAAGAGCTTTTGCCATCACTTCTACCGAAGTGAACCCCGACAACGAAGTGGTGACAGGTATGCTAGTAATTCATTCAAGAATAGCGAATGTACTTTGTAACAACCCGAGATTTTATAAGATACATTATTTTTAATTTCATTCATATCTTTTATTGTACGATACACCAAGATTATCTTGCGCTATACACAACACTGTATTAGCTTGCAGTATACACAATCGTGACCTTCCTCGGTAGCGTGTCTTGTACGCAATACCGGGTTTTACTAAACAACGATATATTATTATAATATTGTTATAAACTAGCCTTTATGAATAGTGTTAACTAAATTTTGAATTTTATAACATTATTATTCATCTTACACATTTCTAGAACATGGTATAAGAACAAAATAAATTTTTCGGGTAAAATAAGTATTTTTCAAAAAATGCAGTTTTGCCGCCTTTTGATGGCGCACCCACTTTAAATCTAGTTTTTGACATGTTTATAAGTTAAATTTGACAAAATAAAATTCTTCTTTTGAATCAGGATATAAAAATTTACATTAGATAAAGTTTTGATATTTTTCCGATAACTTTCATATTTTAATGAATAGTAAAAACACGCTATATTTTAATTAAAAACAACTTTTTTCATCATAATATATTATGTGGTTAAATTATAATATTGAATGGTTTTAAAGTATAAATAGAATATTTTTTTACTATTTAATATAATGTATGTCATTAGCATTGATTTTACCTTGAATTCATAGGTTAAATCAATTCAATCTTTTGCAATGTTTTAAAGAAAAATCCATTTTCTTTCGACAATGGGATTAATTTTCATTTAATTTCTGCATCTTTTAAGTATTGAATTTGGAAAAATGGATTCCATATTTGGAATCAGTGGGTCCAAATTATTTTAATAAGCTACTTTTTATTTTTGGGCATTGTGAATAGTAACTACGGTAAATTTTATTTACTATAGTTAAAGGTAAATCGGGTAATTAAGGGTAAATATAAGATTATAAAATTACCCTAACACTTGGAAAAATCCTATTGTATGGATAAAAGTAGACCCATATAACCTAAGGGCCGGATTAGATTCATTTTATGGACTTTTTTCCATGAAAATAATTTAATTATTATTAAAACCAAAGAATGTGACAACATGTCACTTTCTTAAATCTTATAAGTATAATAATTTTACTTTATTGATAAACTTCATGAAACTTCAAACATGAATAGTCTAAAGAAATCTAATACAATTATCTACATCATAGGAATTTATTTAGAATTTTTAGGGATTAAATAATTATCATTTATTATGACATAAAGATGATGCAGTAATTGTCTTATTAATGAAATATTGATATAATTGATGTTATAAATGCCCAAATAAATGTAATTTGGGACTTTTTATGACTTAAATTAATTTTCTAGGTTAATATGACATGTTATTGTTGATATAAGTAACTTTTTTAGAACTTATCATTCTGTTATGAATTTCATAAAAATCATGTACCAAATAGTGTCAAAATTGATATAAATTAGTTTTTAAAACAAATATTATATTATTAATTGTTATTTAATTCCTAAAAATCTAAGGTTCGGCCAAATGACTTAGATAAGGATAGATATATTAATAATAAACAACTTGGGATTCGTTTGGCTTGTTATGGTAAGTTTATTAACCATATAGTGTAAGAAAACAAAAAGACACGGTAAAAGTTAAATTATTTAACTTAGAGTTAAATCTAATTGATATGGTTAAAATAATAACCTAAACTTGTATAAATCATATTGGATGAGATGATTTCGACCCATCCCCACTTTATCTTGGAAATAAGACCCTTTGGAACCATTATAAACCGAATTTGACCTTAATATAAAATAATATTTTGAGATTTTCCTAAGGTGACCCTCTCCTCCCTTATAAAAGGGAACCTCCTCCCTCTCCTCCTCACACCAATTTGAGCATTCAAGCTCGGAAAATTGCTTCCAAAATATCTTCTACACTTCCCTAGTATCATTCTAGAGGTCCTGGTCTTCTTCAAAGAACATCCTTAGTTCTTTAAGTGGAGGTTAAGTGAAGGTGCGTCAAAAAGAGGTAATATCCATTACCGATCTTTTTCAATTTCTTTCTTCTTCAACTTCTTCTTATTTAGTTATTTCATGATAAAGTAATAACATAAGTATTTATTATATACTTATATGTTATTATAAATATTAAACAACTCTAATTAACCTTCTATCCATCCTACGGAAAAAGGAAATCGTCGCGCGTGCATACGTACGGAATACCGTCTCCACGCCGTGGTGTAATCTATTTTCTGCCACCACCTTAATTGGATGGGTATAATAATGTAATGAGTAACTATATATGATTATTATAAAGTGATATTGATACTGAAATAGTATACATACACTTAAACACAATTCCACGACCATGGGAACGATATCATCGCTCGTGCGTACGTACGGACTACCGTCTCCACGATGCGATGAGATTCATTATCCATGTTAACCATTCCAGAATGATTATAAAGTATATATAATGAATAATAATGAAATATATGACATGGTAAATCTAATGTATTTATGTATATATATATTTCATCTACTTACTTCCATTCAAGATAATAAGGAAAGGAAAATAGCATTCATGCGTACGTACGGACTACCATCTCCATGAACGGTGTGTTTCATTTCATTTATCTATCTATTATATATATATATATATATATACTGAATATATATGATATATAAATCATATTTTATATTCTTGAAGTAAGTAAATCATGATATAAGTAATAATAATGTCAAGAACAACAAGTCCAAACACCTACGATAAATGAAACGATTTTACCCAAAATGCTTCTTTAACATGGAATTTACAAAAGAACGGGTAATATAAAGTCATAAGTGAACCATATATGATATCATAACAATGAATATGATTCTTTAATAAGTTAATGACATTATTTAAATCATTATACAGGAGGTTTGAATACGTACAAAGCATATCGGACATAAGGTAAGGGAAATATCACAATCTCATTTTTATCTGAGATTGTTTATACTTTGGCATTTACTGGGGTGTATTTTATCATCCACATCCATGTTTACTCAATATGTAATATTATTTCTATTCACCTACAATTTTTTAAATCCTATTTTACCCATCAGTGAGTTTTTAGTAAAAGATATGAAAGGAATCTTTTATCGTTTTCCGTACGAGGTACTTTTTTGACTTTTCCGACAAAAGTACGAGAAGAATGTTTTTTTAACTTATACGACGTGAATGGTTTTTTAAAAACATTATTTCCAAGAATCTTCCTTTACAAGTTTTCATGTTTATTTTTAATCAACTTCTTTTAGTTTATAATTGTACGATATGTTAAGAAAGGAAAAGTGTTTTGAAGCAGAAAGGATATTTTCCTCAAGAATGGAGTTCAAGTGTTTTATCAAAATTATTTTTCCATCTAAGATAATAAAGGGTTTTGTTTCTATCCCTATTATTACATTGATTTTATTATGTTGTGATGGAATTATTTTTATGAATTCCTTTATCTTATATAAATTGTTTTATGATGTCATGTTGTTTAAGATTCCCATTTTTACTACATGGGTTATGCAATGATGTATGATTTATGATTTTGTGGCACACATAAGAATTTTATCATTATGAGATGGGTGGGACCTATATCTCCCTCCAATGCATTGGGTAAAGATTTTATATCTCATGAGATAGACATGGCTGGAATGGTAGGTTATACCGGTTCAGTGAAACAGGACTGAAACGAGGGTGACTCGGTTCAGAAATGGACTTTGTCCACTAAGATAGTCTTGGAAATGAGTCTTGACTAATAAGATATGATTCTCTATGATTATGTGTGTATGCCACAAAGTTTCATGTTATATTTTATGATTATTGGGATTACATTTCACTACTATGATTTATCTCATGTTATAAAATTATGATCTCTTTTGCAGGTTAAGATTTCCAAAAGATGTGTTCTTATGAATATGACGTGATTGATATTTCTTTTGTTTACCCTTATTGAGCATTTGAGCTCACCCTTTTATGTTTTCTTTTCCCCAGGATATAAAGAAAGGTTTTAGGTAAAAAAAGAAGATCTTTATGGGAGATGTTGAAGATCTTTCACCACGATTAGAAGATTATATTCCGAGTTTCCAAAGATAGTAAACTATTATGATCCTTGTGTGTGTGTTTTTGTTATGTACTAAGTATTCCGCTAAAGTAATGTAATGTCCATGTACGTTAAGCTTCGGGTCTCTACAGTTGGTATCAGAGGAAAGGTTTAGTCAACCTTTGGAAACTAGGATGTGAAAACATTAGTGAGATCCCTAGAGATATTTCTAAGGTATGTCTAGGGATGTCCCTAAGGATAAGTATACGTATAGGATACAGTCCTAGAACTACGGTAATGATCATAGAATTTAACCTAAGATGTTAGATATTGAGGATACTCCCCCTTTATTATGTTGTTTTCCCTAGCATGATTTTTGCCTCTCACACTATTCTTTTTGGGTTTTAGACGATGGCTGGAACCCGAAGGAACCGTGTTGATCAATGAAATGGGCAATGCAATGATTTTCCTCCTGAACAAACAAATGTTATGGGAGATGGAGTGGAAAATCTTATTGCTATACTTACACAAGTTATGAATCATTCTGGACTTCCAAATGAGCAGAGAAGGGAACAATATTCTATTGAGTCCTTCATGAGGCAACATCCACCTTCTTTCAATGGGTCTTCCGATCCACTAGTTGTTGAACGATGGATCAGTACCACTAAAAAGATATTTTTAGTTCTTCAATGTTCTGAACATGATAAAGTCATCTTAGCAGTATATCATTTGGAAGGTGAAGCTAATCAATGGTGGAATCTTATCAAGAATACGAGGTCAAGAGATGAAATTGAGTCCATGGAATGGGACGAGTTCAAGAACTTGTTTTTCAGTAAGTACTTCCCTCGTATTCTTCGAACAAAGATGGAAAAGGAGTTTCTTGAGCTGAAGTAGAAGGATGATGAATCTGTTGGTATATACGAAGCGAATTTTACAAGACTTGCAAGGTATGCATCTTGCATTATCATCCAACCTGAAAGTAAAGTTGATCGATTTTTCAGTGGCTTAAAACCAAGTCTTCGAAGGGAATTAGCTATAAGATACTTCAGTAGCTATGAAGAAATTGTGAGTTGTGCTATCAAGGTAGAAATGGAAGTTGGTTTTACATATCCATCTCATGGTTTTGACAAGAAACGAAAGATGGAGTTCAAGGAGAAATCTCAGAATAATGGTGAAAAGAAGATGAATGTTTCCTTATGCACACAGTGTGGAAAGAAGCATGGTGGAGATTGTATTAAAGGGACTAGAAAATGTTTTAATTGTGGAAAAGAAGGTCATCGAGCAGCTGAGTGTCGAAGTAATGGAAAAAGGGTTTCTAATGATGTGAATAAAGCAAAGACTGCAAAGAACGCACCACCAACACTTCAATGCTTCAAGTGCAAGGAAATGGGGCATTATGATAATAAATGCCCTAATCCAAGGGTTAGTGATGATCGACATGAGCAACCACTTAAGGCAAAGGACAAAGGGAAGTCACATGCAATCACTATTGGCGATGTTGAATATGACAACGATGTGGTGGAATGATTAAGTAATGGGATTCCAAAATAATGTTGTATCATGGAGTATTGGAATATTTATGTATTGGTCTAATGTGGTATTCAAAGTGATTGAGATATTTTTGGAAATAAGATGATATGCGCATAATGAAGGGAAAATGAGAAAATGAAATGTTTAATAGTATTCATGAGCTCATGATTGATATAAGGACTAAGTGATATCATGGTTTGAGTATATAGAATTTTGAGGATTTTGGTATGTGGAAAGTGTTAACTTTTAACTGCATTCATGTTTTCACTATGGTTCAATGGGTATTCATTTTTTCAAGAGAATACATGATTAAGGTATTCACATGATTGGAATGTGACCAACAATATATATATATGGGGGATAAATGATGGTATTCACATGCTTAGTTGATGACATTTCAAGTAATCGTTTTCTTTATACTATGAGCTTGGACCGAAGTATTTTAGATAAGCCTAAATATTGGAATGGATTATGTTGGACATTTGCTAAGTATTGTTTAAGGATAGAACTTTTTTCGATATTACTGATGGGATTTTATAGTAATGTAGTTTTAGAAAAAGGACAACCTACAGGATGGGCGACAGCCCGTCGCGTCGGACAAGGCTGTGGGAATCGAACCCACAACCGAAGTGCGACTGGCCTTTATCGCCTACCACTAGCCTACAGAAAGTCCCTGTTTAGTAGAAACTAGTTTTATTATATTAAGTAGTATGATATATGAAGTATAAGTCCATTTTAGGAACCATATATCATTAATCTCACTATAGATGGACTTATGTATTTTTTGATAACTTTTCTAACCTTTTGTTTGAGATAGATGGAATGACCCATCATTCTATCACATGATCTGCTAACACATCACAAATGATAAATTCAACTTCATTTCTTTATGAGATGAAGTGGAAATTGTCCAAATAATGACAAACGGTGAGACTATACCAAAATCACAAAAGTATTTCTTCTAATTACAATTTCATCAACTTTAGGGAAATGATCTTGAAAAACCAAAAATGTTGTCCTACTGCCCTTATATCCGATGAATCAGATGGTACCTTAGATCACCACAAATCAATAGCTTTGTGATTGTTGGCTTTTTCATAGTCATGTTCTCTACCACTCTCCATCAGAACATGACGGTTAGATTTCTCTTCCATGTCCATATTTTCTCCTATATGGAAACCCAGTGATGAGTTCATTTGGGTAACCATTATATTTCATACTTTAGTTTTTAAAGTTCAGTTTTGGTATTTCTTTTTACGATGTGGGTTTTTATGAATAGTAAACGATTTATAACCCTGACGAATTTCGAAGGCGAAATTCATTTTAAGGGGGGTAGAATGTAACAACCCGAGATTTTATAAGATACATTCTTTTTAATTTCATTCATATATTCTATTGTACGACACACCAAGATTATCTTGCGCTATACGCAACACTATATTAGCTTGTAGTATACGCAATCACGACCTTCCTCGGTAGCGTGTCTTGTACGCAATACCGGGTTTTACTAAACAAAGATATATTATTATAATATTGTTATGAACTAGCCGTTATGAATAGTGTTAACTAAATTTTGAATTTTATAACATTATTATTCATCTTACACATTTCTAGAACATGGTATAAGAACAAAATAAATTTTTCAGGTAAAATAAGTATTTTTCAAAAAATGCAGTTTTGCCGCCTTTTGATGGCGCACCCACTTTAAATCTGGTTTTTGACATGTTTATAAGTTCAATTTGACAAAATAAAATTCTTCTTTTGAATCAGGATATAAAAATTTACATTAGATAAATTTTTGATATTTTTCCGATAACTTTCATATTTTAATGAATAGTAAAAACACGCTATATTTTAATTAAAAACAACTTTTTTCATCGTAATATATTATGTGGTTAAATTATAATATTTAATGGTTTTAAAGTATAAATAGAATATATTTTTACCATTTAATATAATGTATGTCATTAGCATTGATTTTACCTTGAATTCATAGGTTAAATCAATTCAATCTTTTGCAATGTTTTAAAGAAAAACCCGTTTTCTTTCGACAACGGGATTAATTTTAATTTAATTTCTGCATCTTTTGTGTATTGAATTTGGAAAAATGGATTCCATATTTGGAATCAGTGGGTCCAAATTATGTTAATAAGCTACTTTTTATTTTTGGGCATTGTGAATAGTAACTACGGTAAATTTTATTTACTATAGTTAAAGGTAAATCGGGTAATTAAGGGTAAATATAAGATTATAAAATTACCCTAACACTTGGAAAAATCCTATTAGATGGCTAAAAGTAGACCCATATAACCTAAGGGTCGGATTAGATTCATTTTATGGACTTTTTTCCATGAAAATAATTTAATTATTATTAAAACCAAAGAATGTGACAACATGTCACTTTCTTAAATCTTATAAGTATAATAATTTTAATTTAGTGATAAACTTCATGAAACTTCGAACATGAATAGTCTCCAGAAAGATAATACAATTATCTACATCATAGGAATTTATTTAGAATTTTTATGTATTAAATAATTATCATTTATTATGACACAAAGATGATGCAGTAATTGTCTTATTAATGAAATATTGACATAATTGATGTTATAAATGCCCAAATAAATGTAATTTGAGACTTTTTATGACTTAAATTAATTTTATAGGTTAATATTACATGTTATTGTTGATATAAGTAACTTGTTTCGAACTTATCATTCTGTTATGAATTTCATAAAAAACATGTACCAAATAGTGTCAAAATTGACATAAATTAGTTTTTAAAACAAATATTATATTATTAATTGTTATTTAATTCCTAAAAATATAAGTTTCGGCCAAATGACTTAGATAAGGATAGATATATTAATAATAAACAACTTGGGGTTCGTTTGGCTTGTTATGGTAAGTTTATTAACCATATAGTGTAAGAAAACAAAAAGACACGGTAAAAGTTAAATTATTTAACTTAGATTTAAATCTAATTGATAAGGTTAAAATAATAACCTAAACTTGTCTAAATCATATTGGATGAGAGTATTTAGACCCATCCCCACTTTATCTTAGAAATAAGACCCTTTGGAACCATTATAAACCGAATTTGACCTTAATATAAAATAATATTTTGAGATTTTCCTAAGGTGCCCCTCTCCTCCCTTATAAAAGGGCACCTCCTCCCTCTCCTCCTCACACCAATTTGAACATTCAAGCTCGGAAAAACCCTGCCAAAATCTCTTCTCCACTTCCCTAGTATCATCCTAGAGGTCCTGGTCTTCTTCAAAGACCATCCTTAGTTCTTTAAGTGGAGGTTAAGTGAAGGCGCGTCAAAAAGAGCTAATATCCATTACCGATCTTTTTCAATTTCTTTCTTCTTCAACTTCTTCTTATTTAGTTGTTTCATGATAAAGTAATAACATCAGTATTTATTATATACTGATATGTTATTATAAATATGAAACAACTCTAATTAACCTTCTATCCATCCTACAGAAAAAGGAAATCGCCGCGCGTGCGTACGTACGGAATACCGTCTCCACGCCATGGTGTAATCTATTTTATGCCACCACCTTAATTGGATGGGTATAATGGTGTAATGAGTAACTATATATGATTATTATAAAGTTATATTGATACTTAAATAGTATACATACACTTCAACACAATTCCACGACCATGGGAACGATATCATCGCTCGTGCGTACGTACGGACTACCGTCTCCACGACGCGATGAGATTCATTATCCATGTTAACCATTCCAGAATGATTATAAAGTATATATAATGAATAATAATGAAATATATGACATGGTAAATCTACTGGATTTATGTATATATATATGTCATCTACTTACTTCCATTCAAGACAATAAGGAAAGGAAAACAGCGTTCATGCGTACGTACGGACTACCGTCTCCATGAACGGTGTGTTTCATTTAATTTATCTATATATTATATATATATATATATACTGAATATATATGATATATAAATAATATTTTATATTCTGGAAGTAAGTAAATCATGATATAAGTAATAATAATGTCAAGAACAACAAGTCCAAACACCTACGATAAATGAAACGATTTTACCCAAAACGCTTCTTTAACATGGAATTTACAAAAGAACGGGTAATATAAAGTCATAAGTGAACCATATATAATATCATAAAAATGAATATGATTCTTTAATAAGTTAATGACATTATTTAAATCATTATACAGGAGTTTCTGATACGTACAAAGCATATCGGACATAAGGTAAGGGAAATATCACAATCTCATTTTTATCTGAGATTGTTTATACTTTGGCATTTACTGGGGTGTATTTTATCATCCACATCCATGTTTACTCAATATGTAATATTATTTCCATTCACCTACAATTTTTTAAATCCTATTTTACCCTTCGGTGAGTTTTTAGTAAAATATATGAAAGGAATCTTTTATCGTTTTTTGTACGAGGTACTTTTTTGACTTTTCCGACAAAAGTACGAGAAGAATGTTTTTTTAACTTATACGACATGAATGGATTTTTAAAAACATTATTTCCAAGAATATTCCTTTACAAGTTTTCAAGTTTATTTTTAATCAACTTCTTTTAGTTTAGAATTGTACGACATGTTAAGAAAGGAAAAGTGTTTTTGAAGCAGAAAGGATATTTTCCTCAAGAATGGAGTTCAAGTGTTTTATTAAAATTATTTTTCCATCTAAGATAATAAAGGGTTCTATTTCAATCCCTATTATTACATTGATTTTATTATGTTGTTATGGAATTATTTTTATGAATTCCTTTATCTTATATGAATTGTTTTATGATGTCATGTTGTTTAAGATTCCCATTTTTACTACATGGGTTATGCAATGATGTATGATTTATGATTTTGTGGCACACATAAGAATGGTATCATTATGAGATGGGTGGGACATATATCTCCCTCCAATGCATTGGATAAAGATTTTATATCTCATGAGATAGATATGGCTGGAATGGTAGGTTATACCGGTTCAGTGAAACAGGACTGAAACGAGGGTGACTCGGTTCAGAAATGGACTTTGTCCGCTAAGATAGTCTTGGAAATTAGTCTTGACTAATAAGATATGATTCTCTATGATTATGTGTGTATGCCACAAAGTTTAATGTTATATGTTATGATTATTGGTATTACATTTCACTACTATGATTTATCCCATGTTATGAAATTATGATCTCTTTTGCAGGTTAAGATTTCCAAAAGATATGTTCTTATGAATATGACGTGATTGATATTTCTTTTGTTTACCCTTACTGAGCATTTGAGCTCACCCTTTTATGTTTTCTTTTCCCCAGGATATAAAGAAAGGTTTTAGGTAAAAAAAGAAGAAGATCTTTATGGGAGATGTTGAAGATCTTTCACCACGATTAGAAGATTATATTCCAAGTTTCCAAAGACACTAAACTATTACGATCCTTGTGTGTGTGTTTTTGTTATGTACTAAGTATTCTGCTAAAGTAATGTAATGTCCATGTACATTAAGCTTCGGGTCTCTACATACTTTTTGATTCAGGTTCTACGCATTCTTTTATATCTCTAAAGTTTAGTAGAACAATCTCAGCACCACCACAAATCATGGAAGTAAAGATGTCAGTGAGTACGGAAAATGGGGCAATCATTGCATCCCATGAATATAAGTCCTCCCCTGTTATAATTTGTGGATTGAATTTCCCGGCGAACCTCGTCATACTCCCTCTGGTGTAATTTGATGCAATTCTTGGCATGGATTGTCTTTCCTTATATAGAGCCAATATAAATAGTCGGGAGAAAGAAAATCACACTCCATATGGAGAATCGACCCCCGATTCTTTACAAGTGTCAGGAGGAAGATGAATATCCTTTAGCTCCATCATCTCAAGCATGGATATTACTGCCCTATGATCACGCGTATCTGGCTCAGATGATTGAGTCCAAGGGAGAAACCATCCTTGAAGAAATTCCTATTGTGAGGGAATTCGCGGAAGTGTTTCCCGAGGAACCGCATGGTCTTCCTCCTAGAAGAGATGTTGAGTTCTCAATTGAACGTATACCTGGGGAATTACCAATATCCAAGACTCTATATAGAATGGTTGTTGTTGATCTTGAAGAGCTAAAGAAACAACTACAGGAGAATCTGGATAAAGGGTTTATACGCCCAAGTGCTTCACCATGGGGTGCACCAGTCCTCTTCGTCAAGAACAAGGATGGGTCAATGCGGCTTTGCATCGATTATTGTGAACTTAACAAAATCACGATAAAGAACAAGTATCATCTCCCACAAATTGATGACTTGTTCGATCAGTTGCGTGGAGCACAATACTTCTCTAAGGTGGATTTGTGGTCGGGATATTATCAAGTAAGGGTGAAGAAGGAAGATGTCCCCAAGACTGCTTTTCGTACAAGGTATGGGCACTATGAATTATAGTAATGCCTTTCGGACTCACCAATGCTCCAGAAATATTCATGGAATTGATGAATAGAGTCTTTAGAGATTACCTTGACAAATTTTTGGTAGTCTTTATAGATGATATTCTAATATACTACAAAACCAAGGAGGATCATGAGGAGCATTTAAAAACTGTACTAGAGACTTTTTGCAAGGAGAAGCTCTATGAAAAGTACAGAAAGTGTGAGTTCTGGTTGAAGGAGGTCTCATTCTTGGGCCATATCATCACAAGCAATGGGATATCTGTGGAACCCTCCAAAACGGATGCAATTGAGGCATGGATGAGGCCAACATCGGTAACGGATATCTGTAGCTTCTTGGGGTTAGCCGGATATTATCGAAGATTTGTAAGAAATTTCTCACGATTGTCCAACCCTCTTACCAAGCTAACTCGAAAGGGAGTAAAGTTTTCTTGGAGTGATGAATGCAAAGAAAGATTCAAGGAGTTGAAAAGGAGTCTTATCACTTCACCCGTGCTCACTTTACCCATAAGTGGGGAGATTTTTGTGGTATTCAATGATGCTTCGAAAAAGGGATTAGGATGTGTGCTGATGCAGAATGATAAAGTGATATCCTATGCCTCAAGGCAGTTGAAAATCAATGAGCGAAACTATCCAACGGATGATCTGGAGTTGGCGGTTGTGATCTTTCCCTTGAAAATCTGGCGGCATTATCTCTATGGAGAGAAATATGAGATATATACTGACTACAAGAGTATTAAATATATATTCACACAGAAAGAGCTTAATATGCGCCAGAGAAGATGGATAAATCTCATCAAGGATTATGACTGTTCAATACATTACCACCTTGGGAAAGCGAACAAGGTGGCAGATGCCCTAAGTAGAAAGGATCTAGCGATTCTATCAATGATGAGAATTGAGAAGGATCCAATCTTCTTAGAATTGATAAAGATGGACGGTTGAATCATAAATAAGGGAACTTCATCAATCCTTTCACAAATGATTGCTCAACTATCTCTTTTGGAAAGGTTAAAGGATGCTCAAAAGGATGATGTGGGAATTCAGGAAAATGTGGAAGCTATCAAAAAAGGGAAATCCTCAGAGTTTCATGTTAATTAAGAAAGAATTGTGCGGTTTGGGAAAAGACTATGTGTTCCATCAAGTCCGGAGCTGAAGAAGGAACTTTTGGATGATGCACATAGTTCAAATTTCTCTATTCACCCAGGGAGCACAAAGATGTATCGAGATCTCCGGGAAAACTTTTGGTGGGATAATATGAAGAAGGAGATCGTCGAATATACATCAAAGTGCCTGGTGTGTCAGCAAGTGAAGGTAGAGAGGAAGAAGTCTAAGGGGATGATGCAACCATTTTCCACACTAGAATGGAAATGGGAGAACATCACCATGGACTTTGTCACCGGAATTCCAAGGACATCCAAAGGCAACAATGAAATTTGGGTTGTTGTGGATCGTCTTACAAAGACTGCACACTTCATTGCTATTCAGGAGGATTTCTCTTTGGATCAACTAGCACGGATATATATCAGGGATGTGGTATGTTTGCATGGAGTACCACTATCTATTGTGTATGACCGAGATCCAAGATTCACCTCTAAGTTTTGGAAGAGTCTTCAACATGCTCTAAATACTGAACTGAACTTCAGTATGGCCTATCATCCTCAAACTGATGGCCAATCCGAGCGGACTACCCAAACACTTGAGGATATGTTGAGAGCGTGCTCAAGGGACTTTAAAGGAGGATGGGATCAACATCTTCCTCTGGTTGAGTTCTCTTATAATAATAGTTTCCACTCGAGCATCCAAATGGCACCCTATGAAGCCCTTTATGGGAAAACGTGCAGAACACCGGCATGTTGGGATGAGGTCAGTGAACGTAAGCTGCTTGGACCAGAAATGGTCGAAGAAATGGTGGAGAAGGTGAAAACCATTCAGCAGCATATCAAGGAAGCCCAGAGTCGACAGAAGAGTTATGCAGATAATCGTCGATGAGACCTTGAGTTTAAAGTTGGATACATGGTGTTTTTACACATATCTCCGTGGAATAAGGTCATGAGGTTTTGAAAGAAGGGGAAGTTAAGTCCAAGGTACATCGGCCCCTTCGAGATTCTTGATCGTGTTGGGGCTGTGGCCTATCGACTAGCACTTCCACCTACTATGGCCAAGGTGCATGATGTCTTTCATGTATCCCTCTTAAGGAAGTACATACCGGACCCTTCACATGTACTCTCTTCTGAGGTGGTACAATTGGAAGATGATCTTTCTTATGAGGAGCAACCAGTGAAGATATTAGATCATAGAGAAAACGTTCTACGAAATAATACAATGCCCCTCGTTAAGGTGTTATGGAGAAACCACAAGTTTGAAGAAGCAACTTGGGAGTCGGAGAATATGATGAAGGTGAGTTACCCACATTTGTTTTAGTGTGGGAAAAGGAAAATTTCAAGGGCGAAATTTCTTAAGGGGGGAATATTGTAACAACCCAAAGTTTCATTAATGGAAAATCTCTCTTGATCCAGTTAAATGTCTCTTTATAAAAAATGTTTTTATAAGATGTCAACTTCTTTGGTTTTATGATAAGAGTTGTGATCGTTACTTTTATAGCCGTTGAATAGTGATCACATGATTAGTATAAATATAAGGCTTTAACGAACCCAATTTTACTCAAACAAAGTAAGTGATGGCCTCATCCAGTAGAATTTCCCCATACGAAGCCCATTTTTCGGAGCTCGGAAAAGAGGTGGCAGCCTTGGGCTTCGCCCTTGACCAAGCCTAAGTTGAGCTTCATTATTTCAAGCTCGAACGTGACCATCTACGGGAAAAGTGGAAGTTGATAGAGATTACCACTCGAGCGATGTTATCTGAGCCGCCCCAAGAGTCTGTCACCATCGCACACCTTACCCTTGGGTCTTATGCAGCTATTTTAAGGGGTTATGTAACAAATAAGTAGTACTATGTTCATGTACATTATTTTTGTATATAATAATGAATATAATTTCTAGTCATTTTTGATATATTGTAAATAGTTTTTAAAGTACAAATGGTGTTTTTAGTTATTATTTAATTAAGAAATCTATTTTATTAAATTAAGGTATTTTTGAATTAAATAATATTTTAATAAAATAATATTATTATTATTATATTAATTTTTATTAAATATAATTGATCTTATAATTTTATGAATGCAATTAAAATTTTATATTAAGGTTTGAAAGCCATTTTTGTCAAAACCCGTGAATTTTCGATAAATGTCGGTTTTTATTTTAAAAGTGAAAATTAACATATTTAGAAAAAAAAAATAGATAAAATAAATGTCATTTCTGGAATCAGTACGTCGAAATTATCCAACGGTGAATTTTTCATAATTTTCTGAGACAATCAAAGTTTTGGATAAAATTAAATACCGTTTAAATATATAATGTGTTTTATGACATCATAATGACCCAATGGTGATGTAATAAAATACCATAATCCTTATGTTCATCCAATATATGTTTTATCATTAAAATAATGTGATTTTGGGTTTGTTTGACTTACTTTTCAAAGCATTAATGGACCACTCAAGACATATTCAACACTTTTCCTTTTTAAATTGATTTCCATGGGAGTGTGACTCACCTCCACATAAGAAACCTTATTATTTTAAGAAGTTCGGACTTGTGACTTATAAAATATTGTTTTCCTCTTCCCTTTTCCAAAAACCATGGGCAAAAACCATGGGATGGTTCGTGGTTTGGATTAATTTAATGTAAGGGGACCCAAACCTAAATAATAAAGAATTCCCTCACCTTTCCTATATAAACCCACCCAAGCTCCCACTTCCTACTCACTAAAATCTCTTGGAGTTCGTCCAACCTCTACCCTACTCTCTCTAGAATCCTCCCAAGGTTCCCCAATCTCCCAAGAAGCCTCTCACAAGCCTCTCTCTAGCCTTTGGAAGCACACTTCCAAGTAAGGGTTTTTTTCTTCCTTTCTCATTTTTGTCAATTTTCTTTAAGTTGTATTGCCCTTTAAATTTCAATTATGAATGTTGGGGTATGGTTTCACACCTCCCCCATACTTCCCTCTTATTGTTTGAATGATGGGAGACCCCTTTCTCTCTCATTAAATGCCTCTCATGTACACCCATTACTATACCAAAATTCTGAAAGGAACTTCTCTCTCTTCTTTTACATTCAAACAATACTTTTGTATCATGAATCTAAATTCCATTTCAATTGTTGGGACATGTATTTATATGACCTCCTTACTATACATTACATGTAAATATTATTAGGAACCCCTTTCTCTCTCATCAACCATTTTTTATGAATTCTTATGTCACGCCGTTACGCTGCCGAAATCGCACCAATTTTCTAAGCCAATGTCATTGTGTAGTGGATACCATGTTCATTTCTCCATCAAGGGTTTTCACCTTTATGCACATTTACTTATTGATTATAAAGGTTCATGTATGAATTCCACATTCCTTTATCATGGAATAAATGATTATGTTTTATGAATCCATGTTTTATGATCCATGTGGCACACTTATGCATGAAATGAAATGTTTAAGAAGGGTGCGCCCTTATAGCGCTCCAATGCATTGGGTAAAGTATAGTATCATGATACGTCATGTGCAATGAGTGTTGAATCATGATAATTCAAGTGCAATGAGGGTTTACTCGTGCTTCATGTGCAATGAGGGTTTACTCATGCTTTATGTGCAATGAGCCTTGGCTCATGCTAATTCCATGTTAAGTGTTGTTGCCACATTTCCATGTTATGATTATCATGCTTTATCATGCCTTTATGTTCATGTTTATCTTATGCTCTATTGACATGCCTATTTCCTAACATGTATTGTACTCCTCATTTTATTCCATTGTACTCCCTTACTGGGCTTTATAGCTCACCCTTTTCTTATGCATGTCCTCACGTTATCCCATGCAATGCTAAGTACGAGGGAATGTAGTGGTCATGTAAAGGAATTTTTCAATAAAGATGTTGTATTTCATGTTTCAAGTTTTTATGTAATGATCCTAAGCCCTAAAGAAACTAAACCTCTCGATCTTCTTTGTTTTATCAAGTGAAGTTTTATGTAATAAATCATGTTTAAATTTTTATAAAAACAGGGTTGTCATAGTTGGTATCAGAGGATAGGTTTAGTTATTTTTGGGATTAGTAAACCCAAGTAAAGCCTTAGATATAAGACTAAGTATAATAAAAACAACCCTATGTTTTGTTAAATACTAAGTAAGTGGTTTATCAAACAAATACATCCTTGTCTGGATACGAGCAGGTAGAGGCGGCTCTGGCACAGATGTATCCTAGGGGTAAAACCTGAAAACACTGCTTTGAGCTAGACTCGAACGGGAACTGGTGCACGACAATGAGAATTGTTACACTCTTGGTTACGACACTCCCGGGGGATATGTTTTGATAAATTCACAATCTTAGTATGAACCCTTATTAAGGGAAAAAATTCCCCTAAGAATATTTGTTAGAAAGTAGATCATGAAAAGCCTAGATTGAACCCTATAGACTCATGAGTTAAGGAATGAAAGTTTATTTATAAGTCATCAAATTTTCTCTTTGGATTACCCTTTATGTGTTACCCCTAACTTTCCTTTTATTCCAGCCAATGGCCGGTAATAGGAGGACTCGGGCTAACAACCGTTGTGAAGATCAGTGTGATGACTGTACTAATGAGATGCCCAATCCAATGGGAGCGGGAATCACGAACTTTGTCATGCTTCTCTCTCATCTAACTCAAGTTTTTAATAGAAACACGAGTCAAGAGGAACATCCAACCCCCCTAAGAAGGAACAAGTCGCTATCGAGAGCTTCATGAGACAAATACCTCCTACTTTTAGTGGATCATCCGATCCCACGATCACTGAACAATGGATCAACTCCATTGAAAAGATCTTCTTCATCCTTTAATGTTCTGAACAAGAGAAGGTTCTCCTGGCTGCTTATCGTATGGAGGGTGAAGCTGATCAATGGTGGACGTTGATCAAAAATACGAAGCCTAAGGAGGAGATCGAGGATTTGGAATTGAAGTAATTCTGGAAGATGTTTTTCGATAAATATTTTCCACGCACCCTCCGGCTTAAGATGTAAAGGGACTTCCTTTCCCTCAAGAAAAAAGATGAGGAATCTGTTGGAGCGTACGAGGAAAAATTCACAAGGCTTACATGATACGCTTCCAGCTTTGTTGTTACCCACGAATGCAAGGTTGGCCACTTCTTTGGTGGGCTGAATCCTAGCTTGTGGAAAGCATTAGCGATCTGTGACTTCGACAGCTATGAGGAAATTTTCCAATGTGCCCTCAAGGTCGAAATGGAGATCGGGGAATCACAGGGGTATCATGGGGACAAGAAGCGTAAGGTGGACTTCAATGTTGTTGGTCCGATGGATAAATCCAACGGTGCTAAGAAGTTCCAGCACCCCACTTGCCAAAAGTGTGGAAAGAAGCACCCTGGAAATTGCCTTAAGGGGACGAGAAAATGCTTTAGGTGTGGAAGAGAAGGCCACATAGCTGTTAACTGTCGGCAAGAAGGACCCACGGCTGCGACAGAGTAGAGAAACACTCCGTTCGAACCTCAACGCGTTGTTCAATGCTATAAATGCAAAGAACCGGGTCATTTTTCAAATCAGTGCCCTAATCCAAGGGTTATCAGAGGCAACCAACAACCTCCAAGACAGCAAGGACGAGTTTTTCCATCACTTCTGTCAAAGTGAACCCCGACAAAAAAGTGGTGACAGGTATGCTAGTTATTCATTCAATAATAGCGAACATACTTTTTGATTCAGGTTCTACACATTCTTTTATATCTCTAAAGTTTAGTAGAACAATCTCATCACCACCACAAATCATGGAAGTAAAGATGTCGGTGAGTACGGCAAATGGGGCAATCATTGCATCCCATGAATATAAGTCCTCCCCTGTTATAATCTATGGATTTAATTTCTCGGCGAACCTCGTCATACTCCCTCTGGTGGAATTTGATGTAATTCTTGGCATGGATTGGCTTTCCGTATATATATCCAATATAAATTTTCGGGAGAGGGAAATCACACTCCATATGGAGAATCGACCCCCGATTCTTTACAAGTGTAAGGAGGAAGATGAATCTCCTTTAGATCCATCATCTCAAGCATGGATATTACTGCCCTATGATTATGCGTATCTGGCTCAGATGATTGAGTCCAAGGGAGAAACCATCCTTGAATAAATGCCTATTGTGATGGAATTCGCGGAAGTGTTTCCCGAGGAACTGTCTGGTCTTCCTCCTAGAAGAGATGTTGAGTTCTCAATTGAACTTATACCTGGGGCATTACCAATATCCAAGACTCCATATAGAATGGTTGTTGTTGAGATTGAAGAGCTGAAGAAACAACTACAGGAGAATCTGGATAAATGGTTTATACGCCCAAGTGCTTCACCATGGGGTGCACCAGTCCTCTTCGTCAAGAAGAAGGATGGGTCAATGCGGCTTTGCATCGATTATCATGAACTTAACAAAATCACGATAAAGAACAAGTATCCTCTCCCATGAATTGATGACTTGTTCGATCAGTTGCGTGGATCACAATACTTCTCCAAGGTGGATTTGCGGTCGGGATATTATCAAGTAAGGGTGAAGAAGGAAGATGTCCCCAAGACTGCTTTTCGTACAAGGTACGGCACTATCAATTCATAGTAATACCTTTTGGACTCACCAATGCTCCAGAAATATTCATGGACTTGATGAATAGAGTCTTTAGAGATTACCTTGACAAATTTGTGGTAGTCTTTATAGATGATATTCTAATATACTCCAAAACCAAGGAGGATCGTGAGGAGCATTTAAAAACTGTACTAGAAACTTTGCGCAAGGAGAAGCTCTATGCAAAGTACAGCAAGTGTGAGTTCTAGTTGAAGGAGGTATCATTCTTGGGCCATATCATCACAAGCAATGGGATATCTGTGGACCCCTCCAAAACGGATGCAATTGAGGGATGACCGAGGCCAACATCGGTAACGAATATCTGTAGCTTCTTGGGGTTAGCTGGATATTATCGACGATTTGTGAGAAATTTCTCACGATTGTCCAACCCTCTTACCAAGATAACTCGAAAGGGCGTAAATTTTTCTTGGAGTGATGAATGCAAAGAAATCTTCAAGGAGTTGAAAAGGAGGTTTATCACTACACCTGTGCTCACTTTACCCACAAGTGGGGAGATTTTTGTGGTATTCAGTGATGCTTCAAAGAAGGGCTTAGCATGTGTGCTGATGCAGAATGATAAAGTGATATCCTATGCATCAAGGCAGTTGAAAATACATGAGCGAAACTATCCAACGCATGATCTAGAGCTGGCGGCTGTGATCTTTGCCTTGAAAATCTGGAGGCATTATCTCTATGGAGAGAAATGTGAGATATATACTGACCACAAGAGTCTTAAATATATATTCACACAGAAAGAGCTTAATATGCGCCAGAGAATATGGATAGAGCTCATCAAGGATTATGAATGTTCAATACATTACCACCCTGGGAAAGCGAACAAGGTGGCGGATGCCCTAAGTATAAAGGATCCAGCGATTCTATCAATGATGAGAATTGATAAGGATCCAATCTTCTTAGACTTGATGAAGATGGACGTGGGAATCATAAAGAAGGGAAAGTCATCAATCCTTTCACAAATGATTGTTCAACCATCTCTTTGGGAAAGGTTAAAGGATTCTCAAAAGGATGATGTGGAAATTCAGGAAAAGGTGGAAGCTATCAAAAAAGGGAAATCCTCAGAGTTTAATGTTAATGAAGAAAGAATTGTGCGTTTTGGGAAAAGACTATGTGTTCCATCAAGTTTGGAGCTGAATAAGGAACTTTTGGATGATGCACATAGTTCAAATTTCTCTATTCACCCAGGGAGCACAAAGATGTATCGAGATCTTCGAGAAAACTTTTGGTGGGATAATATGAAGTAGGATATCGCCGAATATACATCAAAGTGCCTGGTGTGTCAGCAAGTGAAGGCAGAGAGGCAGAAGTCTAAGGGGATGATGCAACCATTTCCCATACTAGAATGGAAATGGGAGAACATCACCATGGACTTTGTCACCGGACTTCCAAGGGCATCCAAAGGCAACAATGTGATCTGGGTTGTTGTGGATTGTCTTACAAAGACTGCACACTTCATTTCTATTCGGGAGGATTTCTCTTTCGATCAACTGGCACGGATATATATCAGGTATGTGGTACAGTTTCATGGAGTACCACTATCTATTGTTTCTGACCGATATCCACGATTCACCTCTAAGTTTTGGAAGAGTCTTCAACATGCTCTGAATACTGAACTGAACTTCAGTACGGCCTATCATCCTCAAACTGATGGCCAATCCGAGCGGACTATCCAAACACTTGAGGATATGTTGAGAGCGTGATCAATGGACTTTAAAGGAGGATGGGATCAACATCTTCCTCTAGTTGAGTTCTCTTATAATAACAGTTTCCACTCGAGCTTCCAAATGGCACCCTATGAAGCCCTTTATGGGAAAAGGTGCAGAACACTGGCATGTTGGGATGAGATCGGTGAACGTAAGCTGCTTAGACCATAAATGGTCGAATAAATGGTGGAGAAGGTGAAAACCATTCAGCAGCATATCAAGGCAGCCCAGAGTCGACAAAAGAGTTATGCAGATAATCGTCGACGAGACCTTGAGTTTAAAGTTAGAGACATGGTGTTTTTACGCATATCTTCGTGGAAGAAGGTCATGAGGTTTGGAAAGAAAGGGAAGTTAAGTCCAAGGTACATCGGCCCCTTCGAGATTCTTGATCGTGTTGGGGTTGTGGCCTATCGACTAGCACTTCCACCTACTATGGCCAAGGTTCATGATGTCTTTCATGTATCCCTCTTAAGGAAGTACATACCGGAACCTTCACATGTACTCTCTTCTGAGGTGGTACAATTGGAAGATGATCTTTCTTATGAGGAGAAACCAGTGAAGATCTTAGATCATAGAGAAAAAGTTATACGAAATAATACAATGCCCCTTGTTAAGGTGTTGTGGAGAAACCACAAGTTTGAAGAAGTAACTTGGGAGTCGGAGGATATGATGAAGCTGAGTTACCCAAATTTGTTTTAGTGTGGGAAAAGGAAAATTTCGAGGGCGAAATTTCTTAAGGGGGGAATATTGTAACGACCCAAAGTTTCATTAATGGAAAATCTCTCTTGATCCAGTTAAATGTCTCTTTATAAAAAATGTTTTTATAAGATGTAAACTTCTTTGGTTTTATGATAAGAGTTTTGACCGTTACTTTTATAGCCGTTGAACAGTGATCACATGATTAGTATAAATATAAGGCTTTAACGAACCCAATTTTACTCAGACAAAGGAAGCGATGGCCTCATCCCGTAGAATTTCCCCATACGAAGCCCATTTATCGGAGCTCGGAAAAGAGGTGGAATCCTTGGGCTTCTCCCTTGACCAAGCCCAAGCTGAGCTTCATTATGTCAATCTCGAACGTGACCATCTACGGGGAAAGTGGAAGTTGATAGAGATTATCACTCGAGCGATGTTATCCGAGCCGCCCCAAGAGTCTGTCACCATCGCACACCTTACCCTTGGGTCTTATGCAGCTATTTTAAGGGGTTATGTAACAAATAAGTAGTACTATGTTCATGTACATTATTTTTGTATATAATAATGAATATAATTTCTAGTCATTTTCTATACATTGTAAATAGTTTTTAAAGTACAAATGGTGTTTTTAGTTATTATTTAATTAAGAAATCTATTTTATTAAATTAAGGTATTTTTGAATTAAATAATATTTTAATAAAATAATAATATTATTATTATTATATTAATTTTTATTAAATATAAATGATCTTATAATTTTATGAATGCAATTAAAATTTTATATTAAGGTTTGAAAGCCATTTCTGTCAAAACCCGTGAATTTTCGATAAATGTTGGTTTTTATTTTAAAAGTAAAAATTAACATATTTAGAAATTTTTTTAGATAAAATAAATGTCATTTCTGGAATCAGGACGTCGAAATTATTCAACGGTGAATTTTTCATAATTTTCTGAGACAGTCAAATTTTTGGGTAAAAATTAAATACCGTTTAAATATATAATGTGTTTTATGACATCATAATGACCCAATGGTGATGTAATAAAATACCATAATCCTTATGTTTGTCCAATATATGTTTTATCATTAAAATAATGTGATTTTGGGTTTGTTTGACTTACTTTTCAAAGCATTAATGGACCCCTCAAGACATATTCAACACTTTTCCTTTTTAAATTAATTTCCATGGGAGTGTGACTCACCTCCACATAAGCAACCTTATTATTTTAAGAAGTTAGGAATTTTTCCTTATAAAACATTGTTTTCCTCTTCCCTTTTCCAAAAACCATGGGCAAAAATCATGGGATGGTTTGTGGTTTGGATTAATTTAATGTGAGGGGACCCAAACATAAATAATAAAGAATTCTCTCACCTTTCCTATATAAACCCACCCAGGATCCCACTTCCTCCTCACTAAAATACATTGGAGTTCGTCCAATCTATGACCTACTCTCTCTAGAATCCTCCCAAGGTTCCCCAAGCTCCCAATAATCCTCTCACAAGCCTCTCTCTAGCCTTTGGAAGCACACTTCTAAGTAAGGGTTTTTTTCTTCCTTTCTCATTTTTGTCAATTTTCTTTAAGTTGTATTGCCCTTTTAATTTAAATTATGAATGTTGGGGTATGGTTTCTCACCTCCCCTATACTTCCCTCTTATTGTTTTAATGATGGGAGACCCCTTTCTCTCTCATTAAATGCCTCCCATGTACACCCGTTACTATGCCGAAATTCCGAAAGGAACTTCTCTCTCTTCTTTTACATTCAAGAAATACTTTTGTATCATGAATCTAAATTCCATTTCAAATGTTGGGACATGTATCTATATGACCTCCTTACTGTCCATTACATGTAAATATGATGAGGAACCCCTTTCTCTCTCATCAACCATTTTTTATGAATTCTTATGTCACGCCATTACGCTGCCGAAATCGCACCGATTTTCTAAGCCAATGTCATTGTGTAGTGGATACCATGTCCATTTCTCCATAAAGGGTATTCACCTTTATGAAAATTTACTTATTGATTATAAAGTTTCATGTATGAATTCCACATTCATTTATCATGTAATAAATGATTATGTTTTATGAATCCATGTTTTATGATCCATGTGGCACACTTATGCATGAAATGAAATGTTTAAGAAGGGTGTGTCCTTATAGCGCTCCAATGCATTGGGTAAAGTATAGTATCATGATATGTCATGTGCAATGAGTGTTGACTCATGCTAATTCAAGTGCAACGAGGGTTTACTCGTGCTTCATGTGCAATGAGGGTTTATTCATGCTTTATGTGCAATGAGGCTTGGTTCATGCTAATTCCATGTTAAGTGTTGTTGTCACATTTCCATGTTATGATTATCATGATTTATCATGCCTTTATGTTCATGTTTATCTTATGCTCTATTGACATTCCTATTGCCTAACATGTGTTGTACTCCTCATGTTATTCCATGTGTACTCCCTTACTGGGCTTTATAGCTCACCATTTTCTTATGCATGTCCTCAGGTTATCCCATACAATGCTAAGTACGAGAGAATGTAGTGGTCATGTAAAGGAAGTTTTCAATAAAGATGTTGTATTTCATGTTTCATGTTTTTATGTAATGATCCTAAGCCCCAAAGACACTAAACCTCTCGATCTTCTTTGTTGTATCAAGTGAAGTTTTATGTAATAAATCATGTTTAAGTTGTAATAAAAGCAGGGTTGTCATAGAGTATCTCGGTAGTATTCCCTATGGTCTCTCTCTAAGTTTCTCTTCAATTTACCCCACTTAGAATTACAGATTTCACAATGTGTCCTTTTGGTTCATTGAGTATTCCTTGATCTCCTTTACCATAACCCCTTGTAACTTTGAGTAGGCAGTAATTTCCTTGCTGGCAGCACTGGTGGTAATCATGAATGTGGCCATAGTTTCCTCTAGTGTTTGGAAATGGCTCTACAATGGTGGTCTTTGTTGCATTTGAAGGCCCATCGCACTCTACTGATACCTTTGACCTTGTTGTTGTTGTGGATGTCAACCATGAAATTGATTTTTACGGTTATAATCAACGTAATTGACTTCTCCTATAAACATACCTTGGGGTTGTTGCTACTGGCCCATCATGGTATCCATATTTTTTGTGAGATCTTCCATTTGCACTACTATCCATTCATTATTGTTGACCATGTGGATGCCTCTTCTCTGCGTTCCTTCAAATTGTCATTGGAATCTATTGCTTATCATCTCATCTAGTAAATTGTAGCTCTCCTTTGTGACTTCTTCATCAATGGCTATAGTGTCAATGATGGACATGTTATCATGCACAATACTATTATAGAAAGTTTTCATTAAAATCCAAATCTCAATATTGTGATATGGGCATTTTCAGATTAAGACTTTAAAATTCCCTTGCATGCTATATTGGGTCTCATCCTCAAATTGATTAAAATTTAGAATATTTACCCAAATATCTATAGACTTTGAGGGATGAAAGAATTTGGTGAGGAAATTTCTGGCCAACTCATCCCATGTTATGATGGAATGTGATGGAAAACTTTGGATCCATTCTTGAGCTATCTCTCTTAACGAAAATTGGAAGAGATAATCGCTTGACATGTTAAAAAATTTGAAGGTGTCATAGAGCTTGAGGAAACTCCTTAGGTGCATGTTTGGATATTTGTGAGGTATCTCAAAGAATTTCACCATGTTAGAGATCATTTGAATGATTTATGGATTGGTCTTGAAGTACGTGGAAGTCACTGGTGGTATGAGTATGCTCGACCAAGATCCAATGTTTGATGGTCTGTTGTAATCTATCAACGCTCATATTCTAGAAACTCTTTCTTGTATACCTCCAACAACTTGATTTAGCTATGTGCCGGCCTAGGTCGCTTTTGCCTTGTGTTTCCTCAGAGTTTTTTCCAACTTAGATAAAACAAAAATTCTTAATCCTACTTTTTCACTGTCACCAGCAACGGCATCAGAAATTTGGTAGCCCGTGGGGCATTGTTAGTTTTCTATGGGGCTAAGCAATTTAATAATTTATAAAACTCAAACAAGTGGAGATTACTAATTAAATAAAAAAATCAATGAGCTCGAGGTCAAACCCAAGAGATGTTGCAAGTATATTTTAGGAATTTAAAAGTAATTGATTAAATTATTTTGAAGAAATAGGCGAAGAAAATGAAGTAGGTTTAGTTTTTGAAAGCAAATGGAGAAAATGTGTCAGGGTTTTATAGATTTAGGGTTCAGGTGCTGATAGATTTATAAATTAAATTTGTTTTTCATGATTGTTTTCGGAGTCATGATAAAGGAGATTCTTGGTCTTGTTATCCCTTTCTTAATGCGGCAATTCCCTTTTTTCTCATGGTTATGTGCTTTAGTACATTGTTGAATTAAGTTGTCTTGATACAATTTTTAAATATAATTACCCTAAATCATTCAATCGTCATGTATAATTTAGGATAATTAGTTGTGCAATTTAAAAATGTATTTTATAGATTCTTAGGTCAATGGTCATGGTAGAGAAAAAAGGAAAGAAATAGAAATTGCATTAATATTGCGGCAACCCAAAACATTAAAAATAAAAAAGAATAAAAATCACACCACATTACCCCTTTATCTACATCACCCATATATCAGGATTTAACCCCTCGTTCTAGTCAAGAGGGAGTGAGAATGAAAGAGAAAAATAAAGGAAATGCATAAAATAAAAGGTGAAGAAGAACTTGTGAAGGACTCTGTAGCAGGTCAATGTCACGACCTACCTTCGGCAAGACAATGGAAGGGGTGGAAAAGGCCCCCGCCCTTCCTTCTTCAAGTCGAAGACGAGATAATGACCCCCAAGTCCCACCTCCAGTAGGCCCCGGAGTGGCGACTAGCACCAAGGGTGTAACATTTTCACAATATGGGAGGCATTACCCTTTTTAGTTAACCAAGATTGGGAGAAAGAATGATTCAACACCAAACACCACCAAGTATAGAAAACTCAAAAGAAAACCAAAATACATGCATGTTTTAATAATAAAACTAAACAAGGTACAAGAACGCCAAAGTACAAACCAATAGGAAAATAAAAGGCGAAGCAGAAAACAACAGCGACCAACAGAAACTCCAATGTCCATACTAGTAAGGTCCCGCACGACCTCCAAAGTCCTCCTGACAACCTGAAAGTAAACGTAGGGTGAGCATACAAAGCATACTCAGTAGGAAAAATCTATAGATCTCGTGCACAATTGGGGAGATGTACTAAATTCCTGTGAGAAGCAGAGAAACCAACATCTATCAAGGAGTCTATCCATCCCACCTCACCGGCCAAGCTCACCAAACAACACAAGCAGTAAGGTAATAGTAAAAGAACAAAACATTTGGGTACCCCGCACCACCATTTCCCCCACTAGTTAGCTGCTCATCCCTAATAAAAAATGTCCTGACGCTACCACGCTCTTCCTGCCCACACACACCTGGGCCTCACAACCACACATCCCTACCCACACACACCTAGGCCTCACAACCATCCATCCCTGCCCGAAAACACTTGAGCCTCACAACCATCCATCCATGCCCAAAAACACATGGGCCTCATCCCGAAGACACCTGGGAAAAAAATCATAACCAGAACCCCTGCCCGAAAACACCTGGGCTAACAACACACCAATCGAAACCTACCCGAAGAATCTTGGGTGTAAGGTCGTCTCCAGCCATCACAGCTGAGGGAAGAGGGAGTAGGAAGGAGAGTAACTAGGGGAAAACGCCATTCCCCATGAAATGGGGTGTCTGACACTAAGTTACCAACACGGGTGGGGTGCGACTAAACACAAAACATACAATTATACATATATATACCAACACACATCCCAACCTACGGCTCCTCAAAAAGATACAAGCAGGTACACAAGCACTACTGCCTCAGAAAACAGGAACACGACAAACAGTTCCCAGTTCCCTTGTTCAAGTTATCATTTATAACAGTTCAGTATGAGTTAATCCCTTCACTACTGGGTAATTAACAGGCACATTCACAAATGAAACAACAAAATCAGCAGAAAGGAAAAACATTAGGTAATTTATGCATTCACACCCGGTTCTCTTGTGAAGTCACAATAACTAGGGATCAAGTGAGATCCCTCAAAGTACTGGAAACAAAACAACCCCGAGACACAGCCCCATGTCCCCAAACTCTAGAAGTCAATGGTTTCTAAACAACAGAGGATTCCACCCCAATTCGTGATATAAGCAGAGTAACCCCCACAGCCTCATATTCACAACTAGCGAAAGTATAAAAACAGGGGATCCCATCCAAGAAAACCATAAAGTCACCCGTAATTGGCCCGTGAAGGAAAAACAACCAAACCACTACCACCAAAACAAGGTAGGCCCATGCAGGTATTTTCATATTTAAAAGATTTAACACACTCCATGGTTTCAATTCCACTGTGCTTTAACCGGGTATACATAATTAACCGAGTATATGTAATTAACCAATTCTAGGTTACAGTTATTTAAACATACAGGAACACCGAGGTTCATTAGTTCACAGAGAAAGACCACCAACAGCCATGATTTTCAGTGATTATAGGACCGTATAATTCACAACACATATCAACAATAAAAGAGCACAATAGGACATCGATCACACCCCCCCCCCCCTCATTCTTTAAAGGTCCATTCATTATCTTCATTAAGTTGGGTTTCGTCAATTTCCACAGAGACAAAAGCATGCCCACCCCGCATGATACATAGAAATGAGAGACGAAGGAGAAAATCCCTACTTGACGGATCAAGGATCGACATTAAGTCCTCGCATGAGTAGCAGGAACTCCACAGAACGCGATCAAGGAAAACTTCGTGGGGTTACAACTCGTCGAGAGGAAGGGTACTCCAAGCGTAGGGTGATAGAGAAAAAGAAACGTAGGGAGAAGACTTTAGGTTATAAAGGATGAGATACAGCATTCCCGGGACGGTTAAGATACGGAAATAAAAACTGGAAACCGCGTAAGAAGCGGTATCGTGGGTTGACCACGCGGCTGGGACACCCCACACGCCACTTAAAAGGTCCCCGCCTTTTGGGGCGGTTTAAACCGATGCACACCTCATGGTTTTTCATTTAAGGAGGGTACCTCACCAATAATTTAATTTTAAACGCCATTAATGGGCATTAATGGGCTTTAAAATAGGCTTAAAGGGGTCAAAACATGGTTTAAAAACCAAGTTGCGCAAAAAGGAGGCGCTACTGGAAAACCCGTGGGGGTAGGCGAGAGCTACCGGTTGGCGACAGCCACCGGTAGCCGAGAGCCACCGGTTGGCGACAGCTACCGGTGGCCGAGAGCTACCGGTGGCCGAGAGCTACCGGTGGCCGAGAGCCACCGGTAGCCGAGAGCGAACGGTTGGCGACAGCTACCAGTAGTCGAGAGCTACTGGTACCCCAAGGTCACTGGTAGGCTAGGTCTACTGGTAGGTCGAGGCTACCAGTAGGCCAAGGCTACCGCTAGGAGTCACCGAGAAGCTGAGATGGACTTCCAGACCACCCAGAACACCTCAAACATCAGATTTTTACCAAGTAATGGACCCCAAGAACCCGGGGCCATTACATCAGATACTTTTCAAACTATTCTCGTCCCCAAGAGTATAATAACAAACCAGAATGGATAAAAGATGGGTCCAAACAACCACCCTCTAAAGATACTTCTCAAGGGCTAACCCCGGTGTTGTTGTAAAGCTGGAACAGACCCCCCCCCCTACATCCAGGAATACTCCCCCCAAGAGTTATAAACCACAAACATTCCCAACAAGCACAAGGATCACACTGTCCAACACATGAGTTAGGGAGTCCCCTCCTACATGTCAGGATTTATCCGCTTTTGGCGGCATTGACTCGCCCGCACGGGTTTAATCGCATCCACATTAATGTGTCCTAATTAGCAGTCAGGTTTTCCCATCATCACACATTCAGACACACACACATAGAGAACAAATAACATATCATTTAATAGCTAAGCAAAACAAGCATTTCATATATTAAAACACAAGGTACAATATCTCAACAAGGATCAGAACAAAAACAACAAGGAAGACAAAACAGCTCTGGGTACTGAAACGCGTAACTGGGCCTCACGCTCCCAAGTGCTCTCTTCCAGGCCACCATGCCTCCACAACACACGAACCAAGGGGATGGTTCATCCACAAAGCACTTTCTCTTTACGATCCTCGATCTTTATTGGTCGTTCTATGAAGGTTGCATCGTCTTCGACATCTAACTCTCTCCAATCGATGATGTGGCAGTCATCGTGTAGATATCGACGAAGTTGGGAGACGTGAAAGACGTTGTGAACTTTCTCCAACTAAGGTGGCAATGCCAGCTGATACGCCACCCCACCAACTCATCCCAACACCTCGAAAGGTCTAATGAACCTAGGGGAGAGCTTACTTCCCTTCCCAAACCTGTGTTGCCCACGACAAGGTGAAACCTTCAAGAACACATGATTCCCAACCTCTAACTCCAAGGGCCTCCTCCTACGATCAGAATAAGACTTCTACCGGTCCTGGGCTGCCTTCATCCTCTTACGCACGAGTTGAACCTTCTCAGTGGTGCCCTGCACCACTTCTGGCCCAAGAACAGTTGCTTCCCCAATCTCTGTCCAGAAAACGGTTGAATTACACGGCCTTCCATACAAATCCCCAAACGGTGTCTTACCAATAGTGGAGTGGAAGCTATTGTTATAATAAAACTCCACTAGAGGCAAGTGTCGTACCCATGATCCACCAAAATCCAGAACAAATGTCCGCAGCATGTCTTCCAACGTTTGGATCGTTCGTTCTATTTTCCCATATGTCTGAGGGTGGAAAGTAGTTCTAAGGCGTAGCTGGGTGCCAAAGGCATGCTGTAATCCCCTCCAGACTCGTGAGGTAAACCGCGTGTCTCGATCAGAGACAATAGATCTCGGGATCCCGTGAAACCACACCACCTCATCGACGTACCTCTCGGCTAAGGTGCTCACCGGGCTGGACTCCTTAATCTCTAAGAAGTGTGTTGATTTTGTCAACCAATCCACTACTACCCAAATGACATCATAGCTTCCCTGAGCCCTGGGTAGCCCTGTGAAGAAGTCCATCGAGATGTCATCCCACTTCCACTCGGGAACATCTAACGGCTGTAACGGCCCTCCAGGAAAACGATGTTCAGCCTTTACTTGTTGACACACGAGGCACTTTGCCACAAACTCTGCCACTTCCCACTTTACCCCAGGCCACCAAAACTGTCTCCACAGGCCTTGTTACATCTTTGAGACCCTAGGATGTACCTCAAAAGCCAATCCATGGAACTCAGGGAGAACACCTTTATGCATCATCTCTGGAACGAAAATCCTTCCACGGAAAAGCATCTGATGCTGACCATCCTCCGACCATCCTTCGGGAGCATTTCCCTGATAAACACGATCCTGCATCACTTACACCTCTGAGTCCCCCCACTGAGACTATTCCACATGCACCACTAAGGAGGAAACTACAGTCATCTGAAACAGACAACCTCTTCCACCTTCCACCCTTGCATCCAAATGCAAGGCCGCTAACTCTTCCATCGGTCTCCAAGCATCTGCAGATTCCCGAACTACTTCCTTATGTGATTTCCTGCTTAGGGCATCATCCACAACATTGCCCTTTCCCTCAGTATAAGAGATCTCGAAGTCATAATCTTGGAGGAACTCAACCCATCTCCGCTGCCACAAGTTCAGATCTCACTGCGAAAAGATATGACGCAAGCTCTTGTGATCTGAGAAGACCACAAAGTGCTCTCTGATGAGATAATGCCGCCACAACTTCAATGCGAACACCACAGCCGCAAGATCCAGATCATGGGTGGCATAGTTACGTCCATGAGGACGTAACTGCCTAGACCCATAAGAGATCACTCCTCGCTGCTGCATCAGCACACATCCCAACCCAAGGCCATAAGCTTCACAGAACACTTCAAACAATACAACTTCCTCTGGTAATCTGAGTACTGGAGCACTAACCAGCTTCTTCTTTAGGTAGCCAAAAGTTGTCTGGAACTAGTCGCTCCACATGAAGGTCTGGTCTTTCCAAGTCAAAGCTATCAATGGAGCTGCAACTCGAGAGAAGTTGGGCACAAACCTCCGGTAATAGCCTGCCAAACCCAGGAAACTACGAAATTCCGCCACATTCTTGGGTGCTTCCCATGAAATGACTGCCTCGACCTTCGACGGATCTATTGCTATCCCCCTCTGAGACACTACATGTCCAAGGAAATGTACCTATCACGTTAAGAACTTGCACTTAGATAGTTTTCCATAAAGATGGTGGTGTCGAAGGACTCCCAAAACTGCCCTAAGATGTTCAACATGCTCTTCCTTTAATCTTGAGTAGATAAGGATGTCGTCGATGAACACCACAACGAACTGGTCCAGAAACTCTCGGAAAACAGATTTCATGAGGTTCATGAATGTAGCTGGTGCATTTGTAATGCCAAATGGCATGACCACGAACTCAAAGTGGGCATATCTACACCTGAAAGTCGTCTTCAAGATATCACTTTACTTCACTCTCAACTGGTGGTATCCAGACCGTAGATCAATCTTAAAGAACCAACCTGCTCCCCTCAGCTGGTCGAAGAGATCGTCTATCCTCAGGAGGGGGTAACGATTCTTGATCGTCACCTAATTCAACCTCTGGTAGTCTATGCATAGTTGTAGACTACCATCTGCCTTCTTTACGAACAAAACTGAAGCACCCCACGGCGAAACGCTGGGTCGAACAAAGCCCTTTTCAATCAGATCGTCAATCTAAATCTGCAACTCCCGCAACTCAGAAGGTGCCATCCGATAAGGAGTCATCAAGATCAGGCAGGCACCAGGCAGTAAGTCTATCCCAAACTCAACGTCACGTTGAGGGGGTAGAGTCACAAACTCATCGGGAAAGACATCAGGGAATTCTCTTATGACCTCTGGGACATCCATCATTCCTGCGTCTGCTGACTCTACTGACATCCCGTTCAGCATAGAAAGGAGTGGCTCCACGTGTCGACTCCCCTCCTGATAAATCTGCTCCCCATCAAAAGCCACACGCCGTTCATCCTCGTTGGAGAATTCAATCCTTCTCTGATAGCAGTCGATGATGGCATGCACGGAGAATAACCAGTCGATGCCTAGAATGGAATCGTATTGATGTATCTGCAATGAAAGAAGGTCTCCACTAGACTGATGCGGTCCCAACATCAGTCTACACCCCCGGAATAAGTAAGATACGCTGGTCTGACCCCCAACTGGTGTTCTCAACACTAGGGGAACAAAAAGTATCTCGGCATCCAGACCCAGAGCATGGGCTAATTCGGGAATAACGAAGGAGTGCGAAGCTCCCGAATCAAACAAGGAAGAAACAAGAGTGCTGAATAAACTAATTGTACCTCGAACGACCTCTGGTCCCGTCAGAGCTACTAACTCTGCGGCATGCAACTGTCCACGCCCAGATCCTCTGCCTCGCTGTTGTCAACCACCTCCCTGACCACGCCTGGGTCGAGGTCCCTGAGGAGCACCCTGGTGTCGATCTCCTCCCGCAAGGTTGTCCCTCGGAGGGTCAGGGGCCTGCTGCTGCTACTGGAAAGGCCTTGCTGGCAACGGATGCTGCTGAGGTGGGTGCTGAAACTGCCCACTTCCACCATGTGGAGCTCGAGTCGGACACCTACTCTGGACGTGTCCGAAAACTCTTCAAGAGAAACACTTCGGTCTCGGCCCTGTGAGAAAAGGGTGAGGGCCAGAAGCTCGGGATTGGAACTAATGAGGCCTAAACCCTTCTTGTCGAAACCTGAAAGGCCCTGTCACTGGAGACTTGCTGCTGACCACCTTCCCCTTAGATGAACTCAGATGGTTCCCTTCTCGTGGTGTGCCTCCCTTCGAGTGCATTCTCTCTACTATCTCGGCCTTCTTCTGTACTGCTAGGTACGTTGGAAGAGTGAAGGGAGTGACAGCGTACTGAAGTGAAGGACGGAGTCCCTCCTCTAACCGTCTTGCCCGAGACTCCTCATCCGGAAAGATATCTGGGGAAAGCGCAAGAGATCTTTGAACTTGATCCCCAGCTCCCTCACTGACATGTTTCCCTGCTAAAGGGAGAGCAACTCTTGTCTCTTCTCAGCCTTCGCCGTAGAGGAGAGGAACTCCTCATGAAATTCCTTCTCGAAACTGGCCCATGAAACCTCTGCCTCGGTCTTCTCTCCCAGGAAAAGCATCCACCACTGACGCGCTGCTCCTCTCAGCTGACTGACGGCCAATGGAACCCAGTACTCCCTCGGAGCACGGATTAACGAGAAGGTGATGGATAGCTCCTCGAGTCATCCCTCCGTTACTGAGTCAGAAACGCTGCCCTCGTACTTCTCAAGGGTTTGTCACTGGAAGGAGCGCAGAGTCCTCTGCCACAAGTCATCCTCCTCATCTCAGTCAACCCTCTGCTGGTCAACTACCTCAATCCGTTGGGCCTCAACCGCCCGGGTCGCTCGTGGATAACGTCCGGGTGTCATAGCTGCAAGGTAAACAAAGATTGTCTAAGCCCGAGTAGCAAGGGAATTATTATTATTATTATTAAATTTTTTCTCCCAAAGGTGCACCAAATCAAATAAAAACACAATCAGTATGATGCATGTACCTTCCCTAGGGTCTCTACCCTGCAATAAATGTGGTCTCACTTGGTCGTTTGATAGGATTAGAGTCCTTGCATCGGATCACAGGGGGGCCTAAAATCTCGTGTCCTAGTCGGCCCTCCCTAGCCTATTTCACGAACTAAGATCATCTAACATTGTTTCCCTACCATCCCATGCAATCCTCACTGTGCCTAACTCCAGACTTCATCCTATCCCTCAACTCTGCCTCTGATACCATTCTGTCACGACCCGCCTTCAGCAAGACGATGGAAGGGGCGGCAAAGGCCCCCGCCCTTCCTTCTTCAAGTCGAAGACGAGATAATGACCCCCAAGTCCCGCATCCAGTAGTCCCTAGAGTGGCGACTAGCAACAAGGGTGTAACATTTTCACAATATGGGAGGCATTACCCTTTTTAGTTAACCAAGATTGGGAGAAAGAATGAGTCAACACCAAACACCACCAAGTATAGAAAACTCAAAAGAAAACCAAACTACATGCATGTTTTAATAATAAAACTGAACAGGGTACAAGAACTCTAAAGTACAAACCAACAGGAAAAGAAAAGGAGAAGTAGAAAACAATAGCGACCAACAGCAACTCCAACGTCCAGACTAGTAAGGTCTCGCACGGCCTCCGAAGTCCTCCTGACAACCTGAAAGTAAATGTAGGGTGAGCATACAAAGCATACTCAGTAGGAAAAACCTATAGCTCTCGTGCACAAGTGGAGAGACGTACTAAAGTCCCATGAGAAGCAGAGAAACCAACATATATCAAGGAGTCTATCCATCCCACCTCACCGGCCATGCTCACCAAACAACACAAGCAGTAAGGTAATAGTAAAAGAACAAAACATTTGGGTACCCCGCACCTGTTGGAACCAGGCTCTTCAAAGCATGATTTGGTGTATGTTTTGTGTTTGTTGTCAATCCTCAGTGGAAGTTCCGAATGTGTTCCAGCAAATTGATCATACAGTTCAAGCAGACAACAGTATTGAAGGTGGCGCTGTTTCCCAGTGTTTGCCAAATTTTTGGGCCTCAAAATCGGAAAATGAAGACATGGATTGTCTGCAAAAGGAGCTTCGCAGAAAAAGGAAGTGGTACGCGAAATATAAGAGGCTTGCGCGAAATACTTATGTTAGGCGCGAAAAACAGCGGGATGCGCGAAATAGGGGATCAAGGTTTTTCGCGCAAATAGTGTTTCGAAATCAGTTTGGTGAAAAATGGCAAAGGCATGGGCTGCGCGGAAAATAAGGGTTGTGCGCGAAATACTTAAGCTGGGTGAAAGATTACGCGCCAGATGAGAGGTTTTTCGCGCCGAAGGGGATTTTGCGCGCAGTGGTCTCAGTCGCCTATAAATATGAGGTGACCCCCTTCTTTCGGGTTGTTGAGAGACTCAGAGAAGACCCCAGGTCTGATGCGCGAAAAAGGATAGCGTAAAGGGGCTTGCGCGAAATATTCGGAGTTGCGCGAAAAAGGGGTTTTTTGCGCGAAATATTATTCCGCGCGAAAAGTAATTTTTGCGCGCAATAGGAAGGTTTTGCGCGCAAAGGGTTGGTGTTGCGCGCAATTGTTAGTCAGGTTTGTCTACACGTTCTGGTTATCCGGTTCAGTGGTTCTGTGCGTTCTAGTGCATCTATTTCGGAATTCGATGCAAGCAGAGTCTCATGCTGAGCAGAGGCAAAGACTTCAATGCACATATATTGAAGAGACCTTCACGTCTATAAACTGAGTGGGACTTCACCAACGGCAGTGTGCCAGGGGGAGTCAACCGGAGTGACCCAAGGGACGCAGTGAGCTATCCCTGAACAATTGTAAAGGCAGTGTGCCTGGGACAGAGTGTCTGTACCTGAACTTTTGTATCCGCAGCTAGTGAAGCATAGTGGATTTAGGTACGACCGGCAACCTGTCGGCGTATGCTCCTTGGACGTAGCCCTTAGTGGTGAACCAAGTAAAAATGGTTGTGTCTTCTCTGTGCATGTGAATGTTTTCATTCTGATCATAATCATCATACAGATTCAACAAGTTTCTACCAACGTAGGAACAAGATCCAACACATTAAAAGAAAAAGTGGTCACCCTGATTCACCCCTCCCCTCTCAGGGTGTCCCGGGGTCCTTCAAGTGGTATCAGAGGGTAAAGGTTGCTGGTGTTGAATCTGACCTTCTTCGTCATGGAAAACGCGGTAAATGTCAGGGGAGTCCCTCACTTCGATGGAAGCAATTTCCAGATCTGGAAGAACAGAATGAGATCTCATCTAAGATCTCTTGGAATGGAAGTTCTTTTTTCTACTGTGCAAGGAATACATGTCACTGATCCAACAGGTCTGGCTATGACTGAAACAGACAGGAAACTTCTTGATGAAGATGCTAAAGCACAGAATGCTCTCACTGCAGCCCTTTCTGATCAGATCTACCTAAAGGTGATGAATTGCACCTCAGAAAAATCCATGTGGGATAAACTTGAGAATATTTATGAAGGTGATAGCAAAGTGAAGGAGGCGAAACTACAAGTTCTGCACAATCGGTTTGATGATCTGAAGATGCATCCAGACGAGAATGCAGACTCTTTCTTCAATCAAATTACCGAAGTGGTTGGAGCTATTCGGGGTCTAGGTGAAGAAATCAAAGACATTGATATTGTAAAGAAAATATTGAGAAGACTTCCACCTCTTTATAATGCGAAGGTGTCATCCCTTGAGGAAAGAGATCTTTCCAAACTTTCTTTAGATGATCTACTGAGCAGTTTGGTAGCATATGAAATGAGAGTCAAACCTGAAGATGCTACGACTCGGGTGAGAAAGGAAATGGCATTCAAGGCCATGGATAAACTGAAAATATCAAAGGATAGTAGCGGTGAAGATGATGAAGAAAAAGAAATTCTTTCTCTCATTGCAAAGAAGTTCCAGAAGGGGAAAGGGAAATTCAAAGGGAAGTTACCTCTCGCGTGTTTCCGTTGTGGAAAAGTTGGGCACATTGCTTCTCAGTGTTTAAAAATGATCAATGATGAAGATAGTGAGGATGAAAACTTCAAGAAGCCTCAGAGAAGGTTCTTCAAAAAGGGAGACTTCAAATCTGGTAAGAAAATGCAAAGGAAGAGTTTTGTCTGTGAAGAGGAAGAAGATGATAATGAATTCTGTGATGAAGAAGAACCAGAATTCAAAACTGGGAACCATGCTTCTATGATGGCCATTGTTGATAAGCCAGAAGATACTGAAGGAGAAAAACAACTGAGAACTTTTGTAGATCCTGAGATGCAACTTAAGGATGCGGTTAGTAAGCTTAAGATAAAATGTAAGAGCTGCAATAAGTGGAAATCAATTGTGGAAGAATCAACTGAATATGTTGATCAACTAGAAGCTGAAATTGAACGACTGGAAGAATTTGTGAAGGTACAATCTAAAATAATTGAAAGCAATGATGATGTAGTAGATCTGAAGCTGAGAATTGAAGAGCAGGCAAAGGTCATCAATGACCTCACATCCAGACTGGATGAAAAATCCAAGACTGCTGAGGGTCTTGAGGAGGAAGTAGTTACTCTAAGGAGTAAACTGGAGACTGAATCAGTTCCAAAAGAATCAAGGAAGAAAATACAGTTTGGACGATTCTCAGATGCAGAATTACTAGCAAGAGCCAAGTGTGGTTCAGATGGGGTTGGAAAAATCTTGAGTGATCAAAGACCCGCTTGCATGGGAAAGAGTGGAATTGGCTGTGAGGCTGAGTCATCAACTGCTGGAAGTGCAGAGATCCAAAAGAAAGATAAGATGAAAGTTGAACATGTTGAAATATTACCTAGAGTGCTGAAAAGGGAACCCTCAATCCAAACTAAAAGGAGATCTGAAAATTATCCTCAAACTTTCAAAAATGGCAGACAGTCTTACTATTCTCCCAAGGAAGAAGCTATACGGAGAAATTCAAGTGAGAAGACATTTCTTCTCATGAAGTGTCAGTTCTGTGGCTATCTGGGCCATACCATGTCTTATTGTGAAGAGGCAAGAAGCTATCTGAATGGAGAAGATATAGATGCTCAACAAAGGAGAACAATTTCATATCCTAATTCTTATAGAAGAAATAATTTCTATGGATATTGTTTTCATTGTTCTAACTTTGGTCATAAGGCCATTAATTGCAGGCAGAGAAGGGACATTGACACCTCATACAGAAGTTCCAGACATGTCAAGTCTCGTCAGCAAGACAATGTTGCTATTTCAAACAGGTTCTCACCTCTTAAAGAAGACTTTGACTATAAAGAACCTGGGTTTGCGGAAGAGATAGTTGAAAGGCCATCAGTTCTATTTACTCAATCTAATGTCTCATGGAAGGAAAGGAGGAAGATTGAGAAATCAAACCTTGCAGAGGTAGCCCTCAAAGCTACCAAGAACAACAGTACCTGGATTCTAGATAGCGGTTGTTCATCTCATATGACAGGTAATTCCAGCCTACTAACAAATATCATAAAGAATGTTGATGGTACAGTAAGATTTGGTAATGATGGGGCTCTGAAAATCAAAGGGAGTGGAAGTACCAAATTAGCTAATGGAGAACTAAAGAAGACTGAAGTCCTTTACGTAGATGGCCTACGTCATAATCTCCTCAGCGTGAGTCAACTCTGTGACTCAGGACTTGTTGTTACTTTTAATCAGAAAGGCTGCACTATCAAGGGAAAAACTGGCAATTCTCTCATGAAGGGATGCAGAACAGAAGGAAACTTGTATCAGGTTGATAGTGAAGAAAATGTATGTTACATGACTGTTGAAGAAGAAAACAATCTATGGCATCGGAGATTGGGACACATCAATCAACAAGACATGGAGAAAATATCAAAATTGAGAATTGTCATGGACATTCCCAACCTGAAGCGTGAGCGTGAAAAATCGTGTGATGCTTGTATTCGTGGGAAGCTGGTCTGCAGTTCATATCGGCCAAAGAAGAAAAGGGCATCTCACCTTCTTGATCTGATTCATACAGATGTTTGTGGTCCAATAAATGTTGCAGGAACACATGGAGAAAGGTACTTTGTCCTTTTCATTGATGATTACAGTAGAATGGCATGTGTGATGGTCATTCACAGGAAAAGACAAGTCCTTGACTGCATGAAAACATATCGGCGAATCGCCGAGAATGATACTGGACGAACAATCAAAGTGTTGCGATCTGACAATGGAGGAGAATACACGTCCATTGAATTTGAAAATTATCTGGAGAAGCATGGGATACAACATGAGGTAGCTGCGGTGAGAACTCCACAACAAAATGGAGTTGTTGAACGAAGGAATCGACAGGTGAACAACATGACACGAACTATGCTGATTGAGAGTCGTACTCCACGACATTACTGGAAAGAGGTTGTTCAAGCTGCAGTGTACATTCAGAATCGAACAGGACTTTATATGGGTGAGACAAAGACACCATATGAATTGTGGCATGGACGGAAGCCTTCTCTAAAATACTTTCGTGTCTTTGGAAGTAAGTCCTTCATCAGAAACAAAGAAGGAAATCAGGGGAAATATGGTGACAATGCAGATGAAGGAATCTTCCTCGGTTACTCAATGAACAGCAAAGCCTACAAATGCTTCAACAATCGTTTGGGAAGGATTGTGGAAAGCAATTATGTTAAGATAATTGAAGAGAAAACCACAAATGCTTCACGGACGTCATATGCTGATGTGATAGAAAGTCATGAAGAATGTGAACATGAAGAAACTACAAATGCAGAAATAGAGGAAGCTGTTCAAAACACTCATCAATCACATAATGGTGTTGACTCAGAAGAAGAGTCTGAAGAAGAAACTATGGCTGAAGAGAATACTACTGAACCTCGCAGGAGAAATCGAAGAGCTGAGATTGATCCATCCAACATAATTGGGGATAGGAGTGCACCCACTCAAACCAGAAGGATGATGAATACCACGCAATCTGCATTTCTATCAGTTGTAGAGCCATCCTCATTCGAAGAAGCTGCACAAGATATATCTTGGGTGAAAGCCATGAATGATGAATTAGACCAAATTGACAAGAATCAGACATGGGATCTTGTCCAGAGACCCGAAGGTCACAATGTGATTGGTACCAAATGGATCTTTAAAAATAAGTTTGATGAGCATGGAAGTGTCATCAGAAACAAGGCACGACTGGTGTGTAAAGGATACTCTCATATTGAAGGCATTGATGTTGAAGAAACCTTTGCTCCAGTGGCTAGACTGGAGTCAATCAGGCTTTTCCTTGCCATGGCACTCCAAAGAGGATATAAAGTATATCAAATGGATGTCAAGACAGCATTCTTGAATGGTGTACTCGAAGAAGAAGTCTACATTGAACAACCAGTGGGCTTTGTCTTGGGTACCGATGAAACAAAGGTCTGCAAACTAAAGAAAGCTCTATATGGTTTGAAGCAGGCACCACGGGCGTGGTACTCACGGCTAGATTCATATCTCAAGAATTTGGAATTCAAAAGAGGAGGAGTTGATCACAATCTCTATGTGAAGAATTCTCTAAAAGATCAGTTCATGGTTCTTGTCTACGTTGATGATATCATTTTTGGTGGCAGCAGACAGAAATCAGTGGATGAATTTTCCAACCACATGAAATCAGAATTTGAAATGTCTATGATTGGGGAGCTCACATATTTCTTGGGGTTTCAAGTGATTCAAAAGAAGGAATACACTTTCATTTCTCAGGAAAAATATGCAAGAGAGTTGCTGAAGAAGTTCAATATGCAAGACTTCAAACCAATGTCAACTCCGATTGCGGTTGGAACTAAACTTGGAAAGCATGAGGATGGGAACTCTGTTGATCCCACCATGTACAGGAGGATCATTGGAAGCCTACTGTACCTGACAGCGACAAGGCCAGATATTGTCTTTGCAACATGCCTTGCGGCCCGCTTTCAGAGTAATCCAAAGGAGGAACACATGTCAGCAGTAAAAAGAATCATGAGGTATATTCAAGGCACACATAACTTCGGGTTATTTTTTGCTGCAGGCAGGGAAAGTGAATTATCAGCGTTTTCTGATGCTGACTGGGCTGGGGATGTAGTAGACAGAAAGTCCACTAGTGGTGGAGCTTTCTATATTGGGCATAAATGTGTTGGCTGGTTGAGCAAGAAGCAAGAAAGTACTTCTCTTAGTACTGCTGAAGCTGAATATATCTCCGCCACAAAAGCATGCACTCAACTTCTTTGGATGAAGCAGCAGCTAACAGATATTGGTGATAAGGTGCAGCAACCAATGGTGATTTATTGAGATAACAAAAGTGCAATTGATCTCACGAAGAATCCGGTTCAACATTCTCGTACAAAACATATTGAAATACGGTATCATTTTATCAAAGAAAAGGTTGAACAATGAGTGATTAAAATGGATCATGTTGGAACTAATGAGCAAGTGGCTGATATCCTAACCAAGCCATTTTCCTCGGCTGTGTTCGAGAAGCATCGGTTGAACCTCGGTGTTCAACCACCTCCTACTGCATAAGGAGGCACCGGAAGTCCCCTCTCCCCGTTTGTCTTAACTGTTTTTATCTACTTATGGCTGTGATGCAGGTTTATGGGGGAGATACTATCCAGGGGGAGTATGGCTTGAGTTGAACGTTGAACAAACTTTTCGGTCTTTGGTTTTATTGTCAATGGGGGAGAAAGGAATAAATTCAAGGCAAGAGAATTCAAGGCAAGAAATTCACGGCAAGCGGCAAGAAATACTTCCGTGATGGAAGTGTAAGATTGTGATGAGAAGTTTAATAAGGATAACATCGGGCGTCATGGAGAATTTCAAAACACTAAGACCCAATTCAAGCTTCCTCTCTTGTTTTCTACACCGAGCATTGCTCACGTAGACTTAGAGTGTTGGCTGAGTTGATTCTTGCGTTTTGGATTTGCTCATGGTTGGAGATCTATTGAATTTATTCTGATTGCCAACAAACCCAAAGGGGGAGATTGTTGGAACCAGGCTCTTCAAAACATGATTTGGTGTATGGTTTGTGTTTGTTGTCAATCCTCAGTGGAAGTTCCGAATGTGTTCCAGCAAAGTGATCATACAGTTCAAGCAGACAACAGTATTGAAGGTGGCGCTGTTTCCCAGTGTTTGCCAAATTTTTGGGCCTCAAAATCGGAAAATGAAGACATGGATTGTCTGCAAAAGGAGCTTCGCAGAAAAAGGAAGTGGTACGCGAAATATAAGAGGCTTGCGCGAAATACTTATGTTAGGCGCGAAAAACAGCGGGATGCGCGAAATAGGGGATCAAGGTTTTTCGCGCAAATAGTGTTTCGAAATCAGTTTGGTGAAAAATGGCAAAGGCATGGGCTGCGCGGAAAATAAGGGTTGTGCGCGAAATACTTAAGCTGGGTGAAAGATTACGCGCCAGATGAGAGGTTTTTCGTGCCGAAGGGGATTTTGCGCACAGTGGTCTCAGTCGCCTATAAATATGAGGTGACCCCCTTCTTTCGGGTTGTTGAGAGACTCAGAGAAGACCCGAGGTCTGATGCGCGAAAAAGGATAGCGTAAAGGGGCTTGCGCGAAATATTCGGAGTTGCGCGAAAAAGGGGTTTTTTGCGCGAAATATTATTCCGCGCGAAAAGTAATTTTTGCGCGCAATAGGAAGGTTTTGCGCGCAAAGGGTTGGTGTTGCGCGCAATTGTTAGTCAGGTTTGTCTACACGTTCTGGTTATCCGGTTCAGTGGTTCTGTGCGTTCTAGTGCATCTATTTCGGAATTCGATGCAAGAAGAGTCTCATGCTGAGCAGAGGCAAAGACTTCAATGCACATATATTGAAGAGACCTTCACGTCTATAAACTGAGTGGGACTTCACCAACGGCAGTGTGCCAGGGGGAGTCAACCGGAGTGACCCAAGGGACGCAGTGAGCTATCCCTGAACAATTGTAAAGGCAGTGTGCCTGGGACAGAGTGTCTGTACCTGAACTTTTGTATCCACAGCTAGTGAAGCATAGTGGATTTAGGTACGACCGGCAACCTGTCGGCGTATGCTCCTTGGACGTAGCCCTTAGTGGTGAACCAAGTAAAAATGGTTGTGTCTTCTCTGTGCATGTGAATGTTTTCATTCTGATCATAATCATCATACATATTCAACAAGTTTCTACCAACGTGGGAACAAGATCCAACACATTAAAAGAAAAAGTGGTCACCCTGATTCACCCCTCCCCTCTCAGGGTGTCCCGGGGTCCTTCAAGTGGTATCAGAGGGTAAAGGTTGCTGGTGTTGAATCTGACCTTCTTCGTCATGGAAAACGCGGTAAATGTCAGGGGAGTCCCTCACTTCGATGGAAGCAATTTCCAGATCTGGAAGAACAGAATGAGATCTCATCTAAGATCTCTTGGAATGGAAGTTCTTTTTTCTACTGTGCAAGGAATACATGTCACTGATCCAACAGGTCTGGCTATGACTGAAACAGACAGGAAACTTCTTGATGCAGATGCTAAAGCACAGAATGCTCTCACTGCAGCCCTTTCTGATCAGATCTACCTAAAGGTGATGAATTGCACCTCAGCAAAATCCATGTGGGATAAACTTGAGAATATTTATGAAGGTGATAGCAAAGTGAAGGAGGCGAAACTACAAGTTCTGCACAATCGGTTTGATGATCTGAAGATGCATCCAGACGAGAATGCAGACTCTTTCTTCAATCAAATTACCGAAGTGGTTGGAGCTATTCGGGGTCTAGGTGAAGAAATCAAAGACATTGATATTGTAAAGAAAATATTGAGAAGACTTCCACATCTTTATAATGCGAAGGTGTCATCCCTTGAGGAAAGAGATCTTTCCAAACTTTCTTTAGATGATCTACTGAGCAGTTTGGTAGCATATGAAATGAGAGTCAAACCTGAAGATGCTACGACTCGGGTGAGCAAGGAAATGGCATTCAAGGCCATGGATAAACTGAAAATATCAAAGGATAGTAGCGGTGAAGATGACGAAGAAAAAGAAATTCTTTCTCTCATTGCAAAGAAGTTCCAGAAGGGGAAAGGGAAATTCAAAGGGAAGTTACCTCCCGCGTGTTTCCGTTGTGGAAAAGTTGGGCACATTGCTTCTCAGTGTTTAAAAATGATCAATGATGAAGATAGTGAGGATGAAAACTTCAAGAAGCCTCAGAGAAGGTTCTTCAAAAAGGGAGACTTCAAATCTGGTAAGAAAATGCAAAGGAAGAGTTTTGTCTGTGAAGAGGAAGAAGATGATAATGAATTCTGTGATGAAGAAGAACCAGAATTCAAAACTGGGAACCATGCATCTATGATGGCCACTGTTGATAAGCCAGAAGATACTGAAGGAGAAAAACAACTGAGAACTTGTGTAGATCCTGAGATGCAACTTAAGGATGCGGTTAGTAAGCTTAAGATAAAATGTAAGAGCTGCAATAAGTGGAAATCAATTGTGGAAGAATCAACTGAATATGTTGATCAACTAGAAGCTGAAATTGAACGACTGGAAGAATTTGTGAAGGTACAATCTAAAATAATTGAAAGCAATGATGATGTAGTAGATCTGAAGCTGAGAATTGAAGAGCAGGCAAAGGTCATCAATGACCTCACATCCAGACTGGATGAAAAATCCAAGACTGCTGAGGGTCTTGAGGAGGAAGTAGTTACTCTAAGGAGTAAACTGGAGACTGAATCAGTTCCAAAAGAATCAAGGAAGAAAATACAGTTTGGACGATTCTCAGATGCAGAATTACTAGCAAGAGCCAAGTGTGGTTCAGATGGGGTTGGAAAAATCTTGAGTGATCAAAGACCCGCTTGCATGGGAAAGAGTGGAATTGGCTGTGAGGCTGAGTCATCAACTGCTGGAAGTGCAGAGATCCAAAAGAAAGATAAGATGAAAGTTGAACATGTTGAAATATTACCTAGAGTGCTGAAAAGGGAACCCTCAATCCAAACTAAAAGGAGATCTGAAAATTATCCTCAAACTTTCAAAAATGGCAGACAGTCTTACTATTCTCCCAAGGAAGAAGCTATACGGAGAAATTCAAGTGAGAAGACATTTCTTCTCATGAAGTGTCAGTTCTGTGGCTATCTGGGCCATACCATGTCTTATTGTGAAGAGGCAAGAAGCTATCTGAATGGAGAAGATATAGATGCTCAACAAAGGAGAACAATTTCATATCCTAATTCTTATAGAAGAAATAATTTCTATGGATATTGTTTTCATTGTTCTAACTTTGGTCATAAGGCCATTAATTGCAGGCAGAGAAGGGACATTGACACCTCATACAGAAGTTCCAGACATGTCAAGTCTCGTCAGCAAGACAATGTTTCTATTTCAAACAGGTTCTCACCTCTTAAAGAAGACTTTGACTATGAAGAACCTGGGTTTGCGGAAGAGATAGTTGAAAGGCCATCAGTTCTATTTACTCAATCTAATGTCTCATGGAAGGAAAGGAGGAAGATTGAGAAATCAAACCTTGCAGAGGTAGCCCTCAAAGCTACCAAGAACAACAGTACCTGGATTCTAGATAGCAGTTGTTCATCTCATATGACAGGTAATTCCGGCCTACTAACAAATATCATAAAGAATGTTGATGGTACAGTAAGATTTGGTAATGATGGGGCTCTGAAAATCAAAGGGAGTGGAAGTACCAAATTAGCTAATGGAGAACTAAAGAAGACTGAAGTCCTTTACGTAGATGGCCTACGTCATAATCTCCTCAGCGTGAGTCAACTCTGTGACTCAGGACTTGTTGTTACTTTTAATCAGAAAGGCTGCACTATCAAGGGAAAAACTGGCAATTCTCTCATGAAGGGATGCAGAACAGAAGGAAACTTGTATCAGGTTGATAGTGAAGAAAATGTATGTTACATGACTGTTGAAGAAGAAAACAATCTATGGCATCGGAGATTGGGACACATCAATCAACAAGACATGGAGAAAATATCAAAATTGAGAATTGTCATGGACATTCCCAACCTGAAGCGTGAGCGTGAAAAATCGTGTGATGCTTGTATTCGTGGGAAGCTGGTCTGCAGTTCATATCGGCCAAAGAAGAAAAGGGCATCTCACCTTCTTGATCTGATTCATACAGATGTTTGTGGTCCAATAAATGTTGCAGGAACACATGGAGAAAGGTACTTTGTCCTTTTCATTGATGATTACAGTAGAATGGCATGTGTGATGGTCATTCACAGGAAAAGACAAGTCCTTGACTGCATGAAAACATATCGGCGAATCGCCGAGAATGATACTGGACGAACAATCAAAGTGTTGCGATCTGACAATGGAGGAGAATACACGTCCATTGAATTTGAAAATTATCTGGAGAAGCATGGGATACAACATGAGGTAGCTGCTGTGAGAACTCCACAACAAAATGGAGTTGTTGAACGAAGGAATCGACAGGTGAACAACATGGCACGAACTATACTGATTGAGAGTCGTACTCCACGACATTACTGGAAAGAGGTTGTTCAAGCTGCAGTGTACATTCAGAATCGAACAGGACTTTATATGGGTGAGACAAAGACACCATATGAATTGTGGCATGGACGGAAGCCTTCTCTAAAATACTTTCGTGTCTTTGGAAGTAAGTGCTTCATCAGAAACAAAGAAGGAAATCAGGGGAAATATGGTGACAATGCAGATGAAGGAATCTTCCTCGGTTACTCAATGAACAGCAAAGCCTACAAATGCTTCAACAATCGTTTGGGAAGGATTGTGGAAAGCAATGATGTTAAGATAATTGAAGAGAAAACCACAAATGCTTCACGGACGTCATATGCTGATGTGATAGAAAGTCATGAAGAATGTGAACATGAAGAAACTACAAATGCAGAAATAGAGGAAGCTGTTCAAAACACTCATCAATCACATAATGGTGTTGACTCAGAAGAAGAGTCTGAAGAAGAAACTATGGCTGAAGAGAATACTACTGAACCTCGCAGGAGAAATCGAAGAGCTGAGATTGATCCATCCAACATAATTGGGGATAGGAGTGCACCCACTCAAACCAGAAGGATGATGAATACCACGCAATCTGCATTTCTATCAGTTGTAGAGCCATCCTCATTCGAAGAAGCTGCACAAGATATATCTTGGGTGAAAGCCATGAATGATGAATTAGACCAAATTGACAAGAATCAGACATGGGATCTTGTCCAGAGACCCGAAGGTCACAATGTGATTGGTACCAAATGGATCTTCAAAAATAAGTTTGATGAGCATGGAAGTGTCATCAGAAACAAGGCACGACTGGTGTGTAAAGGATACTCTCAGATTGAAGGCATTGATGTTGAAGAAACCTTTGCTCCAGTGGCTAGACTGGAGTCAATCAGGCTTTTCCTTGCCATGGAACTCCAAAGAGGATATAAAGTATATCAAATGGATGTCAAGACAGCATTCTTGAATGGTGTACTCGAAGAAGAAGTCTACATTGAACAACCAGTGGGCTTTGTCTTGGGTACCGATGAAACAAAGGTCTGCAAACTAAAGAAAGCTCTATATGGTTTGAAGCAGGAACCACGGGCGTGGTACTCACGGCTAGATTCATATCTCAAGAAGTTGGAATTCAAAAGAGGAGGAGTTGATCACAATCTCTATGTGAAGAATTCTCCAAAAGATCAGTTCATGGTTCTTGTCTACGTTGATGATATCATTTTTGGTGGCAGCAGACAGAAATCAGTGGATGAATTTGCCAACCACATGAAATTAGAATTTGAAATGTCTATGATTGGGGAGCTCACATATTTCTTGGGGTTGCAAGTGATTCAAAAGAAGGAATACACTTTCATTTCTCAGGAAAAATATGCAAGAGAGTTGCTGAAGAAGTTCAATATGCAAGACTTCAAACCAATGTCAACTCCGATTGCGGTTGGAACTAAACTTGGAAAAGCATGAGGATGGGAACTCTGTTGATCCCACCATGTACAGGAGGATCATTGGAAGCCTACTGTACCTGACAGCGACAAGGCCAGATATTGTCTTTGCAACATGCCTTGCGGCCCGCTTTCAGAGTAATCCAAAGGAGGAACACATGTCAGTAGTAAAAATAATCATGAGGTATATTCAAGGCACACATAACTTCGGGTTATTTTTTGCTGCAGGCAGGGACAGTGAATTATCAGCGTTTTCTGATGCTGACTGGGCTGGGGATGTAGTAGACAGAAAGTCCACTAGTGGTGGAGCTTTCTATATTGGGCATAAATGTGTTGGCTGGTTGAGCAAGAAGCAAGAAAGTACTTCTCTTAGTACTGCTGAAGCTGAATATATCTCCGCCACAAAAGCATGCACTCAACTTCTTTGGATGAAGCAGCAGCTAACAGATATTGGTGATAAGGTGCAGCAACCAATGGTGATTTATTGCGATAACAAAAGTGCAATTGATCTCACGAAGAATCCGGTTCAACATTCTCGTACAAAACATATTGAAATACGGTATCATTTTATCAAAGAAAAGGTTGAACAAGGAGTGATTAAAATGGATCATGTTGGAACTAATGAGCAAGTGGCTGATATCCTAACCAAGCCATTGTCCTCGGCTGTGTTCGAGAAGCATCGGTTGAACCTCGGTGTTCGACCACCTCCTACTGCATAAGGAGGCACCGGAAGTCCTCTCTCCCCGTTTGTCTTAACTGTTTTTATCTACTTATGGCTGTGATGCAGGTTTATGGGGGAGATACTATCCAGGGGGAGTATGGCTTGAGCTGAACGTTGAACAAACTTTTCGGTCTTTGGTTTTATTGTCAATGGGGGAGAAAGGAATAAATTCAAGGCAAGAGAATTCAAGGCAAGAAATTCACGGCAAGCGGCAAGAAATACTTCCGTGATGGAAGTGTAAGATTGTGATGAGAAGTTTAATAAGGATAACATCGGGCGTCATGGAGAATTTCAAAACACTAAGACCCAATTCAAGCTTCCTCTCTTGTTTTCTACACCGAGCATTGCTCACGTAGACTTAGAGTGTTGGCTGAGTTGATTCTTGCGTTTTGGATTTGCTCATGGTTGGAGATCTATTGAATTTATTCTGATTGCCAACAAACCCAAAGGGGGAGATTGTTGGAACCAGGCTCTTCAAAGCATGATTTGGTGTATGGTTTGTGTTTGTTGTCAATCCTCAGTGGAAGTTCCGAATGTGTTCCAGCAAAGTGATCATACAGTTCAAGCAGACAACAGTATTGAAGGTGGCGCTGTTTCCCAGTGTTTGCCAAATTTTTGGGCCTCAAAATCGGAAAATGAAGACATGGATTGTCTGCAAAAGGAGCTTCGCAGAAAAAGGAAGTGGTGCGCGAAATATAAGAGGCTTGCGCGAAATACTTATGTTAGGCGCGAAAAACAGCGGGATGCGCGAAATAGGGGATCAAGGTTTTTCGCGCAAATAGTGTTTCGAAATCAGTTTGGTGAAAAATGGCAAAGGTATGGGCTGCGCGGAAAATAAGGGTTGTGCGCGAAATACTTAAGGCGGGCGAAAGATTACGCGCCAGATGAGAGGTTTTCCGCGCCGAAGGGGATTTTGCGCGCAGTGGTCTCAGTCGCCTATAAATATGAGGTGACCCCCTTCTTTCGGGTTGTTGAGAGACTCAGAGAAGACCCGAGGTCTGATGCGCGAAAAAGGATAGCGTAAAGGGGCTTGCGCGAAATATTCGGAGTTGCGCGAAAAAGGGGTTTTTTGCGCGAAATATTATTCCGCGCGAAAAGTAATTTTTGCGCGCAATAGGAAGGTTTTGCGCGCAAAGGGTTGGTGTTGCGCGCAATTGTTAGTCAGGTTTGTCTACACGTTCTGGTTATCCGGTTCAGTGGTTCTGTGCGTTCTAGTGCATCTATTTCGGAATTCGATGCAAGCAGAGTCTCATGCTGAGCAGAGGCAAAGACTTCAATGCACATCTATTGAAGAGACCTTCACGTCTATAAACTGAGTGGGACTTCACCAACGGCAGTGTGCCAGGGGGAGTCAACCGGAGTGACCCAAGGGACGCAGTGAGCTATCCCTGAACAATTGTAAAGGCAGTGTGCCTGGGACAGAGTGTCTGTACCTGAACTTTTGTATCCGCAGCTAGTGAAGCATAGTGGATTTAGGTACGACCGGCAACCTGTCGGCGTATGCTCCTTGGACGTAGCCCTTAGTGGTGAACCAAGTAAAAATGGCTGTGTCTTCTCTGTGCATGTGAATGTTTTCATTCTGATCATAATCATCATACAGATTCAACAAGTTCCTACCAACGTGGGAACAAGATCCAACACATTAAAAGAAAAAGTGGTCACCCTGATTCACCCCTCCCCTCTCAGGGTGTCCCGGGGTCCTTCAGCACCACCATTTCCCCCACTAGCTAGCTGCTCATCCCTAACGACAAACGTTCTGACGCTACCACGCTCTTCCTACCCGCACGCACCTGGGCCTCACAACCACACATCTCTGCCCGCACACACCTGGGCGTCACAACCATCCATCCCTGCCCAAAAACACATGGGTCACACAACCATCCATCCCTGCCCGAAAAAACATGGGCTTCATCCCGAAGACACCTGGGAAAACAAACCATAACCAGAACCCCTGCCCGAAAACACCTGGGCTAACAACACACCAATCGAAACCTACCCGAAAAATCTTGGGTGTAAGGTCGTCTCCTGCCATCACAGCCGAGGGAAGAGGGAGTATGAAGGAGAGTAACTAGGGGGAAACACCATTCCCCATGAAATAGGGTGTCCGACACTAAGTGCCCAACGCGGGTGGGGTGCGACTAAACACAAAACATAAAATTATACATATATATACCAACACACGGCCCAACCTACGGCTCCTCAAACAAATACAAGCAGGTACACAAGCACTGCTGCCTCAGAAAACAGGCACACGACAAACAGTTCTCAGTTCCCCTGTTCAAGTTATCATTCATAACAGTTCAGTATGAGTTAATCCCTTCACTACTGGGCAACTAACATGCAAATTCACAGATGAAACAACAAAATCGGCAGAAAGGAAAAACATCGGGTAATTTAAGCATTCACATCGTGTTCTCTTGTGAAGTCACAACAACTAGGGATCAAGTGAGATCCCTCAAAGTACTGGAAACAAAACAACCCCGAGACATAGCCCCATGCCCCCAAACTTTAGAAGTCAACGGTTTCTCAACAACAGAGGATTTCACCCCAATTCGTGATATAAGCAGAGTAACCCCCACAACCTCAGATTCACAACCAGCGAAAGTATAACAACATGGGATCCCATCCAAGAAAACCATAAAGTCACCCGTAATCGGCCCGTGAAGGAAAAACAACCAAACCACTACCACCAACAAAAGGTAGGCCCACGCGGGTATTTTCAGATTTAAAAGATTTAACACACTTCATGGTTTCAATTCCACTGTGCTTTAACCGGGGTTATCACAGAAAAGGGTTAATCCTGGTGCTTTTCAATTTATTTAACCGAGTATACGTAATTAACCAATTCCAGGTTACGGTTATTTAAACATCCAGGAACACCGAGGTTCATTAATGCACAGAGAAAGACCACCAACAGCCATGATTTTCAGTGAGCATAGACCCGTATAATTCACAACACATATCAACAATAAAAGAGCACAGCAAGACATCGATCACACCCCCCTTTTCATTCTTTAAAGGTCCGTTCATTATCTTCATTAAGTTGGGTTTCGTCAATTTCCACAGAGACAAAAGCATGTTCAGCTCGCATGATACACAGAAAGGAGAGACGAAGGAGAAAATCCCTACTTGACGGATCAAGGATCGACGTTAAGTCCTCGCATGAGTAGCAAGAACTCCACGGAACACGATCAAGGAAAACTTCGTGGGGTTACAACTCGTCGGGAGGACGGGTACTCCGAGTGCAGGGTGATAGAGAAAAAGAAACGTAAGGAGAAGACTTTAGGTTATAAAGGCTGAGATACAGTATTCCCGGGATGGTTAAGATACGGAAAGAAAAACTCGAAACCGCGTAAGATGCGGGATCGTGGGTTGACCACGCGGCTGGGACACCCCACACGCCACTTAAAAGGTCCCCGCCTTTCGGGGCGGTTTAAACCGACGCAAACCTCATGGTTTTTCATTTAAGGAGGGTACCTCACCAATCATTTAATTCAAACGCCATTAATGGGCATTAATGGGCTTTAAAACAGGCTTAAAGGGGGCAAAACATGGTTTTAAAACCAATTTGCGAAAAAAGGAGGTGCTACTGGAAAACTCGTGGGTGGTAGGCGAGAGCTACCGGTTGGCGACAGCCACCGGTAGCCGAGAGCTACCGAGAGCTACCGGTTGGCGACAGCTATAAATTAATTATAATGATTTTTTATTTTTTATTTATGTTAGTTGTCATTTAATATCTATTGTAATTTTATGTGTTTTTATTTGAATATCATTTTATTATTACAAACGGTCGGGGAGTGGGAATTACAAAGCTATAAATAAACTTGCAAACACATAAATGTAGGAAGTCGGGGAGACTCAAACCCGAGACCTCTCCGACACCCCACAGGGCCCTTTGCCACTAAGCTAGGCCCTGAGAGAAAAATGAAGGGAAGTGCTCGGCAAGAATTGAACCCGTTACCTCATTGAGACTCACATAGTTAACTACCATTGAGCTATACCCTAAGGGCAAAATATTTTAAATAACAAAGTATGCTTTATTTTATTTAATTTCATATTATTAAACAATGAGATTATGTTAAATTGAATTTATTCATTAATTATTTATGCAGTCTTCTGTTATTATATTAAACTCGTTTTTTTAATATATGAAGAATAAATATTATTTACCTAATAATTTTATTAATGTGTGTAAATATAATTAAATAAAAAATTGTGTGTGTGTATGTTTTTCATTAATTAACCTAATTATGTATTCATATTATATATATAGTTTTGAATATATGTGTAAAATTAAATACAATTAATCAAATTATGTATTCGTATTCATTTTACAAATTTTTTTAAATCTTTTACTTGATTTTAATAATGTAGAATTTATTTAATTTAATTTTATATTATGAAATTATGAGATATGATTTAATTATTAATATTATTAAACATCGAAATATATTGTATCTGTGGATTTCATGGAAAACTACTATTTTTAATTTAATTTGTTGAATAAAAGTAATAAAAAGGTATAAAATGAGTATATATTCAAATAATATTAGTTTTGGTGTAAAAAAAATGGAGTGAATTGGGTTATATTTCATTATTCATACACCTTTTTGGATTAATATCAGGGGGAATGACACTGGAGGACCAAAACTCCCCCCTAATACCAATGGAGGACCCTCGACAGGTTTGTGAACAGTGAAAAAATACTGTTCGCAGAACTAGGTTTGGTCCTTCATTGGTATTAGGGGGGACTTTTGGTCCCCCAATGTCATTCCCCCTTAATATTACTCCAAAATATGCAATTGGTTGGAGATGCGATAAACAAATATTTTTTATAAAAAACTAACATTTATTCCAACAAAATATAAGTACATGTAAGCAAAATGTAACTCAAGTTAAAAAACAAAGTAAAATACGTAGCATGTCATAAACAACTAGCTAAAAAACATCAAAAATAAATAAACGCCAGGCCATTGAAAATTATTAAGACTGAAATCTTTTTTTTAACAAGACATGTTCCGACAAATAGCATACATTTTTTTTAAAATGAAAATATCACAATGCATATTCAAAGTTTTTAAAAAAAAAATACATATACAATAAAATGTATCAATTTCTAAAAAAACATGAAAAAAAAAACATATATGACCAGCCTTGGGGCCTTTAATCCGATTTCAGGGTGGACTATGGTATTGAAAACTTAAGATGTGTGAAGGAAGATAATGTTTATGTACAAAAAAAAACATATATGATAATAAAATTATAAAATATTTTTTACAAACACATCAGTGTTTTTAGAAGAAGGGAAAAATATAATTATTTAATGTCATTTTCACGGCAAAAACGTATTAGTATTTTGAGAAGGGGGGAAAACACTGATAGGATTCATTACGCTCTCTCGGGTTTCTCTTCTTATTTTTTCACTAAAACTCCTAATTTAAAATCACACGATTGAAAATATAATTATTTTTTGTCATTTTCAAGGCAAAAATAATCATACGATGAACGTGAGTTGTCAAAAAAAAATAAACATGTATTTATTGACGGAGCATATATAATTGTTTAGTGCCTTTTTCCATGGCAAAAATAATAATACAATAAACCCAAATTTTTTGAAATAATAAAAAAACCTGTATTTATTGATAAATTAAAAATTTATTGTATCCCGTGGAAGAACGAAGAATGGAAATGAACTGCATGCATGCGTCCATAAGCATGCGCCGCTAATGAACTAGGATTGGCGGAGGAATGTCGGAATCATATTTTGGGAATTTACAAATTATATTCCACTTGAATATCGATTATTTAAAATGCTTATATTCATGGAATATTTTTATCTATTTTTTTTTTAAATTATGGGAGATCATAAAAAAAAAAGTGAATAATTGGGAAAGACGTGGGAATTAAATGCAACAGTGGGGCGCAGTGCTGCTGCCCATCTTGTCGCCATAGGCATTAAATCAAAGGGATGGGCAGGGCCTTCATTCCCTGATCCCCGTGACGATCCGGGGGCCCATGCATTTAGTTAGGGTTTCGCGGCGGCGGCTTTTTGGTGTAGGGTTTTAGTTGAAGAGGAGGGCGACGGCGGGCCACGGCACCTGAGATCCGGGTTTGGAGCTGCGGTGCGTGTCAGGGTCGCCTCCTCCGGGGCCGCTCCAGTGGTCATATCATTTGTCTGCGCCACCGTCACATCCTTTTTAAGAATGATGATGCATCATGCTCCGCCTTGATTCTCGCTTACCTGTTCCCATGGTTTAGTATTTGAAGCGGTCCCGCACAGCTGTACCTTCGTCCTGCGCCGGCCATGGCGATTCGCCGATCAGCTTGACAACGATATGCTCACGGATATATATATATATATATATGGTGTACTTTTATTGTAAACAAATTATTATATATCTAGTGATCTTTTTTATAGTATTTTAATGATTTCATCATGGTCGAAATGACGGATTTTTTTTTAATATGCGTTTTTGGGAAAAAATATATTAAAATAATAGTAGATTTGAAATATGTTTATAACTCGGACATAAATGCGGCACCATTGGCTTGTTTTCTTATGAGCCAAAGGCGTGAAGCCCCTCACCCAATTTTTGTAGAGTCATCACTAGACTTGACGATTTTGTCCGAATCAAAAAACAAAAACTTACTGATAATTAATATTAATAATATTTTAAACAATATTATTTAATGACTAAGTAATTATTAATAAATTCTTAATAGTTGATAGTTATTAATTAATTAAATATTAATAGTAGTAATTACTAATTAACTAAATATTTTTTAATCAATAAATAAAATATTAATAATTGTTATTACACAATTAATGATAAATATTTAAAGTTATTATTCAGTTACCAAATATTAATAATAATGATTCAATTATTAAATTACTAATTGTTAATTAATTATTATTAAATTAGTGTTATTTAATTAACTAATTGTTGCTAATTATTATTAATTACTAATAAATATTAATTAAATAATATGATTTACAATTTAATAATATTAATTTCTAATAAATATTAATTACTAGTCAAATAGGGCATACATGGGCTTGAAAACCGGTGACCTCAAAAATTATTAATAAAATAAAAGTATAAAGGTAAGAGAGTAACATACCAACAATACATTCTTCTTCATCTGATGTCGATTTGAGTGATCCTTTTGAAATGGATCATATCCTTAATTTCCAAGACAAATCCCAAAATTCCAAATTTGGATTGGATTTGAGTCCATTTTCAAAATTAAAGGATAACAACTTTTGCACTGCTATGTAATCATTGAAACCAAATACCTCCCAAGTCCATTGATGAAAAGGTTACTTCAAGTTGAGAGAAGTACCACTCAGTCACTACCTTGTTGATGTCTGCAATAGGCATTTCCCTTTCCTGATCCTCTCAGGGTATAATGTTCAAGTTTTTTGTTTGTGCAGTCTGACATTCCTCATATGAGGACTTCCCAAACGATACGTGTTCTTCATTAGACTATTGAAATAGGGTGGATATAACCACTCCACCTTCACAACGTCATCAACACTCCTGCCAACTGGGTGCTCAACTTGCAGATGAGAAACCTGTAAAGACTCACCCTCTAGAATCAGCTTGCAAAGTTGATGAAGTGTCCACATGAGATTGAGATTCATGCGTTTTGGGTTTCTGAGGCATAACCAGTTGGAATCTTTCTTCATCCACTAAGGTTTTCTTACATTTGCCCCTTGATTCAGAGGTCACACCCTTCTCACAACCCAAGATGGTTCCATCTCCACCCAACTTGTGCATCACATTTGCATTAAAGTCACAGACTCCATGAGTTTCAAAGGAGGTGTTGAAACCAATAGAGTTGAAATCTTCAATAACATTATGAAAATCAAGAGTGATGCTCTTTCTGGGTAGCTCTAAAGCAATTTTAGAGCTTGGTGGGGTCTCCAACCTTTGAGAGGTGGAGGCTTTCTTGCATTTGGAACCCCCTACCAGAAGCAAACATAGTTTCCTACTTACCCTTATGACTCTTTGATTTAAGCATTTTTTGTTCAAGCCGTAAGTGTTGATCAACTATGACATGCACCTCATTTTCACCCTCATCCTGATCACAAAGAGGGGCAACTTGCTATTTCTCCTCCACATTACCAACAAGAGCATCCTTGAAAGAGAGTGAATAAAGAGTCTTCGTAGCTGATTTAGACTAAGAGCCCATATGTTGAGAGGATATCAATCCATAAGTGTGTTGGTGCTCCATTGGTATATCCACCTTGGCGAGTTCAACCCATGTTTTAGAAGGGCCACTACTCTCTCTAGTCGAGGGTATCTCATAAAGCCTCGACTCCTCATACTTCAAATAAAATTTCTATGAATTAAGTTCCTTAAGTACCTACACATCGACCCCATTGAACCTCTTGGACATCCAAGATGCATCATCTTCTTGAGGTGGAGGCCTTGTGGCACCGACAACCTTCCCCTTTGCATTTCAGTGACATTTACTAGTAGGATGTCCTTTCATCCCACACATTCCACATGAAGCATTCCTCCAACATGTATCCAATGTATGACCAACAACCATACAAACATCACATTCCTCCAGCATTCCTCTGGCTTGATAGACATCACAGAACAATGGTTTTTTCTCATATCCGACATCAACATGTATGCCGTTAGTAGGAGTAGAAAGAGTCACTTCTTCAATTATGGTGGAGCTAAGATTAATCTTCACAAGCATCCTGACAAAATGCCCAAACCACACCTGGTCGGTTTCTCTATCGAGTCGGATTGAAGTTCCTATTGTTATGGTGATGTCGTGAAGAATCTTCATATAGCGTCCCACGTTTTGAACCGGATGAAAAAGCGACGGAATTTAAAATTTTCCGCTAGCTGGGCAGGATTTTTTTTAAAAGTCGAGCGGCAAAACTCTTCTTTTTCTGAGAGTTGATGTTGCAAGGTGTTATTCTTTTAAAGAAATTAAATTAAATTAAATTAGATTAAAAGTTAAATTGGAAAATAAATTTAATGGCAATTAAATGAGGGAAAATGGAAAATAATAATAATAATAGTTTTTATTTTAAAATAAAATAAAATTAAAACTAAAACTTAAACTTAAATACTCCCCTCCTCTCTCTCTCTCAGCCCCGCGCGACACCAGCCCAAGGGGGCTCTCCCCTTCAACGCACGCCACACCTCCCTACGACCTCCTCTCCACATCAAATCTTGTAGGTTCCGGGCGCAGTGGAAGCACGTTGGTGGGTTTGCATAACTTTAATTTTAACGTTTAAACAACGTTCAATCTGAGATCTGTCACGATGTAAAACGCTGAATCTTCGGAATGGAACGAAAAAAGAAAAACTTAAGAGGGAATCCCGTAACCACAGAGATAGGATCATCATATGTTGGTTATAATTAATTTAATTAATTTACAAGAATTACCTTGGTGGAATTTTTTTCTTCGTTGATGTCTTCGGTCACGATCCTCTGATCCGTCGTTGCATCATAGAATCCAAGTGTAGGATTCCTCTAGCGGTGATCCACACGTGTGCCACGTATCTCCGGACGTCGCCGAAGGAATCTCCGGGTGCTAGCGCAGAAGAACCTTCGCTTGCGATGTCCGCATTCGATCGCCTTGGTCTCTCGGTCTTGAGAGCATTCTTGGATGAAAGAATTCTTTCGGCCTTGAAAAAATTCTTCAGAATTGTTGTGCACAACGATTGAGGAAAAGTGTGGGGGTTGTGAGGATATTTATAATCGGATTTGAGGTTATAGAGTTATGACAATAAATAAATGCGTTACACATTTTATTTATTTCATTAACTCTTATTGAAAACCCCCATGTCGAATTATTAATTCCTTGACATGCTCTCACGCTGATTATAATAAATATCATTTAATAAAACAATATTATATCCTCAAAATCCCGACTGGAAAAACTACACGGCGTGTACTTGTTTTCCATAAAACTACACGGCGTGTACTTTTAATTTCCACTTTCCTTTATTTCCTCCACCACATTTATTAGTCCTTGAGTAATGGCTATTTATTTCTTAAATAAATGTAACTTCATTACTCGTTAATAAATGTATTATTTCGCCTACAATATATTCTCTCGAATAACTAGTGTCGAAATAAATGCAATCAGACATCCTTAAATAATTATTAAACCACAGTCGAGAATAATATTTATTTAACTTGTTAAATTAATATTTAACCGAGATACATGGACACACTTAGTGTGTGACCCTCTAGGCCCCTTTCTCAGTGGCATTAGGCGGAGCCTGCCTAAAGTCCAAGGTTAGCGTCTAGCAACACACCAATGCACCCATGGAGAAAGAAGTTAACGCCGCAATGACGTGTCACCTCATACAAATGCTTACTGTGTAATATAATCCTTTTGCCTCGATATCTCTAATCATGCGGGTTGCATGCTAGTGCCATCAACTCATGTGCTCGGTTATTATTTCTTTGACTATCCGGAATTGAACTCGCCCATACTTTACCATGATCATGGATTTATTTATGTCATATCAATTTCATCAAAGGACCTGAGATATCTACTTCTGTTATAGAACAGAAGGGACAAATCCTTTCTCGCATTATCTATTAATGTAGTATTACTCGTGGCACACCCAACATATCCTACCTCACTGCGAACAGTGTGTCGTCACAGTTTTCGTCAATACATCTAAGTACGCGAGTTGTAATACCCATTAATAATAATCTTAAAGTCTAAAGACCAATACACACATCCGCAGATAGGAACATACAATGACACTATGAAATGTGGATTTCCTACTGACGGGTCTTGTTCTCATAATATCCTCCTGGATATTACCAAGGACGCACACCATGAGAAGGTGCATCAAAGTTTTATGAGTCCTCACCCCTAATGACCTGTATTATTTGTGTCCCTCAAATAACATCATCCGGCCATAGAACATATATTCAAAAACAATGTTATGTCACTTCCGGGTTCTCATCATAGCAGAGATCCGCTATGAACCTTTAATGCAACAACTATCCTTAGGACATTATCACATGCATTGTCACGCAGAAGAACAATCAAGATGTGATAAGGCTTTTATTAATGAATAAAGTACAAAGTAGTTGGTTCTAGACCACCAACTCTAACAGACTCCCACTTGAACTAGAGCCAACTGCTAACAACCTTTATCCCGTTAGCTCTCACATGATATTTATGCTTCTGCTGAGATAGGCCTTTAGTCATGGGGTCCGCCACGTTCTCTTCCGTGGAATCTATGCTCACTACAACTTCACCCCTTTGATAGAAATCTCTCAAGAGGTGATACTTTTAGAGTATATGCTTTGTCCGTTGATGTGACCTTGGTTATTTCGCAAGAGCCACCACTGCAGTATTATCACAATACAATGTAATGAGATCTTTATTATTAGGCACTGTAGGTTCCGGGTGCAGCGGAAGCGCGTTGGTGGGTTTGCCCAACTTTAATTTTAACGTTAAGCAACGTTCAATCCGAGATCCATCATGATTTAAAATGCCGAATCTTCGGAATCGAACGAAGAACGAAAAAATTTAAGAGGGAATCCCGAAACCATAGAGATAGGATCATCATATGTTGGTTATAATTAATTTAATTAATTCACAAGAATTACCTTGGTGGAATTCTTTCTTCGTCGATGTCTCCGGTCACGATCCTGTGATCTGTCATTGCGTCGTAGAATCCAAGTGTAGGATTCCTCTAGCAGTGATCCACACGTGTGCCACGTATCTCCGGACGTCGCCGAAGGGATCTCCGGGTGTTAGCGCGGAAGAACCTTCGCTTGCGATGTTCGCCTTTGATCGCCTTGGTCTCTCGGTCTTGAGAGCATTCTTGGAGGAAGGAGTTCTTTCGACCTTGAAAGAATTCTCCAGAATTTTTGTGCACAACGATTGATTGGAAAAGTGTTGGTGTTGTGAGGATATTTATAATCAGGTTTGAGGTTATAGAGTTATGAAAATAAATAAACGCGTTACGCGTTTTATTTATTTCATTAACTCTTATTTAAAACCCCCATGTCGAATTATTAATTCCTTGACATGCGCCCACACTGATTATAATTAATATCACAATAATGATATTATTTCCTCAAAATCCCGACTAGAAAAACTACACGCCGTGTAATAATTAATACACGGTGTGTACTTGTTTTTCCCTTAAAACAACACAGCGTGTATATTTAATATACACAGCATGTACTTTTATTTTCCACTTTCCTTTATTTCCTCCACCATATTTATTAGTCCTTGAGTAATGACTATTTATTTCTTAAATAAATGTAATTGCATTACTCGCTAATAAATGTATTATTTTGCCCACAATATATTCTCTCGAATAACTAGTGTCGAAATAAATGCGATCAGAAATCTTTAAATAATTATTAAACCACAGTCAGGAATAATCTTTATTTAACTTGTTAAATTAATATTTAACTGAGATACATGGACACACTTAGTGTGTGACCCTCTGGTCCTCTTTCTCAGTGGCATTAGGCGGAGCCTGCCTAAAGTCCAAGGTTAGCGTCTAGCAACACGCCAAGGCACCCATAGAGAAAGAAGTTAACGCCACAATGACGTGTCACCTCCTACGAACATTTACTGTGTAATATAATCCCTTTGTCTCGATATCTCGAATCAAGCGAGTTGCATGCTAGTGCCATCAACCCATGTGCTCGATTATTCTTTCTTTGACTTTATGGAATTGAACTCGCCCATAATTTACCATGGCCATGGATTTATTTAGGCTATATCAATTCCATCAAAGGGTCTGAGATATCTACTTCTATTATGGAACGGAAGAGACAAATCCTTTCTCGCATTATCTATTAATGCGGTATTACTCGTGACGCACCCAATGTATCATACCTCGCTGCGAACAGTGCGTCGTCACAGTTTTCGTCAATACATCTAAGTGCGCGAGTTGTAATACCCATTAATAATAATCTTAAAGTCTAAGGACCAATACACACGTCCGCAGATAGGAACATCCAATGACACTATGAAATGTGGATTTCCTACTGTCGGGTCTCGTTCTCATAATATCATCCTGGATATTACCAAGAGCGCACACCATGAGAAGGTGCCTCAAAGTTTTATGAGTCCTCACCCCTAATGGCCTTTATTATTTTTGTCCCTCAAATAACATCATCCGACCATAGAACATATATTCAAGAATAGTGTTATGACACTTCCGGGTTCTCATCATAGTAGGGATCCGCTATGACCCTTTAATGCAACAGCTATCCTTAGGATATTATCACATGCATTGTCACGCAGAAGAACAATCAAGATGTGATAAGGCTTTTATTAATGAATAAAGTACAAAGTAGTTGGTTCTAGACAACCAACTCCAACAGACTCCCACTTAGACTAGATCCAACTGCTAACAACCTTTAACCCGCTAGCTCTCACATGATATTCATGCTTCTACTGAGATAGGCCTTTAGTCATGGGGTCCGCCACGTTCTCTTCTGTGGACACTCTGCTCACTACAACTTCACCCCTTTGATAGAAATCCCTCAAGAGGTGATACTTCCGAAGTATGTGCTTTGTCCGTTGATGTGACCTTGGTTCTTTTACAAGAGCCACCGCTGTAGTATTATCACAATACAATGTAATGAGATCTTTACTGCTAGGCACCACATCAAGCTCCTGGACAAAGTTCCAAATCCATATGGCTTCTCTGGCTGCATCAGAAGCTGCTATATATTCGGACTCCGCTGTAGAATCAGCGACAACTGGCTGCTTTGAAATCTTTTAGCTCACAACTCCTCCATTGAGACATAAAACATATCCAGATTGCGACTTCAGATCATTCTGATCTGTCTGAAAACCAGCATCAACATACCTTTTGATGACAAGCTCCTCGTCTCCTCCATACACCAGGAACAAATCCTCAATTCTTCTTAGATACTTAAGGATAGTCTTAACAACAGTCCAATGCTGTTCTCCTGGATCTGCTTGATATCTGCCTACCATGCTCAGTGCATAGGTAACATCAAGCCTGGTACATAACATGACATACATGATGGACCCTATAGCCGAAGCGTATGAGATCTTACTCATTATATCTTTCTCTTGTTGTGTTTGAGGACACATTTTCTTAGAAAGATGTAGGCCATGTGACACTGGAACCAATCCCCTCTTGGATTGTTCCATACTAAATATCTTTAGTATCTGGTCAATATATGCACTCTGACTTAGTCTAAGCAGCCTCTTGGATCTATCACAAATGATATTGATCCCTAGAATGTAGGCTACTTCACCCAAGTCCTTCATGGAGAAACACTTTATCAACTAGTCCTTAACCGACTGTAAGACTGATACATCGTTTCCAATAAGCAATAAGTCATCAACATATACTACTAGGATAACGATCGCATTCCCATTAAACCATTTATAAACACATGGCTCACATTCATTTTTAATGAAACCAAATTCCTTTATGGATTCATCAAATCGAATTTTACATGACCTAGATGCTTGCTTTAATCCATAAATGGATTTTTGAAACTTGCAAACCCGTTTGGCTTCACCTGGTGTCACAAACCCTTCTGGTTGTGTCATATAGACATCTTCCTGAAGGTTTCCGTTAAGGAATGCTGTTTTGACATCCATCTTCCAAATCTCGTAGTCATGGTAAGCTGCTATGACAAGTATGATTCTTATGGATTTAAACATGGCAACTGGTGAGAAGGTTTCATCATAGTCAATTCCTTGACGCTGTCTGAACCCTTTAGCCACCAGCCTTGCTTTATAGGTTCTAACTTGACCTTCCATGTCTAGCTTTCTCTTGAATACCCATTTGCATCCAACATGCTTTACATCAACTGGCTCATCAACCAGAACCCAGACTTGGTTCTGATACATGGAATCCATCTCAAAATTCATAGCTTCTAGCCATCTTGAAGCTTCTGAGCTTTCTACTTCTTCCTTATAGGAGAGAGGTTCATCATTGTCCAACAATAATGGTTCACCATCCTCGGTGACTAGGAAACCAAATCTCTCTGGTTCCCTTACCTCTCTTGAGCTCCTACGCAGTACTTGTGTTTCTGGAACCTCTTCCACGGGGACCTGTAGAACTTGTTCCTGTACCAAATCCTGTGTATCTTGAGCATCAACTTCGTCAAAGTCAATCTTTCTCCCACTATCCTTCTTTAGGACGTGCTCCCTCTCAAAAAAGATGGCTTGTCTGGCGACAATCACTTTCTTGTCTGAAGAGTTATATAGGTAATATCCTTTCGTTTCCTCGGGATATCCTATAAAGATACACCTTGTGCCCTGGGGTGCTAGTTTGTTGCCTGATAAGGCCTTAACAAACACCTCGTATCCCCATACACGTGTGTGCGACAAAGTGGGTTTCCTTCCATTCCATAACTCAGATAGAATTCCATTTTCTGCCTTAATTGGTACTCGGTTTAATGTGTATGCTGCAGTTTGTAATGCATATCCTTAAAAGGATAATGGAAGATCCTCATGACTCATCATCGACCTCACCATGTCCAACAAGGTGCGGTTCCTCCTTTCACTAACACCGTTCCACTGTGGTCTATAAGGAGGAGTGAGATGAGATAGAATCCCAGACTCCCGTAGAAGATCGATGAACTCTTGGTTCAGATATTCTCTACCTCGATCCGATCGAAGTTTCTTTATCTTCTTACCAAGCTGATTCTCTACTTCATTCTTGAATTCCTTAAATTTATCTAAGGCCTCTGACTTATATCTCATTAAGTAGACATATCCATATCTACTCAAATCATCAGTAAAAGTAATGAAGTAAGAATATCCACCTTTAGCTTCTAATGGAAATGGTCCACACACATCCGTGTGTACCAATCCTAGAAGCTCTGTGGCCCTTTCACCTTGTCCACCAAAAGGCAACTTGGTCATTTTTTCTTGTAAATAAGCGTGACATCTATCAGGTGGTTTTAGCTCAGTAGAGTCTAAATAGCCATCTTGGCAGAGCTTTGTCAAACACTTCTCGTTTACATGACCGAGACGGTGATTGTAACACCCCAAGCTTCTATGGTACGCTTCTCTTTGAATAATGTGATAACGTGTGTTGTACGCAACACCGAGTTCTAACACACCATAACCAATCAAACTAGCCGTTATGAATAGTAATATCTACTTTTTGAAATTATATATATTTTATATTTCAAAATGGACTTCATTTTTGGATTTGGAATATCGAATTTAGCCTAAGGTGAAATTTCGGTACTTTTCGGATAACTTTAATATTTTGATGAATAATGAAAATTACTAAATTTTAATTAAAAAAAACTTTTTTAATCAAAATAATTAATAGTGATAAATTATGAATTTGAGTGGTTTTAAAGTATATTTAGAATATATTTTTACCATTTAATATAATGTTGGTCATTGGACACAATTTTACAATTAAACCGAACATAAACAAGTGTCAATCTTTTGATAGTTATTATCTCTTAAAAACACGCTTTTTGTTTTGACAACAGGAATTAATTTTAAATTAATTTCTGCCACTTCTGTGTTTTGAATTTAGAAAAATGGATTCCATATTTTTAATCAGGATGTCCAAATTGTGTAAATAGGTAACTTTTATTTTTAGACATTTTGAATAATTACTGCGGTAAATATTTTATTTACCATGGTTAAGGGTAAATCCGGTAAATAAGGGTTAAAAAATAATATTATAATAATACTAAATTACCCTAAAACGTGTCCTAGACTTATTGGTTGATAACTTTTCGACCATAGGCATCTTTGGGTCGATTTTGGGACCCCATGGTGCCACTTGTAGGTGATAGGGACATTTTATTTTAATTAAGTTAAAATGAATACAAAAAATGACACAAGCATATATCTTTTAGAAAAACAATTTTTACATAGGGTTATATATGTTGGATTTTAGATTATAAATATTAATTAGAAAGATAAAAAGATTTCCTACATAATTATATTTTATTTATAATTTTTAGACATTAAATAATTTAATTTATTTATGACACAATGATGATGAATTAATTACTATAATAGTGAAAAATTAAAATAATTGATATTATAAATACCCAAATAAATATAATATGAAACTTTTAATGAATTAAAATAATTTTCTAGGATAATATGATATATTAGTATTGATTTAATTGACTTTTTTCCAAGTAATCAATCTGTTATGAGTTTCACAAAAATCAACTATTGAATAGTGTCAAAATTGACATAAAAGAATTCTTAAAACAAATATTATATTATTAATTGATATTAAATTCCTAAAAATCTAAGGTTCGGCCAAGAGACTTATATCATGATAGGTTCATCATTAATAGACCACTTGGGGGTCTCTTGGATGTATATAGTAAGTTTATTAACCATATTATATAAAAATACAAAGAGACATTGTAAAAGTGAAACTAATTAATTTAGAGTTAATACTTAAAGATAAGGTTAATATAAGTACCCAAACCTGTCTAAATTCTATTGGTTGAGTTGTTTTCAACCTATCACCACCTTAAAATTTAAATAATACACTTTTGAGCCATTAGAAACCGAATATGAATTTATTATAAATTAATATTTCTAGCTTTTCCAAAGGTGCCCCTCACCCCTCTTATAAAAGGGTACCCCTCATTCTCATTTCTTTACACCTTCAAAGCCTTATGGTTCGGCCAAACTCTGCCCAAATACTCTCCCAACTTCCCTCACTACAACCTAGAGGCCTTAGTTTGATCAGAAAGCCAACCTAAGGAGCCCTTTTGATCAAATCAAAAGGAAGAACCCGAAGAAGAGGTAATGATTTCACCACCCTTTTCCAAGTTCATTTCTTCTTCCACTTCTTCTTCCATTGTTGTTACCATTCTAAAATAATAACTCCAGTATCATATATATACTGTGATGTTATTATAAATATGGTACAACCATATTCAGTATTCTATCCACCCTTTTAATAACATGTCACCATACGTGCGTACGTACGGCTTACCGTCTCCACGTCGTGGTGTAATTCTTATTCAATATATTATTATTTGGATGGGTATAATAATGATGTGTAACTCATGTAAATAATAAATATAACATGTTAATGATTCTTTATATATGATATTCCATCCATTTATATATTATTTTAATATCAAAAGAATGATATTGTCGCTCGTGCGTACGTACGGACTACCGTCTCCACGAACGCGATGAGATTCATTCTCCATCGTATCCATTCAAGTATAATTATCATTTGATGATTTAAAAATGATGTTTAAGGACTTGATATCATTCTGTATATGAAAAATATACAACCTATCCATAAAAAACATGGCTTATGTAACAAAACATATAAAAGAAAACGAGTAAGTTAACACCCGAAACGACGATAATTCAAAGATATTATTAACAAATCAATGTTAAAAGATCATATATGATATCATATTAATATATATGATTCTTTTATAATTTAATAACAATTATTTCACCATTATACAGGAGGTTAACCTACCCCAACCAAGGAAAAGTACAAGGTAAGGGTTATTTCACAATCTCTTCATTATCCGAGGTTGTTTATACGTAATAATCTACTGGGATCTCTTTATCATCCACATCCATGTTTCTTAAAAATGTATTTCAAAACATCTTTACTATTCACAATAATATGGGTTAAAGTCATTTATACCCTTGTTTGACTTTTTATAAGAGGTTTATAAAGTAATCTTTTTGTCTTTTTCCAAACAAGTTGCTTTTTAACCTTTTCGACAAAATTAAGGTAAGAATGTTTTTTTAACTTATACGGCGGGTGCAGCTATTTTCCGCCATTATAAAATCATCGAAGCTTCCCTTACAAGCTATAAGAATATTTTCAAAGAAAATGTTTTATTTTATATGGATCTTAAATGATTTCAAAATAAAAGATATATTTATCTAAAAAGAGTTTTGATTTCATCTATGTCAACATCCTTTGTTGGATTTTACGCTTATGTGAAGTTTATTTATTATGATACAAAACTTCTATGTTGTATTGAAGGTTTTGTGATATGTTTGAATATGGATGTGCTATTTTTATACCATTCATGGTTTATGGTGAAAGTATTGACATTTCGTATGCTAGTTTTAATACGAATGTTTATGTTATGTTTAAACCTTTTCATATGGGAATGCATTGGACTTAATATGTGACGGGTGGAGCCCGCTATAGCTCCTCGATGCATCGGTAGGTCTCATGAGACAAACTAGTGTCTTGGCACAAGGCCTTGACAAAATATTATTTGTAGTCTTGGCACGAGGCCTTGGCTATGTGGTTATGATAGTCTGGCATTATGCATTCCATCATTATGAAAGTGGTTATTGATTTTGCATGTGATTATTCGATTAGTAGAATATCCATGTGAATAAGTAAATGGCATTATTTCATTTTATTTATGTTATACCATGTTTAAAGTTCAAGTTTGAAAGGCTTTTATTTTAGTTATACATTGCCTTAAATGTTTATTCTTATTTATGAAAGTTTCCGCTATATTGTTATCCTTACTGGGCATTTGAGCTCACCCCTTTTCTATGTTTTATTTTTCCCAGGAAGTGAATAAGTAAATTATGAATGACCTGTAGGGATATTATGTGGGGATATGAGTGTGGATTATGGAGACAATATGTTGTTGTAGTAGTTTTTCATTTTATGATGTAATGTAAAACTTATGAATATATCTAGTGTTTCCAAGGCTACTAAAACAATCGCTCTTTCGAGATTTGATCTTTCTTGTGATCATTCCAATGTTATGTAATAATGCACCGACTCTGGGTAACTGGGGTCGGGGCATTACAGTTGGTATCAGAGGAAGTTTAGTACAAACCTTGGAAGCTAGATTTAGATAAACTCTGATTAGAGCACGTAGACCTAAGATGAACATTGAGGATTAGTATAGAAGAACTTCCTAGAATTTTGGTATTGTAGAGATTTTGTGAGTTTTCCGAGCAATACATCCCTGTCTAGATACGAGCAGGTAGAGGCAGCTCTGGCACAGATGTACCTAGGGGTAAAACCTGAAAACACCGCTTTGAGCTAGACTCGAACGGGAACTGGTGCACGACAACGGGCCTTGCTGCACTCTTGGTTACGACACTCCCGGGGGATATGCTTAGGATAACTCTCATTTTATTTAAAAATCATTATGAATGGTTTATGAGTATATACTTCCTCAAAGAAAACATTTTTATGATTATGGATTATATCCATAAATAGTTCAATTTATGTTAAGTGTTTTATAAGTATGAGATTATGTATTTTGATTCATAAACTGATCTAGTTTATGCCATTGTTTAGAAATGGCGCCTAGTGGAAGAAATGGAAACTGTATCAATGCACACACTCCATGTAGGGATTGCCCTCCTGCTCAAGATAATTATAGTGGAGATGGTGATGCAACTGGTGCCGATCAGCTAATCACCATACTGGGACAACTCACTCAGGTTATGAATAATAACCTTACCCGTATGGAGCACCCTGATCCACAGCGTGGAGGATCAATGTTAGATCGATTCATGAGGCAACAACCACCAACGTTAAATGGGAGTACAAATCCCTTAGTAGCTGAGCAATGGATAAATTCCCTAGAGAAAATATTTCAGGCTTTGGGGAGCAGTGAAAGGAAAAAAGTTATCATGGCAGTTTACCGCCTCACTGGAGATGCTGATCAATGGTGGTCATTGATTCAAAACATGAAGGAAGATGATGAAGTATCAAATATGGAATGTAGGGAGTTCAAAGATCTGTTTTTAGAAAAATACTTTCCTCGCGACCATCGAGCAGAGATGGAAAGGCAATTTCTGAGTCTGAGACAGAAAGAGGATGAGAATGTCGCAAAGTATGAGGCTAATTTTACAAGGTTAGAAAGGTATGCTGGAGATTATATACGTAACCCAAGAAGTAAGATTGATCGTTTATTTGATGGGTTAAAACCATTTATTCATCGAGCATTAGTCTCACAATCCTTTTCGTCGTATGAAGACATCGTCTCATGTGCTATCAAGACCGAAAAGGAATTCTCTAAGTCTTATGACTTTAAAGCAAAGAAAGAGAAGAAGAGACCGGCTGATCAATCTGGGAATGGAAATAAGGGGAAGAAGGGAAAGGTTGAATATCCATCCTGTGGTAAATGCGGGAAGAAACATCCTGGTACATGCTTGAAGGGAATGGGTGTCTGTTACAAGTGTGGTGAAAAAGGCCACCAAGCTCGTGATTGTAAGGGGAAGAAGGAAGATACCAATGTTCAGTGCTACAATTGCAGGGATATGGGAAATTATGCAAATGAATGTCCTAAGCGTCAGGAGAACTTACCTCAGAAAAGGCCAAGGGATCAAGGCCAGACTTATGCTATCACTACTGCTGAGGTAGAAGCTCCGAAAGATGTGGTGGCAGGTAATTTAATGGTTTCCTCAAGTTTAGAAAATGCATTATTTGATTCTAGATCATCGCATTGTTTCATATCTTCCCAGTTTGCTAAGAAAATTAGGTATTTCCAATTTTATTTAACAAGGGAGTTGTCAGTTAAAACTCTTAAGGTAAGTATCATTGCAACTAAGTTTTGTGAATCAGTCCCCATTAGAGCACATAAATGTTCGTTATCTGATGATCTCATCGTCATACCTATGATTGAGTTTGATATAATCCTCGGTATGGACTGGCTTTTGGACTATGATGCGAAGATTTATTGTAAGAAGAAAGAGGTTACGATTCTTGATGATAATGATAAGGAACACCTTATCTTTAGAGCAGAATCGTCACCACCTAATTCTTATTTAGATCCACCCCCAGTAGCTCAACTTAATTCAATTATTGGGGAGGAAGAGAATGAAATAACTATCGGTGAGGAAAGGAATGTTCAAATAGAGGATGTACCTGTTGAGAAAGAATTTGTAGATGTATTTCCGGAAGATTTACCTGGACATCCTCCAGAACGAGAAGTTGAGTTTTCCATTGATTTAATTCCTAGATCAAGGCCTATATCGAAGACCCCTTACAGAATGGCCACTGTAGAGTTATTCGAACTAAAGAAACAACTAGAGGAATTGAGTAATAAGGGATTTATTCTCCCTAGTGTTTCTCCATGGGGAGCCCCTGTTCTTTTTGTTAAAAAGAAAGATGGATCTGTGAGGTTATGTATCGACTACAGGGAGATCAATGCTATAACGATAAAGAACAGGTATCCCCTACCCCGCATTGATGATTTATTTGACAAACTGTATGAAGCTCAATACTTTTCAAAGATTGACCTTCGATCTGGATACCATCAGTTGTGTGTGAAGAAGGAAGACATTCCTAAGACAGCATTTCGAACCAGGTACGGGCATTACGAGTTTACTGTAATGCCTTTTGGATTGACTAATGCACCCTCTGTATTCATGGATCTGATGAATAGAGTTTTCAAGGAGTATCTCGATGAATTTGTGGTGGTATTTATTGATGATATCTTGGTATACTACAAAACCAATGAAGATCATGAAAATCACTTGTGCATTATCTTGAAGACTCTGAGGAGGCATGAATTATATGGGAAGTTTAGCAAGTGTGAATTCTGGCTTTAGGAGATTTCTTTTCTTGGCCATATTGTCTCTAAAGATGGAATATCTGTTGATCCTTCTAAGACCAAGGCAATCCAAGAATGGCCAGCACCTACGAGTATAACTGAGGTACGTAGTTTTATTGGTTTGGCAGGTTATTATCGATGTTTCGTCCAGAATTTTGCCCGATTGGCTAACCCATTAACGAAGCTCACACGTAAAGGGGTTAAATTTGTTTGGAAAAAAGAGTGTGAAGAATGTTTCGAAGAACTGAAGAGAAGATTAGTCAATGCTCCTATATTGACTCTACTATCGGGGAATGATGGGTTAGTTATTTATAGTGATGCATCAAAGAAAGGACTTGGTTGTGTCCTTATGCAAAATGATAGAGTTATTGCCTATGCATCACGACAGTTGAAAATTCATGAACAAAACTATCCTACTCATGATCTCGAGTTAGCACCTGTGATCTTTGCTTTGAAGATATGGAGGCACTACCTCTATGGTGAAAAATGTGAGATTTATACTAATCACAAGAGTTTGAAGTATATCTTCTCACAAAAAGAACTCAACATGAGGCAAAGGAGATGACTTGAATTACTCAAGGATTATGATTGTACGATACACTACCACCCGGGGAAAGCAAACAAGGTGGTAAATGCTTTGAGCAGAAAAGACCATGGAGTTTTTAACATGATGAGAATTGAAAGGGATCCAATTTTCATGGATCTAGTAAAGATGGACATGGGTATAACCAGGGAAGCTGAAAAATCAATGCTTTTTCAAATGGTTGCCAAACCGTCTTTACTAGAAAGGATTAATAGTTCTCAGACCGATGATGAAGAATTCCAAAATAAGATTAAAGCTGTGAATGATGGGAGATTGAGAGACTTTGTGTATGAAGATGGAATTTTGAAATTCGGGAAGAGACTTTGTGTTCCCGATATACCTGATCTAAAAAGGGAATTGCTGGATGATGCTCATAGTTCCAATTTCTCTATACACCCTGGGAGCACCAAAATGTATAGAGATTTGAAGGAACATTTTTGGTGGGACAATATGAAGAGGGAGATTGCTGATTTTGTGTCAAGATGTATGGTTTGTCAGCAAGTTAAAGCTGGAAGGCAACAGCCTGGAAGAGTCATGCAACCTCTTCCCATACTGGAGTGGAAATGGGACAATATTACGATGGACTTTGTCATGGGTCTACCAAAGAATCCTATAAGGAACGATACAATATGGGTTATTGTTGATTGTATTACCAAGTCAGCACATTTTCTTGCTATAAGAGAAGATCTACCCCTAGAACGTCTAGCAAGACTATATATTAATGAAGTTGTGAGACTTCATGGAGTACCCCTATCGATTGTTTCTGATCGTGATCCCCGTTTTACTTCAAGATTTTGGAAAAGTCTTCAGAAATTCCTGGATACTGAACTTCATTTGAGCACTGCTTACCACCCTCAGACAGACGGACAATCAGAACGGACTATTCAGACCTTAGAAGACATGTTGAGATCTTGCTCACTTGACTTTCAGGGTATGTTGGATCAATATTTACCACTGGTAGAATTTTCCTATAACAATAGCTTCCATTCGAGTATTCAGATGGCACCATATGAAGCGTTATACGGAAAGAGATGTCGTACACCAACCTGTTGGGATGACGTTGGTGAAAGAAAACTTGTAGGCCCAGAACTGGTGGAGGAAACGGTGGAAAAGGTGAAAGTAATCCAAAATCACATCAAAGCAGCTCAAAGTAGGCAGAAGAGCTATGCCGATAATCGAAGGAAGGATTTGGAATTTCAAGTCGGTGATCATGTTTTCTTGAAGGTATCTCCATGGAAGGGAGTCATACGTTTTGGTAAGAAAGGTAAATTTAGTCCCAGGTACATCGGACCTTTCGAAATTCTAGAACGAATTGGGGCTGTAGCATACCGATTGGCAATGCTGCCAAGTCTCTCCAAAGTTCACGATGTGTTCCACGTATCTCTGTTGAGCAAATACATGCCTGACCCAACGCATGTACTCACCTATGAGGAATTAGAACTGGAACCCAACCTTTCCTATTGTGAAGAGCCCGTCAGGATTCTTGATATGAGAGAACAAGTACTGAGAAACCGGACGACGCGTCTGGTAAAAGTTTTGTGGAGAAACCATAAGATGGAAGAGGCAACGTGGGAACCCGAGGAACTTATGATGAAGAACCACCCGAGTCTTTTCATGCGGTAGTATTCTAGAAATTTCGAGGACGAAATTATTTGAAGGATGGGATAATGTAACACCCCAAGCTTCTACGGTACGCTTCTCTTTGAATAATGTGATAGCGTGTGTTGTACGCAACACCGAGTTCTAACACACCATAACCAATCAAACTAGCCGTTATGAATAGTAATACCTACTTTTTGAAATTATATATATTTTATATTTTAAAATGGACTTCATTTTTGGATTCGGAATATCGAATTTAGCCTAAGGTGAAATTTCGGTACTTTTCGGATAACTTTAATATTTTGATGAATAGTGAAAATTACTAAATTTTAATTAAAAACAACTTTTTTAATCAAAATAATTAATAGTGATAAATTATGAATTTGATTGGTTTTAAAGTATATTTAGAATATATTTTTACCATTTAATATAATGTTGGTCATTGGACACAATTTTACAATTAAACCGAACATAAACAAGTGTCAATCTTTTGATAGTTATTATCTCTTAAAAACACGCTTTTTGTTTTGACAGCAGGAATTAATTTTAAATTAATTTCTGCCACTTCTGTGTTTTGAATTTAGAAAAATGGATTCCATATTTTGAATCAGGATGTCCAAATTGTGTAAATAGGTAACTTTTATTTTTAGACATTTTGAATAATTACTGCGGTAAATATTTTATTTACCATGGTTAAGGGTAAATCCGGTAAATAAGGGTTAAAAAATAATATTATAATAATACTAAATTACCCTAAAACGTGTCCTAGCCTTATTGGTTGATAAATTTTCGACCATAGTCATCTTTGGGTTGATTTTGGGACCCCATGGTGCCACTTGTAGGTGATAGGGACATTTTATTTTAATTAAGTTAAAATGAATACAAAAATGACACAAGCATATATCTTTTAGCAAAACAATTTTTACATAGGGTTATACATGTTGGATTTTAGATTATAAATATTCATTATAAATATAAAAATATTTCCTACATAATGATATTTTATTTATAATTTTTAGACATTAAATAATTTAATTTATTTATGACACAATGATGATGAATTAATTACTATAATAGTGAAAAATTAAAATAATTGATATTATAAATACCCAAATAAATATAATATGAAACTTTTAATGAATTAAACTAATTTTATAGGATAATATGATATATTATTATTGATTTAATTGACTTTTTTTCGAATTAATCAATCTGTTATGAGTTTCACAAAAATCAACTATTGAATAGTGTCAAAATTGACATAAAAGAATTCTTAAAACAAATATTATATTATTAATTGATATTAAATTCCTAAAAATCTAAGGTTCGGCCAAGAGACTTATATCATGATAGGTTCATAATTAATGGACCACTTGGGGGTCTCTTGGATGTATATAGTAAGTTTATTAACCATATTATATAAAAATACAAAGAGACATTGTAAAAGTGAAACTAATTAATTTAGAGTTAATACTTAAAGATAAGGTTAATATAAGTATCCAAACCTGTCTAAATTATATTTGTTGAGTTGTTTTCGACCTATCCCCACCTTAAAATTTAAATAATCAACTTTGGAGCCATTATAAACTGAATATGAATTTATTATAAATTAATATTTCTAGCTTTTCCAAAGGTGCCCCTCACCCCTCTTATAAAAGGGCACTCCTCCTTCTCATTTCTTTACACCTTCAAAGCCTTATAGTTTGGCCAAACTCTACCCAAATACTCTCCCAACTTCCCTCACTACAACCTAGAGTCCTTATTTTGATCAGAAAGCCAACCTAAGGAGCCCTTTTGATCAAATCAAAAGGAAGAACCCGAAGAAGAGGTAATGATTTCACCACCCTTTTCCAAGTTCATTTCTTTTTCCACTTCTTCTTCCTTTGTTGTTACCATTCTAAAATAATAACTCCAGTATCATATATATACTGTGATGTTATTATAAATATGGTACGACCATATTCAGTATTCTATCCACCCTTTGAATAACATGTCACCATACGTGCGTACGTACGGCTTACCGTCTCCACGTCGTGGTGTAATTGTTATTCAATATATTATTATTTGGATGGGTATAATAATGATGTGTAACTCATGTAAATAATAAATATAACATGTTAATTATTCTTTATATATGATATACCATCCATTTATATATTATTTTAATATCAAAAGAATGATATTGTCGCTCGTGCGTACGTACGGACTACCGTCTCCACGAACGCGATGAGATTCATTCTCCATCGTATCCATTCAAGTATAATTATCATTTGATGATTTAAAAATGATGTTTAAGGACTTTATATCATTATTTATATGAAAAATATACAACCTATCCATGACAAACATGGCTTATGTAACAAAACATATAAAAGAAAATGAGTAAGTTAACACCCGAAACGACGATAATTCAAAGATATTATTAACAAATCAATGTTAAAAGATCATATATGATATCATATTAATATATATGATTCTTGTATAATTTAATAACAATTATTTCACCATTATACAGGAGGTTAACCTACCCCAACCAAGGAAAAGTACAAGGTAAGGGTTATTTCACAATCTCTTCATTATCTGAGGTTGTTTATACGTAATAATATACTGAGATCTCTTTATCATCCACATCCATGTTTCTTAAAAATATATTTCAAAACATCTTTACTATTCACAAGAATATGGGTTAAAGTCATTTATACCCTTGTTTGACTTTTTATAAGAGGTTTATAAAGGAATCTTTCCGTCGTTTTTCAAACAAGGTGCTTTTTAACCTTTTCGACAAAATTAAGGTAAGAATGTTTTTTTAACTTATACGGTGGGTGCAGCTATTTTCCACTGTTATAAAATCATCGAAGATTCCCTTACAAGCTATAAGAATATTTTCAAATAAAATGTTTTATTTTATATGGATCTTAAATTATTTCAAAATAAAAGAGATATTTCTCTAAAAAGAGTTTTGATTTCATCTATGTCAACATCCTTTGTTGGATTTTACGCTTATGTGAAGTTTATTTATTATGATACAAAACTTCTATGTTTTATTGAAGGTTTTGTGATATGTTTGAATATGGATGTGCTATTTTTATACCATTCATGGTTTATGGTGAAAGTATTGACATTTCGTATGCTAGTTTTAATACGGATGTTTATGTTATGTTTAAACCTTTTCATATGGGAATGCATTGGACTTAATATATGACGGGTGGAGCCCGCTATAGCTCCTCGATGAATCGGTAGGTCTCATGAGACAAACTAGTGTCTTGGCACAAGTCCTTGACAAAATCTTATTTGTAGTCTTGGCACGAGGCCTTGGCTATGTGGTTATGATAGTCTGGCATTATGCATTCCATCATTATGAAAGTGGTTATTGATTTTGCATGTGATTATTCAATTAGTAGAATATCCATGTGAATAAGTAAATGGCATTATTTCATTTTATTTATGCCATACCATGTTGAAAGTTCAAGTTTGAAAGGCTTTTATTTTAGTTATACATTTCCTTAAATGTTTATTCTTATTTATGAAAGTTTCCGCTATATTGTTATCCTTACTGGGCATTTGAGCTCACCCCTTTTCTATGTTTTATTTTTCCCAGGAAGTGAAGAAGTAAATTATGAATGACCTGCAGGGATATTATATGGGGATATGAGTGTGGATTATGGAGACAATATGTTGTTGTAGTAGTTTTTCATTTTATGATGTAATGTAAAACTTATGAATATATCTAGTGTTTCCAAGGCTACTAAACCAATCGGTATTTCGAGATTTGATCTTTCTTGTGATCATGCCAATGTTATGTAATAATGCACCGACTCTGGGTAACTGGGGTCGGGGCGTTACAGTGATGCCACAACTGGGTGATGTATGGGTCATGTGAGTTTGTTTTGTTATCGATTGAAAACACTTGGTTTTCATAATTTAATACATACAAACCATTATTTAAATGTGCCATACCATAACATACGTTGTTCTTATAAAAGAGACAACCCTTATTTCTAAACTTGAAAATAAATCCATCCATATCCAAACAAGATACAGAAATTATGTTCTTGGTAACAGTAGGCACATAATTACAGTTATGTAAAACCAAAATCATTCCAGTCAACAATGAGAGGTGGTAATCGCCAATAGCCAACACAGCTAGCCTTGCGCCATTGGCAGCTCAAAGATCCACCTCTCCTCTGACAATCTTTCTAAATCTACTTGGTTCCTTCATTTGAATACAGATGTGAGCCCCACAAGCTGTATCTAATACCCAATGTGTAGAAATGGAAAGATTACACTCAATAACGAACACACATTTAGCATCCCCACGCTTCTGGGTGCAGTTCCTCTTCCATTGGCCCTGCTTACCACTTTAAAAACACACCACCTCCCATTCCTTGCCCTGCCTCTAGATCTTCCCCTTCTTGGAGGGACGGTGCTCGGGGGCTTCAGACTGTTTATAATTCCTTGGCCCCTTTGCCTTGTCCTTCCTTTTCTTGTTCACTATAAGGACTGCGGGTTTGTCACGCCCCATATCCTTGTCTACCTGGTCAATCAAGATCAGAAGCTCCGATAGACTCTTCTCATTTCCGCTCATGTTATAATTGACAATGAAGTTAGAGAAGGTCTTGGGCAGTGATGATGGGATGAGATCTGTACGCAAATCATCTGAGAATTTAATCCCTAAGATGTCCAGGCGTTCAATGTAGCCAATAATCTTGACTACATGAGGCCCAGCTGGTGCAGACTCTCCAAGCTTAGTTTTAAACAAATCATTTAATATCTCATATCTCTCCTGTCTCGCCTTCTCTTGGTAGAGATCCTTAAGGTGAGACATCATGCTATACGCTTCCATATTTTTATATTGCTTCAAGAGCTCATTGGACATGGCCAATAGCATGAAACACTGGACATATGTGGCATCATCCATGTGTTTCATATAGAGAGATAATTCCTCATCACTGGCCTCTTTCCCCGGCGCAACTGGAATAGGCTCTTCTAGCACATACAATTTCCTTTCGTGGCGAAGGATGACGCGTAAACGCCTCTGACACTCTTGGAAATTGGTGCCGGTGAGAAGGTTTTCCTTCTCGAGTATGGTTTGCAATGATATGTTTGAAGTCATTTTCTTGTCGTTTCTACAAATTAAGATGAGCAAAGGTTTAGTACTTTATTACAAAACTGAGACAAATAAATAAATTAATACTTATTAGTCTCCCACTATTTTATCAAAATCCAATAGCCCTCACCATTGACTTCAGAATATTCTATTGCCTGAATATTATAGTGGCAAGAATCCATATTGCCCATCGCATTACCCCAACTAGGGTTGGTCAAGAAACTTGAAGAGTTTTAGGTAGGCATTCCAAATGCCAACTGCATTAACTCGCATCTCCTTGATCCGTTGAGTGGACTCCCCAATCCTGAAATCCTTTTATTTTGGATTTCCTCAACCTTTGCCTCTTGGTCACACCAAGTCCTGCTGTGGAAGTCAACCCTTGATGGGAACCAAGTTAATTCAACCCAAAATCTTGAATTAGAATTCCCCAATAATTGAAAGCACCCCAACTAGGGTTGGTCAAACACTTTGAACTATGGTTAGATTCTAATCAAGATTATGGAAGGCTATACCAAATTAATATTTCTTTTGAGGGATTTTATCCTTATACGTAAATTTCCAATTTTTTATTTTTTATTACATGCTTGTTAATATTAAGTGGGATAGACTTAAGTGATTAACCATGTCTAAGATAATATTTACATATAAGCCAGTTTTATTTTAGTTCCATCTTGCATGCTCATTTAATTCATTAATTGTGTGATCATGACAACACACCCACAATAAATAAACCATGCAACTTATAGAAATAAAATAAATGGTATGATCATGAGATTTTTCTATTGGTTAGTTTATCCAGCGGTTGATAAACTAACCCAAGACCTAGGGGAGAAACACCTTGAACCTTTCATGTTTACAGCTTTCCACCTGTCCACCTTTGTATCTCCTTGGATTGGTTTCACCTTGGCTCCTGACTTGAGCCGCCTCCACTAGCTTGGGAGCTCCATCCATTACATATGCATTTATCTCACATGCAGGTGAGGGGTAAAAATGAGTTTTTACATAAAAGAATCCTTGGGCGCGCATACCCTACATATTAATGAGGAGATGGCTCGTAGACCAAAAAATTTAATTTAAATAAATAAATTAAAAGAAACCATTCACATATAAAGGTCTCGGTCTAGCTCATGATCATCTATACATGAAATGATATTTACGCATAAATAAAACTAGCATTCAATTCTTTAATCATTATTGTTTAAGATAAATAACGCTCGAATCAATTAATTATCTTTAATTAATTAATCCTTTTATCTTAAACCCTTTTCTGAACTTCCTTGAGATTCTTATACATCATAATTTTAAACAAATAAATTCATTTTAAATTATCCTTGTACGTAACTTATGCCTTGGAGGCAACCCGGTGAATTCCCATTTATTACGCAGATGTTAAATTAAACACATATATATAAAACACCTATCATGTGTTGTGACTCAGCTTTATGCCTGAACTATGGTACACGTCTCAAGGGTTTGTATAATATAATAACAAATTTTAATAAATATGCGTAATTTGGGTGAGTACACGGTGTGTAGTTCCAATTATACGGCGTATACTTTTCTTCACTGTCTATATGAAGTACACGCCCGGGGACATGGAATGTTAATGTACTTAAGAAATTTTTGGAGTACACGACGTGTATAGTAGGACACACGCCGTGTAGTTTCTGCGTTACATGGTTTCCAGCCGGGCAGGCTGTGTACGGGTTACACGGTCCAACCCTAACCCGAAGGGACTACATGTCGTGTTCTGTTGGACCACACGACGTGTAATCCAGAAACCGTGTGCCACCTGTTCCTGATCAACACACGGTGTTATAAATGACTTAGATAGGATCAATACACGACCTAATTTTGCAGACCAGTCTGATGCATGAAACTAGACTACACGACGTGTACTTCTGAATACACGCCGTGTATTCTGGTGTTGTACAACTAGAAACATTTGGATCCTCCGGATGAGTTCCTCTATTTTATTTTAATCAAAATTAAAATTAAAATTCATTTCTGTGAGGTGAATGAGAAACGAGGGAGGAGGAACAGATCTCGAGATTCATATTACCAGAATGATTAAACTTGAATTGAAACAACTAAATTATTAAATGCATAAAACATCAATGAAAAACTAAATAATTATAATCAACGATATGAACGCTCTGATACCACTTGTAGGTTCCGGGCGCAGCGGAAGCGCGTTGGTGGGTTTTCCCAACTTTAATTTTAACATTAAGAAACGTTCAATATGAGATCCATCACGATTTAAAATGCCGAATCTTTGGAATAGAATGAAGAACAAAAAAACTTAAGAGGGAATACCGGAACCATAGAGATAGGATCATCATATGTTGGTTATAATTAATTTAATTAATTCACAAGAATGACCTTGGTGTAATTATTTCTTCATCGATGTCTCCGGTCACGATCCTATGATCCGTCATTGTGTCATAGAATCCAAGTGTATGATTCCTCTAGTGGTGATCCACACGTGTGCCACATATCTCCGGACGTTGTCAAAGGGATATCCGGGTGCTAGCACGGAAGAACCTTCACTTGCGATGTCCGCCTTCGATCGCCTTGGTCTCTTGGTCTAGAGAGCGTTCTTGGAGGAAGGAGTTCTTTCGGCCTTGAAAGAATTCTCCAGAATTGTTATGCACAACGATTGATTGGAAAAGTGTTGGGGTTGTGAGGATATTTAATATTAGGTTTGAGGTTATAGGGTTATGACAATAAATAAACGCGTTACGCGTTTTATTTATTTCATTAACTCTTATTTAAAACCCCCATGTCAAATTATTAATTCCTTGACATGCACCCACACTGATTATAATTAATATCACAATAATGATATTATTTCCTCAAAATTCTGAATATAAAAACTACACACCGTGTAATAATTAATACACAGAGTGTACTTGTTTTTTCCTTAAAACCACATGACATATATATTTAATATACATGACGTGTACTTTTTATTTTCCACTTTCCTTTATTTCCTCCACCATATTTATTAGTCCTTGAGTAATTGCTATTTATTTCTTAAATAAATGTAACTACATTACTTGCTAATAAATGTATTATTTCACCCACAATATATTCTCTCGAATAAATAGTGTCGAAATAAATGCGATCAGGCATCCTTAAATAATTATTAAACCACAGTCGGAAATAATATTTATTTAACTTGTTAAATTAATATTTAACTGAGATACAAGGACACACTTACCGTGTGACCCTCTAGGCCTCTTTCTCAGTGGCATTAGGCGAAGCCTGCCTAATGTCCAAGGTTAGCATCTAGCAACACGCTAAGGCACCCATAGAGAAATAAGTTAACGCCACAATGACGTGTCACCTCCTAGGAACGTTTACTGTGTAATATAATCCCTTTGTCTTGATATCTCAAATCAAGCGGGTTGTATGCTAGTGCCATCAACCAATGTGCTCGATTATTCTTTCTTTGACTTTTCGAAATTGAACTCGCCCATACATTACCATGGACATGGATTTATTTGGGCTATAACAATTCCATAAAAGGGCCTGAGATATCTACTTCCATTATGGAAAGTAAAGGACAAATCCTTTCTTGCATTATCTATTAATGCGGTATTACTCATGACGCACCCAACGTATCCTACCTCACTGCGAACAGTGTGTCGTCACAGTTTTCTTCAATACATATAAGTGCTCGAGTTGTAATATCCATTAATAATAATCTTAAAGTATAAGGACCAACACACATATCCGCAAATAGGAACATCCAATGACACTTTGAAATGTGGATTTCCTACTGTCGGGTCTCGTTCTCATAATAACCTCTGGGATATTACCAAGGGCGCACACTATGAGAAGGTGCCTCAAAGTTTTATGAGTCCTCACCCCTAATGGTCTGTATTATTTGTGTCCCTCAAATAACATCATCTGACCATAGAATATATATTCAAGAATGGTGTTATGGCACTTCTGGGTTCTCATCATAGCAGGGATCCACTATGACCCTTTAATTCAACAGATATCCTTAGGACATTATCACATGCATTGTCACGTAGAAGAATAATCAAGACGTGATAAGGATTTTATTAATGAATAAAGTACAAAGTAGTTGGTTCTAGGCCACCAACTCCAACATGCACCACATCAAGATCCTGGACAAAGTTCCGAATCCAGACGGCTTCATTGGATACATCAGAAGCCACTATATATTCGGACTCTACTGTAGAATCGATGACAACTGGCTACTTTGAACTCTTCCAGCTCATAGCTACTCCATTGAGACAGAAAACATATCTAGATTGCGACTTCAAATCATTCTGATCTGTCTGAAAACCAGCATCAACATACCCTCTGATGACAAGCTCCTCGTCTCCTACATACACCAGGAACATATCCTTAGTTCTTCTCAGATACTTAAGGATAATCTTAATAGCAGTCCAATGCTGTTCTCTTGGATCTGCTTGATATCTGCCTACCATGCTCAGTGCATATGCAACATCAAGCCTAGTACATAACATGACATGCATGATGGATCCTATAGCTGAAGCGTATGGGATATTACTCATTCTATCTTTCTCTTGTTGTGTCTTAGGAAACATTTTCTTAGAAAGATGTAGGCCATGTGACACTAGAACTAATACCCTCTTGGATTATTCCATACTAAATATCTTTATCATCTGGTCAATGTATGTACCCTGACTTAGTCCAAGCAGCCTCTTGGATCAATCACAAATGATCTTGATCCCTAGAATGTAGGCTGCTTCACCCAAGTCCTTCATGGAGAAACACTTGTTCAACCAGTCCTTAACTGACTGTAAGACTAGTACATCGTTTCCAATAATAAATATGTCATCAACATTTACTATTAGGATAATGATCGCATTCCCATTAAACAACTTATAAACACATGGCTCACATTCATTCTTAATGAACCCGAATTCCTTTATGGCTTCATCAAATCGAATGTTCCATGACCTGGATGCTTGCTTTAATCTATAAATGAATTTTTGAAACTTGAAAACCCATTTGGCTTCACCTGCTGTCAAAAACCCTCCTGGTTGTGTCATATAGAAATTTTCCTAAAGGTTCCCGTTAAGGAATGCTGTTTTGACATCCATTTGACAAACCTCATATTCATGGTAATATTCTATGGAAAGTATGATTCTTATGGATTTAAACATGGCAACTGGCGAGAAGGTTTCATCATAGTCAATTCTTTGACACTGTCTGAACCCTTTATCCACTAGCCTTGCTTTATAGGTGCTAACTTGACCTTCTATATCTAGCTTTCTCTTGAATACCCATTTTCATCCAACAGGATTTACATCAACTGACTCATCGACCAAAACCCATACTTGGTTATGATATATGGAATCCATCTCAGAATTCATAGCTTCTAGCCATCTTGCAACTTCTGAGCTTTCTACTGCTTCCTTGTAGGAGAGAGGTTCATTATTGTCCAACAATAATGATTCACCATCCTCGGTGACTAGGAAACCAAATCTCTCTGGTTCCCTTACCTCTCTTGAGCTCATACGCAGTACTTGTGTTTCTGGAACCTCTTCCACGGGGACCTATAGAACTTGTTCCTATACCAACTCCTGTGTATCTTGAGCATCAACTTCATCAAAGTCAATCTTGCTCACACTATCCTTATTAAGGATATTCTCCCTCTCAAGAAAGAAGGCTTGTCTGGTGACTGTCACTTTCTTGTCTGAAGGGTTATATAGGTAATATCATTTCGTTTCCTTGGGATATCCTATAAAGATACACCTCATGCCCTAGCGTTCTAGTTTGTTGCCTTATGAAGCCTTAACAAACTCCTCACATCCCCATACACATGTGTGCGAAAAAATGTGTTTCTTTTCATTCCATAGCTCGGAGGGAATTCCATTTTCCACCTTAGTTGGTACTTGATTTAATGTGTATGCTGCAATTTGTAATAAATATCCCCAAAAGGATAATGGAAGATCTGCATGACTCATCATCGACCTCACCATGTCCAACAGGGTGCAGTTCCTCCTTTCACTAACACTGTTCTACTATGGTATATAAGGAGGAGTGAGCTAAGATATAATCCCAGACTCCCGTAGAAGATCGATGAACTCTTGGTTCAGATATTCTCCACCTCAATTTGATCGAAGTTTCTTTATCTTCTTACCAAGCTGATTATCTACTTCATTCTTGAATTCCTTAAATTTATCTAAAGCCTCTGACTTATACCTCATTAAGTAGACATAGCCATATCTACTCAAATCATCAGTAAAAATAATGAAGTAAGAATATCCACCTCTATCTTCTACTGGAAATGGTCCAAATACATCCGTGTGTACCAATCCTAGAAGCTCTGTGGCCATTTCACCCTGTCCACCAAAAGGTGGCTTGGTTATTTTTCCTTAAAAACAAGCATGACATCTATCAAGTGGTTTTAGCTCAGTAGAGTCTAAATAGCCATCTTGGCAGAGCTTTTTCAAGCGCTTCTCGTTCACATGATCGAGACGGTGATGCCACAACTGGGTGATGTATGAGTCATGTGAGTTTTTTTCATTATCGATTTACAAAACTTGGTTTTCATAATTTAATACATATAAACCATTATTTAAATGTGCCATACCATAACATATGTTGTTCTTATAAAAGAGAAAACCCTTATTTCTAAATTTGAAAACAAATCCATCCATATCCAAACAAGATACAAAAATTTTGTTCTTGGTAACACTAGGAACATAATAACAGTCATGTAAAACCAAAATCATCCTAGTCGGTAGTGAGAGGTGGTAATCGATAATAGCCAACATAGCCAGCCTTGCGCCATTGGCAGCTCGAAGATCCACCTCTCCTCTGGCAATCTTTATAAATCTACTTGGTTCCTGCATTTGAATAGAGATGTGAGCCCCACAAGCTATATCTAATACCCAATGTGTAAAAATAGAAAGATTACACTCGATAAAGAATGCAACTTTAGCGTCCCCACACTTTTGGGTGCAGTTCCCCTTTCAGTGGCCTTGCTTGCCACATGAAAAACACACCGCCTCTCATTCCTTTCCCTGCCTCTGGATCTTCCGCTTATTGGAAGGAAGGTGCTCAGTGGATTCAGACTATTTATAAGTCTTTGGCCCCTTTACCTTGTCCTTTTATTATTCACCATAAGGACTACAGGTTTGTCACGGCCCATGTCCTTCTATACCTGGTGAATCAAGGTTAGAAGTTCCGATAGACTCTTCTCATTGTTTCTCATGTTGTAGTTGACAATAAAGCTAGAGAAGGTCTTGGGAAGTGATGATAGGATGAGATCTGTACGTAACTCATTCGGGAATTTAATCCCTAAGATGTCCAGGCGTTCAATGTAGCCAATAAGATTAACTACATAAGGCCCAAATGGCACAGACTCTCCAAGCTTAGTTGTAAACAAAGCATTAGAGATCTCATACCTATCATTTCTTGCCATCTCTTGGTTGAGATCCTTAAGGGACATCATTCTATACGCATCCATGTTTTCATGTTGCTTCAAGAGCTCATTAGACATGACTGATAGAATGAAACACTGGACATCTGTGGCATAATCCATGTGTTTCATATAGAGAGATAATTCCTCATCATTAGCCTCTTTCCCAGGCACAATTGGAATAGGCTCTTCCAACACATAGAATTTCCTTTCGTGGTGAAGGATGACGCATAAACGCCTCTACCACTCTTGGAAATTGGTGCCAGTGAGAAGGTTTTACTTCTCGAGTATGATTCAAACTGATATGTTTGAAGTCATTTTCTTACCATTTATACAAATTAATATGATCAAAGGTTTAGTACTTTATTACAAAACTGAGACAAATAAATAAAATAATACTTATTAGTCTCCCACTATTTTATCGAAATCAAATAGCCCTCACCATTGACTTCGGAATATTCTGTAGCCTGAATATTCTAGTGGAAAGGATCCATATTTCCCTTCGCATTACCCCAACTGGGGTTGGTCAAGAAACTTGAAGGGTTTTAGGTAGGCATTCCAAATTCCAACTGCATTAACTCGCAGCTCCTTGATCCACTGAGTGGACTCCCCAATCCTGAAATCCATTTATTTTGGATTTCCTCAACCTTTGCCTCTTGGTCACACCAAGTCCTGCTGTGGCAGTCAACCCTTGATGCGAACCAAGTCAAGTCAACCCAAAACCTTGAATTAGAATTCCCCGACAATTGAAAGTACCCCAACTAGGGTTGGTCAAGTACTTTGAACTATGGTTCGATTCTAACCAAGATTATGGAAGGCTATACCGACTTAATATTTCTTTTGAGGGATTTTATACTTATACGTAAATTTCCATTTTATTATCTTTGATTACATGATTGTTAATATTAAGTGGGATATACTTAAGTGATTAACCACATCTAAGATAATATTTATGCATAAGCTGGTTTTTATTTTAGTTCCATCTTGCATGCTTATTTAATTCATTAATTATGTGATCATGAAAACACACCCACAATAAATAAACCATGCAACTGATAGAAATAAAATAAATGGTATGATCATGAGATTTTCTATTGGTTATTTTATCTAGCGGTTGATAAACTAACCCAAGACCTAGGGTAGAAACACCTTGAACCTTGTGGGTTCATGTTTATAGCTTTCCACTTGTCCATCTTTGTATCTCTTTGGATTGGTTTCACCTTGGCTCCTAACTTGAGCCGCCTCCACTAGCTTGGAAGCTCCATCCATTACATATGCATTTATCTCACACGCAGGTGAGGGGAAAAAAGGTGTTTTACATAAAACAATCTCTGGGCGTGCAGACCCTACATATTAATGAGGATATGGCTCACAGGCCAACAAATTTAATTTAAATAAATAAATTAAAAGAAACCATTCACAAACAAAGGTCTCGGTCTAGCTCATGATCATCCATACATGCAACGATATTTACGCATAAATAAAACTAGCATTCAATTCCTTAATTGTTCTTGTTTAAGATAAATTACGCTCAAATTAATTATCTTTAATTAATCAATCCTTTTATCTTAAACCCTTTTTCTGAATTTCCTTGAGATTCTCATCCATAATAATTTTAAATAAATAAATTCATTTAAAATTATCCTTGTACGTAACTTGTACCTTGGAGGAAACCTGGTGAATTCTCGTTTATTGCGTAATTTTAACGAGTACACAACATGTAGTTCTGACTACTTGACGTGTACTTTTGTTCACCGCCATTCGAAATACACGCACGGGGACATAGTGTGTTAATGTACTTTGGAAATTTTCGGAGTACATGGCGTGTTCAATGGGACACATGCTGTGTAGTTTTTGCGTTACACGGTTTCCAGCCGGGCAAGCCGTGTACGGGGTACACGGTCCAACCCTAACCTGAAGGGACTACACGCTATGTTCATTAGACCACACGATGTATAATCCAGAAACCATGTGCCACCTGTTCCTAGTCAACAGACGGTGTCATTGATGACTTAGATAGGATCCAATACATGACCTGATTTGGCGGATCAGTCCGATGCATGAATCTAGACTACACGATGTGTACTTCTGGATACATGCCGTGTATTCTGGTGTTGTACGGCCAGAAACATTTGGATCCTCCGGATGAGTTCCTCTATTTTATTTTAATCCAAATTAAAAGAAAAATTCATTTCTATGAGGTGAATGAGAAACGATGGAGGAGGAACAGATCTCGAGATTCATATTTCTAGAACAACAAAACTTGAATTGAAACAACTAAATTATTAAATGCGTAAAACATAAACGAAAAACTAAATAATTATAATCAACAATATGACCCCTCTGATACCACTTGTAGGTTCCGGGCGCAGTGGAAGCGCGTTGGTGGGTTTACCCAAATTTAATTTTAACGTTTAAACAACGTTCAATCCGAGATCTGTCACGATGTAAAACGCTGAATCTTCAGAATGAAACACAGAATGAAAAACTTAAGAGGGAATCACAGAACCACAAATATAGGATCATCATATGTTGGTTATAATTAATTTAATTAATTTACTAGAATTACCTTGGTGGAATTATTTCTTCGTTTATGTCTCCGGTCACAATCCTGTGATCTGTCATTGCGTTATAGAATCCAAGTGTAGGATTCCTCAAGCGGTGATCCACACGGGTGCCACGTATCTCCGGACGTCACTGAAGGGATCTCCGGGTGCTAGCGCGGAAGAACCTTTGCTAGCGATGTTCACCTTCGATCGTCTTGGTATCTCGGTCTTGAGAGCGTTCTTGGAGGAAGGAGTTCTTTCGGCCTTAAAAGAATTCTCCAGAATTGTTGTGCACAACGATTGAGGAAAAGTGTTGGGGTTGTGATGATATTTATAATCAGGTTTGAGGTTATAGAGTTATGAAAATAAATAAACGCGTTAAACGTTTTATTTATTTCATTAAATCTTATTGAAAACCCCCATGTCGAATTATTAATTCCTTGACATGTGCCCACACTGATTATAATAAATATCATTTAATAAAACAATATTATATCCTCAAAATCCCGACTGAAAAAACTACATAGCATGTAATCATTAATACACGACATGTACTTGTTTTCCATAAAACTATACGGCGTGTAATTTTATTTTCCACTTTCCTTTATTTCCTCCACCACATTTATTAGTCCTTGAGTAATGTCTATTTATTTCTTAAATAAATGTAACTGCATTACTCGTTAATAAATGTATTATTTCTCCCACAATATATTCTCTCAAATAAATAGTGTCGAAATAAATGCAATCAGGCATCCTTAAATAATTATTAAACCACAGTCGAGAATAATGTTTATTTAACTTGTTAAATTAATATTTAACTGAGATACATGGACAGACTTAGTGTGTTACCCTCTAGGCCCCTTTCTTAGTGGAATTAGGCGGAGCCTTCATAAAGTCCAAGATTAGAATCTAGAAACACACCAAGGCACCCATAGAGAAAGAAGTTAACGCCTCAATGACGTGTCACCTCATACGAACGCTTACCGTGTAATATAATCCCTTTGCCTCAATATCTCTAATAAAGTGGGTTGCATGCTAGTGCCATCAAACCATGTGCTCGATTATTCTTTCTTTGACTATCTGGAATTGAACTCGCCCATACTTTACCATGACCATGGATTTATTTAGGATATATCAATTCCATCAAAGGGACTGAGATATCTACTTCAGTTATGGAACATAAGGGACAAATCCTTTCTCGCATTATCTATTAATGTAGTATTACTCATGACGCACCCAACGTATCCTACCTCACTGCGAACAGTGTGTCATCACAGTTTTCATCAATATATCTAAGTGCACGAGTTGTAATACCCATTAATAATAATCTTAAAGTCTAAGGACCAATACACACGTCCGCAGATAGGAACATCCAATGACACTATGAAATGTGGATTTCCTACTGGTGGGTCTTGTTCTCATAATATCATCCTGGATATTACCAAGGGTGCACACCATGAGAAGGTGCCTCAAAGTTTTATGAGTCCTCACCCCTAATGACCTGTATTATTTGTGTCCCTCAAATAACATCATCCGACCATAGAACATATATTCAAGAACAGTGTTATGGCACTTCCAAGTTCTCATCATAACAGGGATCCGCTATAACCCTTTAATGCAACAGCTATCCTTAGGACATTATCACATGCATTGTCATGCAGAAGAACAATCAAGATATGATAAGGCTTTTATTAATGAATAAAGTACAAAGTAGTTGGTTCTAGGACACCAACTCTAACAAATATGTCCATATTTCTTCGTGATTTCTCCTCTGAATCTCCTAGGTATGAGTCTCTCCTATCTTTTCCCCTTTTCCCGGCTTCGATTTGCCCTAACTGTCGTCCCGTAGGGTACGGCCAAACCCTAGCTCTTGGGGTGATCTGATTTTCAGTTTTATTTTATTCCAGGTTGGTGAAAATGGTCTCTTGAGGCCCTACGGTGTGTGTCCTGGCAACTGCTGCCGAAGGCGAGGCGGTTCAGTCACTACAAGAAATCAGAGTATTTGCGATGGGATGCCGTCGCAAATAACCCGTCGCGGAAAACGATGTCGCAATTAAAACTATTAGCGACGAGACCGTCACTAATAATATTAATAGCAACGGGAAATATTACCGTCGCGAATACTTCTCGGGTTATTTTTAAAAAACCTATTTGCGACGGGCCCGTCACAAAGAACTTTTGTGACGGGTATCTTTGTCCACCGCAAATAGTTATTTCGACATAACTATTGGTGACGGGCCCATCGCAAATACCTTTTGCGACGGACTCCTATTCCCGCCACAAATACCTTTTCGAAAAACCCTATTTGCGACGGGCCCGTTGCAAATACCTTTTTGCGACGAGTTTTTATTCCCGTCACAAATAAGTATAAAAAAATAAAAAAAATTAAATAATAATATAATAAAAAAATAAAATTTTAATAATAATAATAAAATTATAATTCAATCAAATATTAAAATAAAAAATAATTCCAATATTTAAAACATTATAATTAATTATAATTTTAAATATATTTAGAATTCTTAATATAATAAAATATGAATAATATTAAAAAATATTAACAATCATATTAATACTATAATATAAAAAATATAATATTATATAATATAATAATGTTATTATTAATATTAATATTTATGAAAATCTATTATTAATATTATTAAAAATAATTAATATATGAAAATTATCAATATTTGAAAAAAATATATATAAAAACACATTAAAAAAATAATACTAATAATAAATCATAATTTTTTTAAATAACAAATCATAATTTTTTATCAATATTTGCAACAAAAAAAATATAAAAAAATAATAAAATAGTAAGAGTAATATTATTATTAATAAAATAAACAAACATTAAAAAAATAATACTAATAATAAATAATAAACTATTAAAAATAAATATGGATTAAATAATGCAACATTGACACCAATATAAAAAATACCGAAACTATAAATAGAAAATAATTCATATTTTGAATTCAAAAAACTTTATAACATCAAAATAAATCACTGGTCCGAAGGAGGGGGGAGCTGGTCACTGGTCCGAAGGAGGGGGGGGGGAGCTGGAGGATCTGGAGGAGCTGGTGGAGGAAACTCTATCCCTAATGCATAAGTCAGATGGCGCATGTACTCTATATGCTCCTGATGATGCTCCTGCCACCGACTCATCTGCTCCTCGTACTCCTGCTGCTGTCGTCGACGCTCCTCCTCATGCTGCTGCTGCTGAAGCATCTCCTCCTACTCCTTACGGATACTCTCTATCAGCTCAATATGTGATTTCAACTGATCCTCATACTATGATGCGGAAGATGATGCACGAGCTCCTCTCGAGTTGGACGCCGACATCGCAACACTACCATAATAAGCCGCAGGAGTCAACTGAGAGCTGATATCAACTACTTGACCCTTCTCGAAGCCATACTGGGTAGCCTGCATCCATGCAGCCTCATCAAAATGATGGCCACTGGTCTGATCAGATGTCTCGGCCTGACCCTCATCCTGGTTCTATAACGTCGTGACCTTATATGACTCCTTCAGTTGCAATTTGAAATTAAAATTGTGAATATATTATATACAGTTAATTTTCAAACTGAAAAACAAATAATATTGAGCACAATCTGATGCTGGCGATCACCTCTAATCTCCCCAGTAACTGGATCACTATACATCCTCCGATATATGTCGTACTCCATAATATCGGGCTTCTCGACATCCTATAAGAATATAAAATAAACTGTTAATATTTAAAGTTATATAAAATATTTTAAAAAAATGTACATACCAGATGCTGTCTATGCGTATTGAATGTACGACTCCCAGCTCGATGAGTCGCCTCCTGTCTCCCCCAATTCTGCCTCTCCAACAATGATCTCCTCTGAAATCCACCACTCAACTAGTGTGAACATAATCCATCCCATATATGGGATGAAATGCACTCTGGTCGATGGGCTATACAGGACGCATCAAACACGGTCACTCCAGCTTTTTTCATGGTCATTTTTCTTAAATTGTGTAAAAACTGACATAATCGCTGATGCATCACCACCTCCCATGTCTCGTGGATGGCATCATGCATGGTATCATCGATCGGATAACATAAAACCTAAAAATAATTTACAATATCAAGTTATAAATGAAATAAATTTCAAAATAAAAACTATTTATTTACGTACCAACCAATGGCCGAACATGGCCTGCTGCACATCAACGGGAATCTGTTCCCACGTGGTCCATGGATGAGAAAAATAGTTGCGCAAAATAGCGCTGCCCTGTCCGATTTCTATAAGCGTAAAACTATAAAAAAATAATCGAACATTTATTATGTAAATAAATTAATGAAATCTTAATAAAATTCACGGGTTATCATACCTCCGCGTGCGTGGATCGAACCCAATACGCAGACGTCACTTGGAGATGGGGTCAGGTATCATCAGTCGTGCAAGACCACGCCCCCTCCGCATACTCCCTGAAGTGCCAGTAGGCTGAGGGTCAGATGACTCGAAATTATCCTCATCCAAAGGTTGGTCAACCTCCGACAACTGACAAAATAGCTCATCGTTCATCTGAAATAGAAAATAAATGTTGTTAGAAAATAATTTAAAATTATTATTATATATACATACATATAAGTTATGATTATATATAACTAGAATTGAATTGTATTAATGTCCACCTTCATCATCATCTTCATATCTGACGATGTCATCTTCATATTCCTCCTCAATATCATCGATATCCATTTGAGTTTTAGTTCCATCATCTCTTACCATTTCAAATTCATTTGTGACATCATTAACATCATAGTCACCATAGAATCTTAATTGTGGGATGTCATCATCAATACTCATGTTTCTTTGTAAAAAAGATGGATTTTGAGTAGTCTCTTGAAAAAATTCAATTCATTACACTTCAGTGAAACAAGATTCACTTTGAGAAAACTGATTGTCTCGAATTTTGATTTTTATTATGCTCCACCAATCACTCATGTCTCTTGACGTAGCACAATACTTTGCATAATAAACTTGATGTGCCTGTTGATCTAGTAAAAATGGTTCATTTACTATAAGAAGACTTTTATATTTAATATCGATGATTCCATGAGTAGGATGAACACAAACTCCTCTCTCAGTATCCAACCATCGAAATTTGAACATCGTTATGTAATGCTATCCTAGATAACGGAGTTCAATAATTTCATCAAGCATGCCATAAAAGTCAACTTCATTTTCTCTATGATGAGATCCTCTCAAGAAAATTCCACTATTCATTGTTTTTTTTGATTCCCCATATGCACGTGTATGAAATCAAAATCCATTCACCACATATGCATTATAATATTTAACCATTTTGGATGGTGGGTTACTCAATATACACAGACGTTTGTCAATTTTATCAGCATGCTCAGACACCTGAATTTTTTTAAAATAATTATCAATATAATAAACAATAAACTGATTGAGATGTTAAAACATGAAGAATTTATGTTACCAGTTTTTGAAACCACAGAGAAATTTTTTTCTGCCGGCGTTCTTCGAGAGTAGCTGCTGTAATTTGTGGAAGTTGTTTCTTGATATGATTATCATATAACCTAAAAAAATAAAGTTACTTATTGTAACATAAATGATAGAATAAGTGATAGAATCACTTACATTACAAATGATGTCATCTCTTCATAGTTGAGCAGAACATACATATGAGCTCTGTGATGTTCATCATCTGAAAGCCATTGTTCATGAACTCCACCGAAACCAAGATCTGACTGATTAAAAACTGATAATTGATTGTCCATTCCATCATCAACATTCCACTAATTCTATCCCATGCAGTTGTGTTTTGAGGGATAATCAGATTCAAAATAGTGAGAGCAGAAAAAAGATATTTCTTCTTTCAAATAAGCTTCAACAATTGATCCTTCAACAGATGCTTTGTTACGTACTTTTTTTTTCAACTTCTGCATGCATCTTTCAAATGGGTACATCCATCGAAATTATACTAAACCTCCACACTTTGATTCATGTGGAAAATGTAATATCAAATGTTCCATTGAGTTAAATAAATATGGCGGAAATATTTTTTCTAGTTTACATATAATTACTACAACATCTTCTTCAGGTTTGCTTAGAACATCGTAATCTGCTGTCGCTGCACAAATGTCTCGAAAAAAATATGACATGTCTGTTATCGAATCCCAAATCATGGAATTCAATAGACCTCTTAATCTAATTAGCATAAGTCTTTCCATTATAACATGACAATCACGACTTTTTAATCTGCTAATATAACCATTATTTACACATCTACCAAAATTGGAATCACAACCATATGAAAGTCTCAAATATGCAATCCACTGACAAAATAATAAGAGAATTTTTTTTGGATAGTGTATAAGCTGCTTTTGGCTTCATTAACCTTTGTGTTATGACATTCTCAAATAGTTCGAGTTCTGGGCGCCTTCAAATTTGGGCAAGATCTAATCGTGACTTTACATTATCTTTGCTCTTACCAGGTGTATCCAAAACTGTATGAAATAAATTATCAAAACAGTTCTTCTCAATATTCATAACATCTAGCGTGTGGCAAACCAACAAATCAGACCAATATAGAAAATCCCAAAAAATGCTTCGTTTTATCCAATTGTGTTCTTTCCCTAAGCCAGAAATTTTCTGTTGGTTTATTGTGGGTCCAAATGTGATGGGAGGTAATGAAAATACAACTGATTTTAACTCCGTACCTGATAGCATTTTAGGAGGTCCATCCCTTTCAATTGTATCTTTTCTAAAATGAGATTTGTTCCTCCTAAAAGGATGATTAGTTGGAAGAAATCTGTGATGACAGTCAAAATAACAAGGTTTTTTCCATGGAAAAGCATAAATGCTTTGTTCTCTCCCATACAGTAAGGACATGATTTCGGTCCATGTGTACTCCAGTCAGATAACATGCCATACGCCGGGAAGTCACTAATTATCTACATCAATGCTGATCTTAGTATGAAATTCTATTTCGCAGCAACATCATATGTATTGACACCAGTACTCCACAATAAATTTAATTCATCAATTAATGGTTTCAAATATACATCAATATTCTTTTTTCGGATGTCCTGGGATTAATAAGGTCAAAAAGATATAGGGCTCCTTCATCAACATCCATGGAGGTAAATTGTACGGAGTTATAAAGACAGGCCAACATGAATACTGACTACCATAAGATCCAAATGGACAGAAACCATCAGTAGAAAGACCCAGTCGCACGTTTCTAGCTTCTAAAGCAAATGACAGATGCACTCTATCAAAATGTTTCCATGAATCACCATCGTCTGGATGATTCAAGCTTTTACTGGTTGAAATATTCGTTTTGTGCCATGACATCATTGTCGCTGTATTCTTAGACATGAATAAACGCTGCAGTCTGGATGTAAGCGGAAAATATCTCAACTATTTTACAAGAATCAAGCCAGACTTCCCATGTTGAGATTATTTATACCTCAGTTTTCCATATGTGGGACAACTATCCAACGACTCATTTTCACCAGAATATAAAATGAAATCATTTGAACATGCATGAATCTTCTGACAGCTAAGTCCCAAATTCCGAACAACCTCTTACTCTCATTGTAATTTATAGGAAAAACATTTCCTTTAGGTAATAGTGTTTTAACCAAAGAAAATATCTGATCAAAACAGTTGTTTGAAATTCTATTATCTAATTTGATAGCCATAAATTTTTCAACTGCTTCTAACTTGCTTAACTTGCAACCAGGATATAATGCATCCTCAGCAGACCTAAGCAACTCATAAAATTCATATGGTTCCAACTCAGGAGTTGAATCAATATCATCCTGATTTTCGGTATGTTGAATAGATGGACCTGCAACATCATGTACTAAATTTTGAAACCGCGATGGATTTGGAATCAAGTTAGTATCACCTTCTCTGGAATTGTGTTCACCGTGTTGATACCAAAAAACATAATCCGATTGAAAACCAAAACACAAGAGATGTCCCCCAACTTTATCAAATGTGTTAAACGTTCTCAGTGCACATTTTTTACAAGGACATTTTATTGTGTCTTCTGAAACAAATTCTGGATTTGATGATGCAAATGATAAGAAAGTATCTACACCCTCAATATATATAGGATTTAAACTAGAACTGTTTGGATTTCTACGTTGATTTATCCATACACGGTATTCTAATAATGAATTTTTCTGACTTCGTTGTTCCATATTTTTCTACAAAACATTAAAACATTACTGGTTTTGAATAATTTGATATTAGAAAAATTCCCAAGAAGAGAAGATATTAGAACTACTTCTTAATAATTACCACTATTTACAAGAGAGACAATTTTCAGTGAAATTACTGCTAATTACTGCTAATTATTGGTAATTATCGGTAATTATTACTAATTATTGGTAATTATCGGTAATTATTACTAATTATTGGTAATTACTGGTAATTATTCACAACATGATTTGATCTATTCTTAACATGTTCAAATCTTAAAGGGTCTTTAATATTTAGGTCATGCTCGATAAAAAGTTTGCGTCAGCTGTGTATAATGTTAACTTAGAAAAATCCCCAAAAAGAGAAGATATTAGAACTACTTCTTAATAATTACCACTACTTACGAGCGACACAATTTTCAGTGAAATTACTTCTAATTACTGCTAATTATTGGTAATTATCGGTAATTACTGATAATTATTCGAAACATGATTTGATCTATTCTTAACATGTTCATATCTTAAAGGGTCATTAATATTTAGGTCATGCTCAATAAAAGTTTGCATCAGGCGTGTACAATGTAAACCCTATAATTGTTCTTGCTTGGTTGATCACCTCGCAAGTAGCGTTGCAATAAGGCGAACCAAGTCATATCGTTCACGTCTCTAAGAATCATCTTGCATTACCGTTTACATAGATCATTTTCCTTAAAAATTTAATCCCTTAAATTTTCAAGGAACAATGGTATGTAAAGGGTCATGTGATATTATTCTTATAGTTGAGAAAGACATAAATTGGATCGTCTTATTGCAACGCTACTTACGAGGTGATCAACCAAGCAAGGACAATTATAGAGTTTACATTGGACACGGCTGACACAAAATTTTTATTGAACATGACCTAAATATTAATATTATTTTTTCATAAATATTAATCATATAATAATAACATATGTTACTAATTATATACTAATTATATACTAATTATGTTACTAATTAGTAATGGGAAGATATACAAAGACCAGGTGATTAACCACTCATTCAATAGAAAAGAAAACGTGATTGACCACCCATCCACCTCAATTCTCTTTTCATCTATGTGTTGATGCTTGACAGGAAACTTCTATCTCCACATGTAATATTCACATTCACTGGCAGGTTGATTTTGACAGTGAATGAAAATATTACATGTGGAGATAGAAGTTTTCTGTCAAGCGTCAACACATAGATGAAAAGAGAATTGAGGTGGATGGGTGGTCAATCATGTTTTATTTTCCATTGAACGAGTGGTCAATCACGTTTGTTTCTAATTACTTTGTTTCTAATCACTTTGTTGCTAATGACTTTATTTCTAATGACTTTGTTGCTAATGAATTTGTTGCTAATGACTTTGTTGCTAATTACTTTGTTGCTAATTACTTTGTTGCTAATTACTTTGTTGCTAATTACTTTGTTGCTAATTACTTTGTTGCTAATTACTTTATTGCTAATTACTTTGTTGCTAATTACTTTTTTGCTAATTACTTTGTTGCTAATTACTTTATTGCTAATTACTTTGTTGCTAATTACTTTGTTGCTAATTATTTTAATCACTTGCTAATTATTTTAATCACTTGCTAATTATTTTAATCACTTGCTAATTATTTTAATCACTTGCTAATTATTTTAATCACTTGATAATTCTTTTAATCATTTTAATTAAATCACTATTTATTTTAATTCCTAATTATTTGAATTAAATCACTATTTATTTTATTTGATAATTATTTTAAATATTTTCTAATTATTTTAAATATTTTCTAATTATTTTAATTAATTATTTGAATTAAATTTCTATTTATTTTAAATATTTTCTAATTATTTGAATAAATATAATTAAATCACTATTTATTTTAATTGCTAATTATTTTAATTATTTGCTAATTATTTTAATTATTTGCTAATTATTTTAATTATTTGAATTAAATCGCTATTTATTTTAATTATTTGATAATTATTTGAATAAATCTAATTATTTGAATAAATCTAATTATTTTAATTATTTGCAAATTATTTTAATTATTTGAAAATTAATTTAATTATTTGCAAATTTCTAATTAAATAATTATGACCAAATAAATATCCCCTAGGAGTGTCAAACCAAGAGTGCAGCAAGGCCCGTTGTTGTGTACCAGGATACCCCGGGTCAAGCCCGAAACTCCTTGTCAGTGTTTTCACTCCTAGGTACATCTGTGCCAAAGTCGCCTCTACTTGTTCGTATCCAGACAAGGATTTATTTGATTGATAAACCAAAAACTATACTTAACTACTAATTATACCGAATTAATTATGACTAATTATGACTAATTATTTATAATTATTTATAATAATATCATTTTATTAATAAAACTAAATATAAATAATAAATTAATTTAAATCTAATTTAATTAGAACAACAATTAAAATTAATATAAAAAAATGAAATAAATATAAAATTAAATAAAACGTAAATACCTTTGAAATCTTGAAGCTATAGACCCCTTTGATTGCCTTCCGACGGTCTCGCAAAAAGAATCAATTTTTTTTACTTAAAACTAAAGCTTCAAGGAGAAGAGAGGAGAAGAAGAAGATTTGAATGTTTTCAAAATTGAAATGGTTGGGGGTATATATAGGTTAACATATTTGCGACGGGAACCGTCGCAAATGATTACCTGCCGACATAACGTTAGCGATGGGTGGAGTTTCCCGTCGCAAATACCCTAACGTGGTAAATACTATTTGCGATGGGTAAATCCATCGTCGCTACTGTTTACTTATTTACGACGGTCCCATCGCAATTACTATTTGCGACAGGTAAAGCCGCCCGCCGCTAATGTTATGTCTACCGATAATTATTTCTGATGTCTTGTCGCAAATACCCTCGTTCGTGAAAGAGTTATTGCGATGGGCCCGTCGCAAATACTTATAGACCGACATAACATTAGTGGCGGGCGTCTTTACCCGTCGCAAATAGTATTTACCGCGACAGGGTATTTGTGACGGGGAGTAGCCACCCGTCACAAATACTTTTCCCGTGTTTTGGTGCAAAATCCGTGCCAAACCTATTGCGACGGTGACATTGTCCCCGTCGCAAATGATCAGTTATTTGTGACAAGAATATATTCCTGTCGCAAATAAGCCTTTCGTTGGACCTATTGCGACGGGAATATGTCCCATCACAAATAACCCATCGTAATAAACCCTTTTTCCCGTAGTGAGTGCGTTTCGTTCTGTCGGCTTTGACCTGAGGTGAGTTTTTGTTGTTTCCACTTGTTTCACACCTCTTGTATTTGGGGATTTTGGTGTTTTTTACACCCTATTATGTTTTCGGTAGGGCGTTGGATAGTTTCATGTTGATTCGTCTCAATTTGATTTGTTGCCGCCAAACTAGGTAAGGTTTTATACCTATTGTTTGGTTTCGGCCCTGTTATATGGTGTTCTTTGGGTGTTTTAGAGTTCCTAGTGTTTATCTTGTAGAGAGTTGGTCTCTGCCTATTGGTTTCGAGTCACCAAATCAAGGGCCACTCACTTGCGTGTGTATAAGTAAGTAAATATATGTATGTGAGTTCCCCTATTACGTGTGTAGTTACCCATGGTAGTGATTATGCACATATGAGGCTAGGTGTGCCCATGTGTGTATATATATATAAATGCATGCACATATGAGTGGAGATGGTCATATGCATATAAAAACACGTGTAAGGACCCCCTTGCATAGACCCATGACCATACGAGTGTGTGCATAGGGGCTATGTGTCCTTGCATATGTATGAAGTTGCATATGCCCAGTGGGGGATCATCAACTTTTAGTTAGAAAAGCATGAAGGGCCGGAGTGGATGCCTTAGTTCCACTTGAGTTAGGATCTCGTTCCCTTTCCCTTAATTTAAAGAACACATTAATTATTATCTTTAATAAATTTCTTACTGCACTTTTATTAGATTTTACTTAATGCAGTAAAGTCTAGATTACATGCCTTTTTAATGTGAATTGAGTATGATTCCTGATGGAAGTGTTAAATGTGATAAATTGTTGTTTGATAAGAAAATCATGGTTTTATAATAAAACCCCTCAAACGGAGGTGCATTGTCTGTGAAAACTCACATATGACTCTTTTTAGTTTTCTTGGATTCTTGCTTTTGATTAGTGTTGAACGAGTTTTAGAATAAAATTTAAATATAACTAAATGAATGGTTCGATAAAGTAGTGTCACGTTTTCTAATAAAACTCCTCAAATGGAGGTGAGGTGTCATCAAGATAAAAATGTAGTGATATGATTTTATTCTTTCTTTCCTTGATACATTGACATCTCTTATTATTTGAGATATAAATTGTTAAATCGTGTTCTTATACTCTTCCTTTATTGGTTACTTATAAATGACCTCACTTATTTGTAAAATAAAAGATGAGCTAGGACACCCCCTAAGTATGTGGCTCACTAGCTAATTAGGACTACGAGTGTAGGGCATCTACCCTCTTCCCTTCATCGCTTATGTCATGTCACGTCTTGTTGCAGCTCGCTGTAACCTTCCGGTGATGCATTGTTATCACTTACTAAATTATTTGGTTTGTTCTATCGTGCCCATTGTGGCCTCCGCTTATGGCGAAAACCGTTCAGGGTATTCACCTTGCCTCTTGGCCACCCCTTTGGGTGTGCCCGCCTAAATGCCCTCTTTTCCTTGTGATTTAATTTATAATGCAATGTGATGATTTGAATTGAATTCCCTACTTGAACAATATTGTTAGCTTGTATCCTTTAATGTCATTAATAACCTATTGTGGAGGCATGATGATGCCATATGCTTTTGTTTACATTCTATTGCTCATGCAAGTACCAAATTGTGATGCCCTGTTGTAGTGGTTTGATCCGCATTCCAAACTTGTTCGCTTAAGACATTAAAGTGATAATATCGTCATGTTTTTGTTACGTGATTACTTTTTTACTAAATGCTTTATGCCATGTTTATGGCTTGAATTTTTTTACTTGATAGCTTGAACTATTTGTGGTTCACGATGCTTATTTAATAGCATAATTTATGTATAAGCTTGCCATGTGATATATGTATTGGTGTTTTCCTTTCAATATGCTTTGGTTTCTATGGTTTTCTTAATACGGGTTGGGTGAGAACATGAGTTCTGTATTAAGCACTCATGGATGGACTCCCGTGCTCGGGTGGTTATACCAAGACGCACCAGGGAAATGATTTCTTAGGCTCTGCCAGACGAGAGTTTCTCAGGGCTTTCTAAATACTAATGAGTGATACTAGTTCCCAAAAGGATTATTGAGGATGGACTCATTGTCAAAGTTGCTACGCCAAGCCTCAGGTGATACTCTACCCCTTCTATGTGATATTGAGATAGACTCTTGGTAAAGTCATGCCTTAAGCGATACTTGGTCTTTCGAAAGATTGATTTGGATGGGCTCGGTGGTATTGCGTAATTTGAAGGATGTACCATAGCGATACCTTCGGGACAATATTAGACTCCAACTCTACAACTTGAACATAATAATAATAAAGATGTTTTTTTTGTTTCCCTTGTGGATTGTGATAGCTTTCTGATGTCCTATGACACTATTTGTTGATACATATATTAGACCCGAAGTTAAAGCACAAGCTTTGGGGTATGTTTATTTTTGTTTGACTTCTATTTTCTAGCCTTTTTATATATAAATATACATCCTTCTTCTTACAGGTACTCATTTCAGATTTCCAGCTTAGGCCGAAGAAGGTGATATGGGAAGGGTGTACATTTAGGAACCCAGATCAAGTTAATAGTTTTAGTTGCCACACCATTATTTTATATTGCACACTTTTTAATTTACAATTCATTGTCTGGGTTGGGTTAGACACCGGTGGTGCCGACTTACTGAGATTTATATCTCACACCCTACTCGGGCTGCCATTGCACTGGGGTACCTGAGTATACTTTTTTGTTCGGAGGACTGCGGATGATGAATGATTGCTTATGTTGTGCGGTTTGTATCTGGGAGTTAGGAGAAAAGGACCGAGCTGGAGCTTTGGATGCTCAAGGAGATCGACCATGGGGCTTTTCTGTATTTTCTTTATTATTGCTTTGGGTTTTCAAGCATATTTTACTATCTATTGCTTTCAGTATGTATCATCACCATGACATGCATTCTCATCTGTTGTATAATTTTTCATTGAACACTTTTATTAAATTGTTAAATATTGACTTTCACTGATTTATCAATTATTTATTTTGTCTTCCACTACTGTCTTATATTTATTTACTACTTCCGATATTTTCTTTTACTTATACTTTGTTATACTATTGTGAAACTCTGATAATAGGGTATAGTATCCCCACTATCACCTCCTGAGACCCTTGCTACTAGTCAGCAGCCTCTGGCGTATGAGGAGACATGCCTGAGGTTATGTGACCCACCAGTCTGGCCACCGTATTAGAGGTGAGCCAGGTCGGTATGTTACAAAGTGGTATCAGTGGTTCTTTTTCTTTGTCTTACTATTTTGGGTTGGTAGACTGGAGATTAGTAATGTGTCGATGCTTGGTTAATAGTCGTTCTTGGTACTAATCACCCCATGTACAGAAAATAACCATGTGACCAGGGCTAGGAATTGATGTTCAGGATTTTCGATATTACAGTTGATATGATTTCACTCGAGTGATTGGTTTAATTTCTGCTGCTTATGGATTTATAAAGTTTATGGTATTTTACCTCTAACCTATTAAGTCAAGGATGAAACATAACATGTATCATATTAGGAACATAGAAATTCACATGTCATGCATAGTGTCATGCCATGTAGTTGCATTTTAGTTTGCTTGCTAATACGATTGAGTGCCTTAAATGTATCCCATGTTTTGTATTTATTTATCATGTCTTTTCATATACCATGTTTCAGTGATATATTTATCATGCTAGCCTATTTTCATGCTACCTATTTTCTAGTATGTTTGACTTGTATCATGCTTCTGTGCTTATTAAAATGTCTCTATGATTAAAATTCCATGCTTCTGTGTTATGTATTACTATTTAGTGTTAGTTTCTTGTAGTGACATGCTTTGGACTTGGGGGAATTGGATAAATCAAGTACCTAGTATTTGTTTTAAAATGGGTACTTGATGTTTCTTTTAAACCTTGTAAATGTTTAAACAAAATATAATTGTGAATAAATGTAAAAGGCTTGGGAAGGAAACCTGTAGTGGTGTCATCATTTAAACCCTCATGTAAGGATAGTTTAAGTTTCTCCTTGAGTTTCCCTGGTACAGAAGTGTGGTTTGTGTCGATCAAGGTTTTTCATAAAAAGCTGGCTCGAAATGGGATTCATGGTCGATGGGGAATTTGCCTCTTTCTAATGTTAAAGCCTAAGATAGGAATTAACTTTGTCCAGAAGTTTAATGAGACGACGACATGGTGGTGTCTCTAGAAAAAAGACCTTGGATAAGCACTGTCTTGGTGTTTCAGTTGGAAATTGAGCGTTGTCTCAAATCATAATGGCTTATGTGCCGCTTGCCTAGTCAATTATTGAAGGTGTGTTGGGCGTTTGGAGATGCAATGCAGTCATATTTGCAAGTTTTTCATGAACCTTATAGGTTAGGTGATGCCTATGTTGTTTTCTAAGGCTTCTCAGGGACACCAAGTTCTAATGTGGGAAGGTTATAGAGTCCTACATTTTGAACCGGATGAAAAAGAGAAGGAATTTAAATTTTTCCGTTAGCTGGGAAGGTTTTTTTTAAAGCTGAGTGTCAAAACTCTTCTTTTTTCTAAGAGTTTATACTGCAAGGTGTTTTTCTTTTAAATAAAATAAAATAAATTAAATTATATAAAAAGTTAAATTGGAAAATAAATTTAATGGCAATTAAATGAGGAAAAAAATGGAAAATAATAATAATAGTTTTTATTTTAAAATAAAATAAAATTAAAACTAAAATTTAAATACTCCCCCCTCCTCTCTCTCTCAGACCCACGCGACACCAGCCCAAGGGGGATCTCCCCTTCGATGCATGCCACACCTCCATATGGCCTCCTCTCCACCTCAAAATCTGTCCAGATTTCTTCGCGATTTCTCATCCGAATCTCCTAGGTATGAGTCTCTCCTCTCCTCTTCCCCATTTCCCAGCTTCGATTTGGACTAATCGTTGCCTCATAGGGTACTGTCGAACCCTAACTCTTGAGGGTGATCTAATTTATAATTTTATCCTATTCTAGGTTGGCGTAGATGGTCTCTTGAGGCCCTACGGTGTGTGTCCCGACAACCGCTGCTGAAGGGGAAGCCGTTCGGTACATTTTGGTCCGACGACTTTGACCTGAGGTGAGTTTTTGTTGTTTCCACTTGTTTCAAACCTCTTGTATTTGGGGTTTTCGGTGTTAATGACTACCTATTATGTTTTCAGTAGGGCATGGGATAGTTTCGTGTTGGTTTTTCACCACCAACCAAGGTAAGGTTTTAGACCCTCTGTTTGGTTTCTCCCATGTTATATGGTGTTCTTTGGGTGTTTTAGAGTTCCTAGTGTTTATCTTGTAGAGTGTTGGTCCCTGCCTATTGGTTTCGAGTCACCAAGTCAAAGGACAACTCGCCTGTGTGTACATAGGTAAGTAAATATATGTATGTGGGTACCCCTGTTACGTGTGTAGTCACCAATGGTAGTGATTATGCACGTATAGGAATAGGTGTGCCCATATATATATATATATATATATATATATATATAAATGCATGCACATGTGAGTGGAGATGGGAATATGAATATAAGCACATGTGTAATGATCCTCTTGCACAAGCCCATGTCCATGCAGGTGTGTGAATAGGGGCTAGGTTTCCTTGCATATGTGTGAAGTTGCATATGCCCAGTGGGGGAGCATCAACTTTTAGTTAAAAAGTGTCAAGGTCCAGAGTGGATGAATTAGTTCTATTTGAGGTAGGATTCCATTCCCTTGCCCTTAATTTAAAGAATGCATTAATTATTATCTTTAATAAATTTATTAATGCACTTTTATTATATTTTACTTAATGCAGTAAAGTCTAGATTACATGCCTTTTTAATGTGAATTGAGTGTGATTACTGATAGAAGTGTGAAATGTGATAAATGATTTATTGATAAGAAATTCATGGTTTTATAATAAAACCCCTCCAACAGAGGTGTGCTATCTGCGAAAACTTACCTATGATTCTTTTTAGTTTGCTTGGATTCTTACTTTTGATTAGTGCTGAATGAGTTTTAGAATAAATGTTAAATATAACTAAATGAATGGTTTGACAAAGCAGTTTCATGTTTTCTAATAAAAATCCTCCAATGGAGGTGAGCTGTCTTCAAGATAAAAATTTAGTGATATACTTTTATGATTTCTTTCCTTGGTTCATTGATGCCTTTTATTATTTCAGATATAAATTGTTAAATGGCGTTCTTATAATTTTCATTTATTGGTTACTTATAAATGACCTCACTTCATTGTAAAATAAAAGATGATCCAAGACACCCCCTAAGTATGTGACTCACTAGATAATTAGGACTACGAGTGTAGGGCATCTACCATCTTCCCTTCATCGCTTATGTCATGTCGCGTCATGTTGCATCTCGCTTTAACCTTCCGACGATGCCTTGTTATCACTTACTAAATTATTTGGTTTATTCTATTGTGCCTATTATGGCCTCTGCTTTTAGCGAAACCCATTCATGGTATTCGCCTTTCCTATTGTCCACCCCTTTGGGTGTGCCCGCCTAAATGCCCTCTTTGACTTGTGATTTAATTTATAATGTAATGTGATGGTTTTAATTGAATGCCCTACTTGAAAAATCTTGTTATCTTGTATCCTTTAATGTCATTAATAACCTATTGTGGAGGCATGATGATGCCATATGATTTTGTTTACATTATATTGCTTATGAAAGTACCAAATTGTGATGCTCTATTGTAGTGGTTTGATCTTTATTCCAAACTTGTTAGCTTGAGACATTCGAATTCTAATATCATCATGTTTTTGTTACATTCTTAGTTTTGTGCTAAATTCTTTATGCCATGTTGATGGATTGAATTGTTTTACTTGATAGCTTGAATGACTTGTGGTTCACGATACTTATTTGATAGCATAATTTATGTATAATCTTTCTATGTGATATATGTATTGGTGTTTTCCTTGCAATATGATTCGATTACTCTGGTTTGCTTGATACGGGCCAAGTGAGAACATGAGTTTAGTATTAAGGACTCATGGATGGACTCCCATGCTCAGGTGGTTATACCACGACACGTTAAGGAAAAAATGTCTTAGGCTCTACCAAATAAGGGTTTCCCAGGGCTTTCTAAATACTTATGAGTGATACTAGTTCCCAAAAGGATTATCGAGGACAAACTCATTGGCAAAGTGGCTATGCCAAGACTCAAGTGATACTCGACCCCTTGTGTATGATACCGAGATATACTCATGGTAAAGCCATGGCTTGAGCGATACTTGTTCTTTCGAAAGATTTCCTTGAACAGTCTCAGTGGTATTAGGTAATTTGAAGGATGCACCGTAGAGATACCTTTGGGATGGGCTCAGACTCCAACTTTATAACTTGAACATAATAATAATAAAGATGTTGTTTGGTTTCCCTTGTGGATTATGACACCTTTCTAATGTCCCATGACACTATTTGTTGATACATATATTAGGACTAAAGTTAAAGCACAGGCTTTGGGGTATATTTCTGTTTTGTCTGCATTCTGTTTTCTAGCCTTTTTATATATAAATATACATCTTGCTTCTTACAAGTACTCGTTTCAGATTTCTAGCTTAGGCCTAAGTAGGTGATATGGGAAGGATGTCTGTTTAGGAACCCAGACTAAGTTGATAGTTTTAGTTTCTATCACTCACCATTATTTTATATGGCACACTTTTTAATTTATAATTCATTGTCTAGATTAGGTTAGACACTAGTGGTGCCAGCCTACTAAGATTTATATCTCACACCCTACTCGGGCCGCCATTGCACTGGGGTACCTGAGTAAAATTTTCATGTTTGTAGGACTGTAGACGATGATTGACTGCTTATGCTATGCAGTTTGTATCTGGGAGTTAGGAGAAAAGGATCAAGTTGGAGCTCAGGATGGTCAAGGAGATCGACCGCGGGGTTTTGCTGTCTTTTCTTTATTATTGTTCTAGGTTGTCAAGCATGTTGTATTGTTTATTGCTTTCAGTATGTATCATCACTACTACATGAATTAATTTTTTTTTATGATTTGGTGTTGACCACTTTTATTAAATTGTTAATTATTTTCTTTCACTGCAATTTCAATTATTTATTTTATCTTCCACCGCTGTCTTATATTTATTTACTGCTTCTGATGTTGTCTTTTACTTATACTCTATTATACCATTATGCCACTCTAATAAGAGGGTATAGTCTCCCCACTATCACCTCCCGAGACCCTCACTGTTAGTCGGCAACCTCTGACGTACATGGAGACGTGTTTGAGGTCATGTGATCCACCAGTTCGGCCACCATCTTAGAGGTGATTCGGGTCAGTATGTTACACTTCGGGTGCCACAGAACCCAATTAAGTCCATGAAGACGAATCCAAACCTAGGAGAAATCATTCCTTGGCCTCAAGACATTAAAGTATAGGGACCATTCGTGGATATACAACCATCCTAGATTCAAGAACAATGATCCATTGCTCCATGTGCTAAGCTTGGACTCTTCTGAAGTAAATATACACTGGAAGAAACCTCTACCAAGTGAGACTCATCTTTAATCTAAGAAGCCCCAAATAATCGAGATTCGGAAAACTAAGTCTTCGAGCTTCCAAGTCACCTCACCTTTTGGGGTGATGAGTCACACAATTAGATATTTTTCCCCATTTCCAATCTTTTGGAGAATGCTTTTGGATTTTCTTAAACGTGTGAGGATCCCTTGTGAAGGATTCTTATGGTGAAAGAGTCCTTTAATGATGCCAAAACCCTCTTGATGACATTTGATTTTAGATCTCTGGGAAAACTCAATCTTTGATTTGGAATCAAGGATTCAACATTCCTCGGTTCATTCCTTGGGACCGAGGTTGCTCACTGTGGAGGTTTCTCTTGAAAAAGAGAAGAGCCAAGAAAATGAGGCAGAATCATGATCGATGGAATCCCTATATGCCATTGTCATCATCGCGGAGTTCCTCCAAAACCCACATCCATCCTCATTCTAATATTAATTACTAATAAATATTTAAAATTATTATTTAGTAACAAACTGTTAAAAATAATAATATAATTATGATTTATTAAATAATTATTAATTAAGAAAAATTTAATTACTTATTAATAATAATAATTACTAATTAACTAATTAATTATTAATTAAAAAATAATATTAATACCTATTATTAAACAATTACCAATAAATATTTAAAATTATTATTTAGCTACTAAATATTAATAATTATGGGTAAAACCACGAAAGCGGCACACACACAAGGAAGAAAATTACATGTAAATCGCAATCCCGGGGACTTGACCCTGCAACCTGCCCCTCACCCCCCAAGCCCTTACCACCCCACCACCAACAGTGGGGCTACTAAATATTAATAATTATGATTAAATTATTAAATTACTAATCATTAATTAATTAATATTAAATTAGTAAAAAATATTAATTACTAATAAATATTAATTAAATAATATGATTTAGTATTTAATAATATTAATTTCTAATAAATATTAATCACTAATTAACATTAATTACTAATTAATATTTAAAATTATTATTTAGTAACTAATTATTTAAAATAATGATATAATTATTAGTTATTAATTAATTAGTAATAATACAATATTTAATTACTTATTAATAATATTAAATAAAAATTAACTAACTAATTAATTATTAATTAATAATTAGTGTAGTTGGGGGCCTACCTGAGTGGTAAAGGCTCCCTATAATCCTGCATCAAACTCGAGTGAGAGTAAATTTCTACAGGTACTATAGCAGCACTGCAGTAGAGACTGTAGCACTGTAGTAGCACTGGAACTGTAGCATGTACTATAGCAGGGTACTACAATAGTGGTACTATTCATTCTGATTGTGCTTTCGAGCCACTGGGCCTTCGGGTCATCAAGGGGGTGATGATGCGGGCATGACATGAGATGACAGTGACACATACACACTAGCACAGAAAAAATTTCACGCAACACCACCCTTTATTAGTGCTAAAAAAATAATGATAAAAGGTGATTTTAACAGCATTAGAAAAAATTCTATTAAACATACCCCTTTATCGGTGCTTTTTTTAGCACTCATAAAGATGAGTCTTTATCAGTATTTTTTTACAAGTGCTGATAAGAGTATATTTTAAAAAAATAAATTTCATTAAAAATAATGTATTAATATATAAATATATTTATATTGATATAAATATAATATATATATTTTTAAATATGTTTTAGATAATGTTAAATAGACATTTACACTTAAATATATGAAATTTAGTGAAAATGACATATAAAATAATTTTAAAAAATATTATTAATTAATAATTTGATGATTATTATTGAGTAATAGTCATTTTATAACAATATGAAGAGACAAAAAATCAAAAAATCAATAAAATATTTAGAATAAGTTGAAAACGTAACTTGAACTTCAAGCATACATAACTTTTGATCCGGGTGTCTGTTTGAACTCTACCATACATAAAATCGAATCTTACAATGAACTCTATGCACTGAAACCCAATAGAACCCTGATCACATTTTTCTAGGTGAAAAAGTCTCATAAGGCCTCCAAAACTGAGTTTTTAGTCGGGGTATCCAAATGTTTTAACATTCAATGGACTTTCAGTCTTGTTTAAGGGGGTCATTTTTCCCATTTTTTGTAGGGACTGGATTTATTCCAAAGGCTTATATTCATATTGATATTATGGTTTTGAAATTTTATCATTTTTCATAATGTAGTTTTATTTATAATCAAATATATAAAAATATATACATATTTTGTATATATTCACACATAAAAATTTAATTTTATAAATATATATGTAAACATACTTACATGTAAAGTATCTTACTAAATATATAAATCTAATCATCCAACAAGCCAGTACCCAAGTGGTATAGGCTCCTGCTTGGCATCCAAAATACCCTGGATCAAATCCGGACAGGGACGAATTTCTGAGTTACTGTAGTAGGACTGTAGCAGGAATTGTAGCAGTGCGGGTACTGTAGTAGTACTATTTACCGATGGTTCTTTGGGCCAAAAAATGCACTTTCAAGCCTTGTATTCTGGATACTTGGCCTTGAGACTTTGGTCTGTGTAATGGGTCTCCCTCTACCCAGACTTAAAGAGGTCTTTGCTTGAAATAATAAATTGAGGCTTCGACCCCGGCCTTTAAAAAATATATAAATATTATCTAAATAAAAAATAATATCCATTTTATTTAAAATAAAAATTTATGAATATTTATATACATATGAAATTAATTTATATATAATGTTTATATATATATATAAATATATTTGTGTGTGTATTGAAAAACATATATATATTCATCTATATATTCTAATATATGTATATAAATATTAATATATAATATATGAAAATAAATATAAATATGTATAATTATATTTATAGATGCACACATATATATAAATATATGTATGTATGTATGTATAAACACACAAAAAAACATATTATATATATATATATATATATATTATAACACCCCAAAAACTTATGTCTCGTATAATGATAATTTCATGCTTTTATTTTTGTTAAAGAATTATTTTAACTGAACACAAACTATAAGATAAACACAAGGATTTTTTTTAAAACAGGACACCGAAGTGTTTACAAGGTATCAAGATCACAAGAAACCATTTTTTAACCCAAAAATACCTATTAAAAACCCTATCAAAATTACAGGGAGACCACTCAAAACAACGAGAACCCCAAGAAGATTACATGGGTCCTTATAATCCATCATAACGAACATAAGAATGGCCAAAGCCATTGTGGCCACACTAAGAACCAATGGTATGATGTGAACCATCTTCTTCTTTGTCTTGAGTTTTAAAACACCCTAAGGCTTGGTTTTATATGACACTAATTTGACCGTTGCCTTGGGTGACCATGAGACCCTAACAACTATAAATATAGCCATTGGCCTTGTTAGAGATTTAATTGAAAACATGTGAGTATAATTTAGTTCTACAAATAATTAAGTTGAAAAATTATAAAACAACCCTAATCATGAACTTTAGAAGGACATGGTGAAAAAGTTTGAATCACACTTAAGTGATTTTGAAATGTAATAAGAAATTCAAAACACTTTGAAAATATTTCAATAATATTGTAAATATTTTTCATTTCTTAAGCAGTGTTTTAAACTATGTTTAATTTCTTATAATTAAACCATGTTTTGAATAAACTAAGTTTTTAATTCTATAATACTAGTATAAGAATTATCATTCAATTTATAACTTTGTATTGTGAAGGTTTAGTGTTTGTAAATAATTTGAGCTAAGACAAAGTATAATTTGAATTCTTTAACCTTTTAATGTTTAAATAAAAGTCATGTTTAAAAGGATAATTTTTATATAGTTTTAATAAATTATTATTTTACTTAAGACTTTATAATTTTTGTAAGTGTTTTATAAAAAATAGGCCCGATAGGGCTAGCCCTTTATAGCTGGGCCAAGGGAGTAAACTCACGCTAGGTGGCTGAGCCTAGCCCTTATCCCAAGCCAAGGCCGGCCCGAACATGGGCATAGGTTCCCCGAAGGGCTTTCAGGAGTGCATGGGAGTCCAAATCATGCCACCGTGGGCGCAAGGCCATGACGAGGTGGGGGTAGGCAGAAGCCTGCGGGGGCGGGATCCCGTGTATAAGGCTCCCTGGGTGTGTGTTGTGTTTTTTTCCTGAGCCTTTATTCAGAGACTCGGGATTATAAAGGGGATGAAAACATCTCTCCATTTCAATGTGGGACAAGTTTTTTCGGGCGAAACGGGATCTGGGCCATTGGATTGTGTCGCGTGCAATCTGAGCTGTCGATCCCGATCCCACATTTGACCCTCAGCAACAGCGGAGCACCACCGCGTTTTTGTGGACTGTTCGATCAACCTTAGATCTTATCTCGGCCATCCGAGAGTTTTAAAATGCCGCGTCAACCCAGGACCGTCCGATAAAAATCAGATTTAATCTGAGCCGCCCAATTCTTTTTAAACTACGGACGCACCCCAACCATTGGATCGAGGTCGGACTTGATCCTGACCGTCCATTTTTCTTTTGGTTTCTTTCCGAGGCACCGTCTTCTTCTTCCCCGTGGAGTACACTACACCAGTACCCTACACCCTATTCTAGAACCATTTTTCTCTACCTTTGACAGCTGCTGGCCCCCCTCCTTTCACATGATTTCCAAAAAGACCTATCCCCAGTCTTTTAATATACTATAGTGGCCTTGAATCCTTTTCATGTGATCTTATTTTATTCTATAAAAGTCTAGTGAAGTATAGTTTATTTAAGCAATCATTTTTGCACCCCAAAGGACCTCTCAGATCTTCCGCACTCAACCTTCCAGCGAGCTTCATCGAGTTTCCCCAAGCCCCTCTTCCTCCCCGAGCTAATGTAAGGGTTGTTTTGTCTTGTAATGTGTTTTTAGAATATATACATATGTATACTTATGATGTATATTTATACATCTCATGGTTTGAGTTTAAACCCTTCCTTACCCAATTTAGAGCTTCAGGATTTTGGAGTTATAGGGTATTAGTAGACCCAAAACATGAATACCTCATGAAAACTTATTTTCTTACCTTATATATATATAAGGTTATGTATATACATATATGTATATAAATATTTAAATTTATGGCCCACTGATTTACATAAACTCTTTATGTCCAGATTTAAGTTTTTTTTAAGCATGAGGTTCGAAGTTAAATTAACAACCTCAAAATGCGAAGAACTAAATTTTGTATATCATTTTTACCCATTTATGTATGTTCTTGTATATATATATACTGTTACACATGTTACATATCTAACATGGTTTGGTTTTTAATTAAGTAATGATGATGTATTAAATATGTTTTAAAAGTATTGATTACTTATGAGTATTTATTAAACCTAGTATTTGTGACAACTCATATATTTATATGTATACTTTGTGTATAAAATCTCAATTTCATGTTTCAAAGGAATTACATGAACGATATTGTTGTGTTTTATGATTAAAAATAATATATGTTTTGATTTGACCCAAAATAAATGGGTGTGTTTAACCATGTGATCATGTTATGATCACTTAATGTTTTATCAACTGTGGTGATGGTTGTTAGTTAAGACGTGATGTAATCTAATTGCTTGATCAACTGAAACTTTAATCAGCATATTAAATAACATGTATTTTTACTTATGGGATAATGATTTCAATTTAAAGGGTTATCATTTTAACATATCATATGGAAAACCCCTTCTCACTCATTATTTTACATGCTTTAATAATTATCTCATGTGCAAAGGATTTGTAATAAGACATGTATGCCTTTGATAAATAGTTATTGCCCTATTTTCAATGTTATATATCATATTATGTATTTTTGGATTAAGTGGTTTCATGTTATTTTGTATTTATAGTTTCACTCAATGATGTATGCATGTGGCATATCATAATAATGAGATAAGAAATCAAATTACTCAAAGTGGTATGGGACACCTTAAGTAATATGAAATAAAATTTAATTATTCAAGGTGGTATGTAACACCTTGAATAATATGAAATGTGTAAGTAATTATTCAAGTGGTATATGACATTTTAAATATATGACCCGATTTGGCATATGAGGAATGTATTGGACTAGTATGTTCCAGGTTGGGGACTAGTAAAAGTAAGCCCTTCGGGTTGGAGTCTGGTTATAAATACTCTCTGGGATGGAGTCCAGTTACAGAGGCTCTCTGGGTTGGGGTCCGGTTACAGTTAGCCCCTAGGTCTTACCACGAGGCCTTGACACAGAAATTAAAGTCTGGCATTATACATTCCCTCATTATGTGTATGATAATTAATTAACCAAATGGATATTCGACTAGTAAAATATCCATGTTTAAGAGCCAATACTTATGAGTATCAGTAAATTAAAAGCTTATGACATGTCATATGTTTAGTACTCAGTGATTTAGTATTCGATGTATGAAATTGAAGTTATTACCTTTACACGCAAATCTGATTATTCATTACTCTTATCTGTTTAATTTGTGCTCTCATATGCATATGTCATACATGTTTAGAAAATCTCTTATTTATTACTAAAAAATGAGCATGCCTATATTTGAATCATGAATCCTTGTATTTCTATTAGCACATTTTTCTTTAAGCACTTCTATGATATGTATATGTGTTACAAAATTTCTTTTAGAGAAATGTTTTATGGAAAGACTTAAAGAATGTTTTCAAAAGTTATATTGGTGTATTTTAAAACCCCTTATTGGGCATTCGTATGATCACCCTACATTTTTGAAATAAAAATTTCAGGTATCGGGTTTTAGCTGAAGAAGCATTTTAGAAGTAGCTGGTTTCTTGGAACCTGAACCGAATTCGATCCTCTGTATGGGACATGATGTGTAATTTATCAGTGTATGTTTTTGTAGAAAATTTCACATCAATATTCAAGGCACCGGCTTCGGGTATTCTGGGGTCAGGTCCTCACACAGATATATAAATATATGGATAAAAAAATTTAATGAAATATATATAAATATAGTGATATATCATAAAATAAAGAACAAATCAATATAGATAAGTGGAAAATGCACGCGATTATGAGGGGGGGTCTCAGGTTCAAAACCCACCAAAGGCAGGGGCATGCGTGGGCGGGTGAGGTAGATGCATAGCATTATTAAAGGGGGTGGGATTCCTAGTGCTGTTAAAAGGGGCTGAATTTTTAGAAAAAAAATTATTTTTAAAAATTATTTTTTTTGACTTTTATCAACACTTTTTTAGAGCTGATAAAAGACCCCTTTTATTATCTCTTTTTTTAGCACTGATAAAAGGAGTCTTTATTAGCCTTTTTTAGTATTGATACAAGGGGCCTTTATCGGTACTTTTTTTAGAACTGGTAAAGGGAACCCACCTTGAACAACACTAAGGCCAACAATGCTTTTTTTATCACTGTTAAAACCCTTTTTGGGCGTTGTTAAAGGTCTGATCTGCAGTAGTAACATGATAAAATCAGGGCCTATGAGCCATCCAATGGTGGGCCTACGAGCCATAAACTAAGGGTCTTTGGGCCATGTAATAAGTTGCATGCCCACTGGGCCTTCGGGCCATAATTACAATGTAATAAAAGTGGCTAGTTGGGTGGGTTATCCCTTGAGGGAGCTATGACCTGCCTTTTTGGCCTATGTGTGCATGGTGTGTGTGTATGTGTTTGGATGTAATTATACCCCTAGACACCTAATATATATATTAATTAATAATTATCATTATAAGATTACTAATACATATTTAAAAATATTATTTAATTACTAAATATTATTAATAATGATTAAATTATTAAAATACTTACAATTAATTAATTAATTATTAAATTATTATTATTTAATTAAATAATTATTGCTAATAAATATTAATTACTAATAAATATTAATTATTAATAAATATTTAAAATTATTCTTTAGTTACTAATTATTAATAATAATAATATATTTATTATTTATTATTTAGTTATTTTTAATATTATTTATTATTAATTATATATTGTTTATTTACTAATTAATTAAAACCTATTAATTAGTAATTAATTAGGTATTAATTAATATTAATTATTTAATTATTAATATTTAATAATAAATGTTAAAAGCTAATTATTATTTAGGTATTATTATTATAATTTATTAGTAATTAATGTTTGTTTTTAATTAATTTCTAATTATTAATAATAAAATATTATTTATTCTGTGCAGGAAAAAGAGGACCTAAATCCCACATTGGAAATCCAGAAGGATTTCCAGGGAAATCCCCATTATAAAAGGGAGGTATGAGTGAGGGTTTATGTTAGAATTCTAAGCAGCTTTAGTGACAGTAATGCTGAATATTAAATAACAGTTAAATTTTGCTAAATGTTTTTGTTATATATATATATACACACACACATAGACACATACAAAAAATAATAATAATAATATACAAACATGTATATTTAAAATAAGTTTTTTTCATTTAAACAAAGACGTTAAGGCCCATTACATCTTTTGCCTAAACATCCTCGCAAAGGCGACAATGGTCTTCACACCTTTTCCCTGAGCAAAAATAAGTTAAAATCGACAGTTCCTTTACCACCTTTCCATCCTATTTTTAAAAATATTTCAAACCTAGTATTATTTTATTTTTTTTAGAAATGTATATTAACAGAACTCATAAAATGACATTCAAAACCAATCTCGTGATAAGGATATTTTCATGAATATATTAAAATGTACATTTTGATATGTCATTGTCCTAATTTTTTATGTATTGTACTCAATATTACAAAAACCATGGGGAACATAATGTTCCTTGCTGGTGATATTATACCTTAGGCATACATCCTCTTTATTTCATTGTTATGATTGATCTTAAAGATAATTCAAGACTACCCAAAGGTAAGTAAACCTTAGCTCCCCCCACTAACATTCATTGACTTCCATTAGTTTAGGCCCCAAATTTGCAAATGTTTGAGCTCGTACTTCATCCCATCGATTAAAAAGAGGCAAAATTGTCACGGGATCCATGCCCCTTGAAACACGACAAGATAAATATTTTTGTGACATCATTACGAATATTGTTATCCACCAATGAGAATCTTTCTGCAGACTCATTGTATTGTTTTTTTATTCAAATAAATTTGTAATAAAAGAGTTTTATTTGATGGTTGGAAGAACTTGGTATCAAATTCTCTACTCATTCCACTGCAAAAATGAACAACCATCACAATATATATATATATATATCTGTGTGTGTGTGTGTGTGTGTGTGTGTTTATAATTACAAAATTGTGAAAAACAATGCTGAACTTTACCGGTACTAATAAAAACAATGATAAATGATAGTCTTTATATAAATATCTAAATGTATGTCTATGTGTGTGTTTATATATAAATATATCAATATATGCATGTTTATTTATATATATATTTGATTATATGTATATAGTTCGAACAAATATACATTAAGACACACACGCACACACACACACGTTTATATATATAAATGCGTGTATACATATTTTACAACAAATATGTTTTAAAAACACTAATACAAATTCATCAGTATTCATTACCATAGAAATAGATTTATGCATCACCATCCATTAACAATGCTAAAAAAACGCTGATAAAACATACTTTTAACAGTGCTAAAAAAACATTGTTAAAAATACACCTTTATGTACGTTTTTAGCACTGAAAAAGGTATCCCTTTATCACCGATTTTTTTATCATTGTTAAAAGGAAACCTTTTAGTGCTTTTTTAATAACGCTGATAAAAGAGGGTCTTTATCTGCGCTTTTTACCAACATTGATAAAGGGTAAATTTCATAAAAAATTATAAATCATTAAAAATAATATATTTACATAAAAATATATTTATATTGATATATATATATATATAATCTTTTATTAAATATGATTTATATAAGGATAAATATGCATTTACACTTAATATAAGACATTTTGTGAAAAATGGAATATAAAATAATTAAAAAATATTATTAATTAATAATTTGTTAATTATTATCGATTAATTGTAATTTAACAACAATTTGAAGATAAAAAGAATAAAAAAATTAATAAATGCTCTAAAATAAATTGAAAATATGAACCGAACTTCAAAAGACCATAACTTTTGATCCATATATCCGTTTGAGCTCTACCACATATCAAATAAAAACATACAACGAGCTCTACGCACTAAAGATCCAAGAGAACCCGTGATCATATTTTTCAAGGCCAAAAAGTCCCATATGGCCTCCAAAACTATGTTTTTAGTCAGGGTATCCCAATTTTTAACTTTCGATGGAATTTCAACCCCGCTTATGGTGACTTTTCACTTGTTTTCAGTGTGAACTGAATTTATTCCCAGATATTACATTTATATTGATATTATGGTTTTGAATTTTTATCATTTTTTCATATTTTACTGTTATTTATAATCAAATATTTAAAAACATATACATATTTTGTATATATTCACACATAAAAATTTAATTTTATAAATATATATGTAAACATATTCACATATAAAATATCTTTCTAAATATATAAATCTTATCTAAATAAAAAATTATATCCATTTTATTTAAAATAAAAATGTATGAATATTTATATACAAATACAATTAACGTATATATAATGTTTATATATATATATATAAATATATTTGTGTGTGTATTGAAAAACAAATATATATTTATCTATATATTCTAATATATGTATATAAATATTAATATATAATATATGTAAATAAATATAAATATATAATATATGTAAATAAATATAAATATTTATAATTATATTTATAGATGCACACAAATATATAAATATGTATGTATGTAAGTATGTATTTATAAACACACACACACACAATATATTTTATATATGTATTTAAATAAATAAATAAATAAATAAATAAATAAATATAAATATAAATATAAATATATATAAATATATATATATAAATATATAGATATATGGATAAAAAGGGTAATGAATTATATATAGATATATAGATATATCATAAAATACAGAACAAAACAATATAGGGGAGTGAAAAAGGTGTGAGAGTATGTGGGCGTGGTCTCAGGTTCGAAACTCAACAAAGGCATGAGCGTGTGCCAGTTAGTGAAGCAGGTGCCTAGTGCTGTTGGGGGGGGGGGGTTACTAGTGCTATTAAAGGGGAAGGGAGGCTAAAAAAGGGAGATTAAAATGGGGGATCAAGTTCTGATAAAAGGGGAGATCCACCCTCTGATTTATATAAAAAAATTTCTTCTCAGGTGCCTAGTGCTATTGGGGGGGGGATTCTTAGCACTGTTAAAAGGGTGGGGAGGCTAGATGAGTGCTATTAAAATGGGGGATCAAGCACTGATAAAAGGGGGGTGGTCTACCCTCTGATTTAAATATTTTTTTTGACATTTATCAGCACTGATAAAAAGGTCCCTTATCATCGCTTTTTTTTAGTGCTGATAAAACGGAATCCTTTTAATAACATTGAGGACACCAATGCTTTTTTAGTGCTGATAAAACGGAATCCTTTTAATAACACCGAGGACACCAATTCTTTTTTAGTGCTATTAATATGCTTTTTTCACATTGTTAAAGTGACAATATATGGTAGTGATCCAGTTCTATCCTTTATCTACATTAAAAAACACTGATAAAAGGTAGACTTTTATTAGTGCTAACTTAAAGCGATGATAAATATACCATTTATCAATGTATTGAAATGATGATAAAAAATAACCTTTGTCAAAGTTTTTTTAGAGGTGATAAAGCATCACAACAACAAAATTTATTTTTATGAGGTATTATTAGCAAAGTAATACAATTCCATCACAAATAGTTTTTCAATAAGGGTTTTTTGTGACCCATGAACTCATCTGTCGCAAAAGGTTTTGACACTATTGCGCACGCGACAATGATAACTGTAAGAACACAGTTTTTCACTCAGGTATGGATCCTTTAAATTTTGGTCTAAATCTTTACTTTAGACCTAATATGGAAACTTAAGGTGTTAGAAAATGTCTCAGAGGTGTTTGGGGAATGTTCGGAGCCCGAAACCCATCTTTTTGAGAAAAACAGTTTTGGTGCACGATTTAGAGTAAACTGTGGAGGAATTCCGCGTGGTTTGGAAAACCATGTGGATTGTGTTTTTTGGACAGAGCCACCTCACATGGTTGGCATATGGCCATGCGACTTAACTCTGTGAGAGCCCTTTTTTCCTAGGTATCCATGCACAGTTTGCGCATGGTTTTTCAAACCGTGTAGACAAACCGCGCACAAGCTATTTTAAGGGTAAATTGTCCTTTTTCCCCTGATCTAATTAGCCTCCCTCCTTCTTCCCTAATATGAGATTATGCGGGATTTACCTATTTCTCTCTCAATCTGGGGATTTTTTAAGATCTAACCTTGGGATCAAGAGACCCCCTTCATCCGGAAACCGACTGAGCTTCCGTTTGTCACGTTGGATGTGCAACGGTAAGTGCTCGAGTCCACTTGATCCATTCTACTTCTCTTTTGCTCTCGACTAAGATATTGGGATATGAGAATTTTATGTTTTTATTATATCTACTTTAATCCATCCCAAATTAAGGGCTAATATCAGAGGAGGAGAGTCGTACAACCCTAGGTGGGTGGTATTCAACTCATCCAAAATTTTTGTTGATTTTGAATTTGTCATGTGGGGCCCATCAATTTCATCATGTGCTATTTATAGAATTTATATACCATTTTTATAATCATTAGCACCATATGATCATCCTATTTCCAAATATGTGATTAATTGTGGGTGGTTATGACCACAACTCCTTCCTTTCCATGTCAAAGTTTATGCCATAATTGTGATTTAGTGTTTTGACACATTTGTGCCACTGTTCGGGTGTGCCATATCCTGACCACTCTAAGGGTAATATTTTCTATATTAAATGGATTGATTTATATTGATAATTACATAATGGAAAGTACCATGTATGCATACTACTTAATCCGCCTAAGGTAAGTGCTTCAAATTGATAATTAAATGTGAATGATTAATTGGTTTCATATCCGTAGCACACCTTACCACATTAATGAAAGGTAGCGAAATGAACCTTAAATTATGTAATATGCCTTAGATGGATTAAATGAATGGTTTCATGATACTTGGACTTGTCACACTAATGAAAGGCAAGGCTTGAACCAAATCAATTGATAAAAAGGTTGTATGTTACTTGACCTTATCACACTAATGAATGGCAAGGATTGAACCCAATGAAATATTGCATGATTTCATAATAAAATAGAAATAACCTAACTTGATCTCACCTTGGATTCTGATCTGGGAATGCCATGAGCACTCGATAACCCCACTTAGATTCAAGGATACGACTTGCTTAGGTTGATAACCACCTATATCCCGATCCTTGTCTGTTCTTGGATACCCGACATGACATCGTAGGATCCCTCCATATTATTATAGGATGCCTTAGATACACTCCTTAGATACAACATTTACAAGTAGGTTCTATGGTTATAGCCCATAGGGACCTATCTCTACTTAGCCCCATCTTACCTTGGATGATCACCTTGGATTCTGTAGGCACCTTATTATGGAATGCCTTGGACATGCTCCTTGGATTACACTATTATCCTTATCCAGGATACAATTATTACTGAGTTGGAAACCCTTGAGGTCTATGTTACCTTGGTTATCACAATGGGACTGTACTATTAAATATCATTGATCATGGTTGCCTTATTATATCTTAGAACCTTCACTATTAATACTATCATGAGGTGATGTCAGTGTTGTCTCTGCCTCCGGAGACCTATCAACAGAAAGTTGGTAATAATGAAAGAATGAATTGTTGACATGTTCAGACACTATCCAAGGGCTGAAGCAAGTACTTGGGTATTTAGTTACATTTCACTACTTTACTTTATATATGAATTCTTGCACACTATTACATTTCCATTACATGGGCCAGATGTTATAAACACCATTGGTGGCGACCCATTGAGATTTATCTCAAACCCTCTTGGGCACTGTTTGGTACCCGAGGTAGATTACATTGTTGCAGGTGTTGACAAAGGGAAACATACAACTTTAAACACTTGATTGCTTAATTTTTAGTATGGATCTTGATAGAAGAGGATTGAGTTAGAACTTGGGATGCTTTGGACAGTCTTTGATTTCCTTTATGATTTTTAGAACATGTTATGCCCGTTGTTTGTATCCATGTTTTCTAGATTTCTAGAACATGACATATCATCAGTTTCTGAATGTTATTCCAGTTGTTTTAGTTATTATTATTATTGTCTCTATTTTACACTGTGCCTTCTGTTTACATATATTGCTTCCGCTATTTACCTATGTTTACCCTCACCCACTATGCTACACTTTGGTAATGAGGAAATAGTCTCCCCACAGACACAACCTAGGCCCTTTCTATTGGTCGGAATCCTCTGGAATTTAGGAAGATATGCTTAATTCCATGTGTCCCACTGGGCTCAGGGAACCCTTTAAGTGGCATCCAAGTCTGGGACATCACAAAGTGGTATCAGGGGAGTTTTCTTTTTCTTTTGACTTACTATTTTGAGACAATATATTAGATATTAGGAATGCTTAAGACTTGGTCATAAGCTGTTCTTGGGCATCATGAACCCATGTTTGGGGTATAATCCAAGTTACCCAAAATGTAATTGTTGATTTTTTTTCCTATTACAGTGGATATTATTTTACCATTGGGTGATGCACATGTTTTATGGTGTTGTTGAATATTACTCTGATTGAGGATTTATTTCATCCTTAGCCCGATGATATGAGGGAAAAGATAATTGCTACATGCATCATTATATGCACCTAGAATTCACATGTCATGTATATTTCCATGCTGTATAGGTGAATTTCACTTCTTTTCATTACTTGATTTTCTTGTGATTTTTGAGTGATGCCGTGATAGTTTTCTTGTACTTGTATTAATTTTGGTTGAGATTGAGTGATTTCCTGTCTCAATCCATGAGGTGTATGGGACCTTATGGGGTGGGATGAGTAATTTACCAAGTCAAGCCATTATGATATAAATAAATGGGTGACATTTCTATGGATTAGTTTATGAGAACTGATTCATCAGAAATGTATATCCATTATAAGGTGAATCATGAAATCTAAAATGAATTGGTTTCACATCCTTATCCCGCCTTGTCATGTTTATGAAAGGTAAATGAGTGAACCTAGAAATTAAATGCCAAATGACATGAAACTTATACCTGAGCACTTACCGATACTTGGACATCTAAGCGGGTAGTTCGGGTAGTATTCCTTGGGTAGTGAGTTTTCTTATGTTCATATTCTGGTAGTGGTGCTATATTTATGTTAAAGCTTGTTCTAAGGCATGTGTTGAAAATTTTAGATCAATACTTCCATGACGACATCATATCATATGCCAGGATGGTGGTGACGAACATGCTCCAGATGTGGTGGGCCTTGAGCTGCCAGTCTTACCTACTGGAGTTCTACTTGAGGCACTGCCTGTTGTACCTGATTTGGGCACTGATGTACAAGGTTTTGATAGTTTACTACATCTGATGCAGTTCATTCATGGTGCTCCATGGCTTTCACCCATGATGGCTAATCTGACTCATGAGTTCTAGCAGTAACATCCTTCTACTTTCTCTGGGGATGACAGTCTGCAGGCTACTGAGTCTTGGCTTGAATCCACCCTATCTATATTTGATCATCTGAAGATGCCTCTAGAGATAAGGGCCAATATTTCCACATATATACATTAGGACTCGGCCAAGCACTGGTGGGATGTGATTACCCAGACTGGTCATTATTAGGGCATGTTATGGGTTGATTTTCAGGCAGCCTTCTATGATCAGTTCATTCCTCATACACTGAGAGATGACAGAGCCAGAAAGTTCATGCATCTTGAGTAGTGTTCAATGTCAGTAATAGAATATTCAACATGTTTCACAGAGTTACATCTCTTTTCAATTCTCCTAGCCGGAGATGAGATTTTGTGTGCTATAAGTTTTGAGGATGGGCTTCAGTATGCCATCCATATACTGGTCAATTTCTTTCACCTGTCTAATTTTTCTACAATATTCAATCACGCTCTTAACATTGAGCATAACCTGAGGAACGATAATAGTACCGGACATAGAGGATCCGTGCCACGTTGGGCCATTAGTTCTTTTGATGGTAGAAAATGTTCCCTCAAGGTTTCTCGTTAGGGTAGTGATAACTAGAGTACTCGTTTCACTATCTCTTTGGTGTGTCATCAATGTGAATGATGGGGGAATTCAAAGCCTCAATGTGATAGAGACCCAATGGAATGTTGAGCTTGTGGTTGTATGAGGCATCTTCAAATTTTTTTCAGGACCTTTCTACCAGATTCATGTGGAATAGTATCTATTCTAGATCCACCTTTAGTAGAAAGTTATTTTATGCTGTGTCAGGTGGGAAGTTGAAATAACACTAGAAGGTTTGGCCAAGGAGGAGGTTGTGGCCGTGGTAGCCAAAACCCTGATCACCAGCAATGCTAGCAGAATAGTTTTGATCATGGTAGTCTATATATTGCACAGGGTCATGGATCAAGTCAGTTTCATGAACTACAACCAATACTCGAGGATTAGGTTGTGGGACCATCTACAGTACGAGGTACTATTCTAGTAGCCTCTACTATAGTATCTTCTTTATTTGATATAGGTACTTCAAACTCTTTTATCACTGTATCTATTATGGACAGTATCAGAATAGATATATAATATTACTATGGGGTAATGACCATAGATACACTGTTAGGGGTACGAATAGCGGGAATATTCTAGTGTAAGGACTATCCCATTAAGGTAGGCAGTTACCCTTTATTATGGAACCTATTTGTTCTCAAGATGAAAAGCTTCGATGTCATTCTTGGGATGGATTGGTTGGTTCACTATCATGATTTTTTATACTGCTATCATCACAGTGTATCTTTTACATCACCAGAGAGTAGCAGTTATCTACATAAGGGTGAGTGGGATTTATAGGATGGTATAGATGGACCATATCATCATGGGATAGGTGGAGTGACCACCCAAATTGAAAATCTCTTCATGGAGGATCAGGGTTTACAACAAGATTATTTCCCTCCAGTAGTGAATCATTTCAGGGAAGTCTTTCCTGATGATTTTTTTGTCTTACCACCTGAGAGAGAGGTAGAGTTTATAATTGAGCTTGTTTTGGGACCAGATCTAGTGTCCATTTTTCATTATAGGATGAAACCTATAGAGCTTCAGGAACTCAAGTGTCAGTTAGAGGATTTAGAGTCCAAAGTCTTTATATGGTATAGTGCACACACTTGGAGTTTTCCCATGTTTTTCACCAAAAAGGTGGATGAAACCTTACATCTATGCATGGATTACATAAGGTTGAACCATATTACAATCAAGAACCTGTATCCACTTCCTTGAATAGGTGATATATTTGACCAGCTCTGAGGAGAAAAGGTCTTCTCTAAGATCGACTTGAGACCAGGTTATCATCAGATGTGAGTCAGACCACCAGACATACCTCGTACAACTTTCCATATCAGGTATGATCTATATGAGTACCTTGTTATTCCATTCGGTCTTACCAAAATTCCTTCCATTTTCATATATATGATGAATAGGGTTTTCCACCCCTATTTGTACACTTTTTTCATGGTCTTTGTTGAAAACATCTTAGTGTATTATTGCACTCATAGCGACCATGCCAAACATCTTGAGATCATTCTGAGTACACAGAGAGAGCATCATATTTATGCCAATCTTGCTAATTTCCACTTCTGGATTGACAAAGTCCACTTATTGGGTCATATTATCTAATTATTAGGAGTATCTATTGACCCTAAAAGGTTAGTTTTGTAGTTTCATGGGAACAACCCAAGAACATGTTTGATATACAGAGTTTCTTAGGGACATCTAGATATTACAGGCATTTCATACAGGATGTTTCTCACCTTTCTTCACCTCTTACTGGTCTTACAATGAAGGGAGTCAAGTTCACATGGTCAGAAGTATGTGATAAATCCTTTCAGGAGCTGAAAGGGAGGATTGTATAGGCACCTATTCTAATTCTTCCTGAGCTAGGTATAGGTTATACCATCTTATGTGATGCATCATACATTTTCCTAGGATCATTTTTGATGAAGGAAGACGAAGTCATTACGTATGGATCTCGACATTTGAGGCCTCATGAGAGAAATTACCCGACACACGACCTTGATCTAGCAACATTTGTCCATGCCTTACATTGATGGAGACCTTATTTGTTGGGTGAGCACTTTTTTGTGTTCACGGACCACAAGAGCCTCAAATATATCTTTTTTCCACATGACTTGAACCTCATACAATGGAGATGGGTCGAATACCTATAATCCTTTGATTTTGAGCTTGCCTATATACTTGGGAAAGGAAATGTGGTTGAAGATACACTGAGTTAGAAAACTCAAGCACAAGATGTATGAAAATCTAGTGGTGAATGGAAGTTAATGGCCCTATTTTTTGAGCTTCATCTGGAGTTTCATAATATTCACGAGAAGTCTTACCTCTCAGCCTTGACAGTTACCTATCACCTCCTTGAGAGGGTGAAGAGTATGTAGTTTTCAGATCCTGAAGGCTTGGTTATCCATGAGAGTATATCAAGAGATAACCCGCCTCTGGATTGGTCTGTGGATAGAGATGACGTATTGCATCTATGTGGACCGAGTTCCTACAGATATGAGAGAGGATTTGATGAAGGAGTCCCAGTCTTCTCAGTGGCCAGTTCATCCTCGAATCTCGAAGATGTATCGAGATATGCGGTGCCAGTATTGGCCTGGGATGAAACATTAGATAGTAGGCTTTATCACTAGGTTTTATACCTATCAGTAGGTGAAGGTGGAGCATTAGAGACCTACAGGCGTGTAACAAATGATTCTAGTCCCTGAATTGAAATGGGTATATGTTTCTATTGTATTTGTAGTCGGATTACCTAGGTCACTGAGGGGTAGCAATTCTATATGGGTATTCATTTAATGAATAATGAAACCATCCCACTTCATTCCTACTCAGGATACTTTCTCAGTTGATGAGATGGGAATACTCTATGTCTGTGAGATCATATGACTACACGGGGTTCCACGTACTATTGTTTTAGATAGGGATGCTCAATTCACATCCTAGTTCTGAAATGGATTTTAGAAGGTTATGGGAACACATGTGATTCTAAGAACATATTTTCACCCTTAGACTGATGGAAAATTATAATGGACAATACTTGTTCTAAAGGATATGCTCCGAGAATGTGTCCTTGATTTCGACGGTTATTGGGAGAAGCACATCCCTCTCATCAAATTCACCTATAATAATAGCTTTTGAGATAAAATTAAGATGGATCCTTTTGAGAAATTATATGTTAGGCCATTCCGTTTACCCTTGTACTGGTTAGAGGAAGGTGAGACATCCCTACTAGGTCCTCGTCTTGTTCAGGTGACTTTAGAGAATGTTTAGATGATCAGAAAGCGTATGAATAATACTTAGTCTAGACAGAAATCATATTCCAATCACATTTGATGACCTCTTGAGTTAGAGGTCTAAGATCATGTTTTTCTTCGAGTATTTCCTAGGATAGGGAATATACGGTTATGAAAGTAGGGGAAGTTTTCACCTCATTTTGTAGGGACTTTTAAAATTATGGAGAGAGTCAGAATGATAGCCTATCAGTTGATACTACCCTAGAGGTACCATGCCATGAACGACATATTTCATGTTTCATAGCTTCAAAAATATCATGCCGACCCATATCATACTTTTGATCATGAGGAAGTTGAGTTAGATGCTGATGCTACCTTTAAAGAGTATCCAATACGCATTGTCAACCAGAGCACCGAGGCTCTTTGAGGTTGGACTATCCCGCAAGTATGGATGATATGGTAGCACAACCGAGTATAGGATGAGACTTGGGAGAGGGAAGAAGACATACATTCCCAATGGATAGAGTTGTTCTCAGGCAATGTTTCTCTACCATTGAAAGGTGAACTTGGGGATGAGTTCTTTTTAGGGGGGAAGATTGTAAGAACTCAGTTTTTCACTCAGGTAAGGATCCCTTAATTTTTTTTCTAAATATTTACTTTAGACATAATATGAATGCCTAAGGGGTTATAAAAGGTATCAGGGGTGTTTGGGGAAAGTTCAGAGCCTAGAACCCATCTTTTTGGGAAAAAACAGGCTTGGCGCACAATTTAGAGTAAATCGTGCAGGAATTCCACATGGTTTGGAAAACCGTGCGGATTGTGTTTTCTCAGACAGAGCTACCTCACACGACTGTGCAACCAAATCATGCAAGAACCCATTTTTCCTAGGTACCCATGCATGGTTTGAGCATGGTTTTTCAAACCTTGTGGACAAACCGTGCTTAGGCTATTTTAAGGGTAAATTGTCCTTTTCCCTTAATGATCCAATTAACCTCCCTCCTTCCCTAATCTGAGATTATGTGGGATTAACCTATTTCTCTCTCAATTTTGGGTATTTGTGAAGATATAACCTTGGAATCAAGATATATCCTTGATCCGACAACTGATCAAGCTTCCGTTCATCACATTGGATGCACAACGGTAAGTACTCGAGTCCTCTTGAGTCGTTATCATTCTTTATTACTCTCGACTGAGATATTGAGGTATGATCATTTTTCTCTTTTTCTTAGATCTACCCCAATATAATCCAAATCAAGGTCCAATGCCAGTGGATGAGAGTCGTACAACCCTAAGGTGGGTGGTCTATAACTCATCCCTAAAGTTCGTTGATTTTTGGATTTGTCGTGTGGGGCCCACCGATTTCATCGGGTTCTATTTATAGAATTTATACACCATGTTTATAATCATTAGAAATGTATGATCATAATCTTTCCAAATATGTGATTAATTATTAGTGGTTATGACCAAAAATCCTTCCTTTCCATGTCAAAGGTTATTCCATAATTATGGTTTAGTGTTTTGATAGGTTTGCACCACCGTTCGGGTGTGCCATGGCTTGACCACTCTAAGGGTAAGCTTTTCTATATTAAATGGATTGATTTATATTGTGAATTACATAATGGAAAGTACCACATATTCATACCAGTTGACCTGCCTAAGGTAAGTGCTTCAAATTGATAATTAAATTTTAATGATTAATTGATTGCATATCTGTAGCACCCCTTACCACATTAATGGAAGGTAGCAGAATAAACCTTAAATTATGGAATATGCCTTAGGTGGATTAAATGAATGGTCTCATGCTACTTGGCCTTATCACACTAATGAAAGGAAAGTACTGAACCAAATCACTTGATAAAAAAGTTTCATGCTACTTGACCTTATCACACTAATGAAAGGAATGGCTTGAACCCAATGAAATATTACATGACTTCATAATCAAATAGGAATGGCCTGACTAAAGCTCACCTTAGATTCTGATCGGGGAATTCCATGAGCACTCGAGAACCCCACTCAAATTCAAGTATATGGCTTCCTTAGGTTGAGAACCACATAGACCCTAATCCTTTTTTTTTTGTTTTTGGATTCCTGATATAACACCATAGGATCCATCCATATTATTACAAGATGCCTCAGATACAATCCTTGGATCCAGCATTGATAAGTAGGTGCCATGGTTGCAGACCATAGGGCCATGTCTCTGCTTAGTACCGTCTTACCTTGGACGATTACCTTGGATTTGGTAGACACCTTATTGTGGAATGCCTTGGACATGTTCCTTGGATTACACTCTTATCCTTAGTCAGGATAAATTTATTACTGAGTTAGAGACCCTTGAGGTTTACATCACCTTGGTTATCACCTTAGGACTATACTATTAAATATCATTGATCATGGATGCCTTGTTACATCATGGAACCTTCACTGTTTATATTATCATGAGGTGATGTCAGTGTTGGATCAGCCTCACAAGACCTATTAAAATAAAATTTTTAATAATGAAAGAATGAATTGTTGACATGTTCAGAGACCAGCCGAGGTTTGAAGTAGGTACTTGGGTATTTAGTTACATTGTACCACTTTACTTCATATATGCATGCCTGTACACTATTACATTTCAATTACACGAGCCAGATATCATAGACACCATTGGTGGTGGTCCACTGAGATTTATCTCACACCCTCTTCAGGCGTCATTTGGTACCCAGGGCATATTACATGGTTGCAAGTGTTGAAAAGGGGAAGCATACGACTTCAAACACTTGATTGCTTGTTGTTTAGTATGGAGCTCGATATCAGATGAGTGAGTTGGAACCCAGGATGCTTGGGATAGTCTTTGATTCCTTTATGCTTTGTGAAACATGTTATTCCCATTGTTTGTATCCATGTTTTCTTGCTTTCTAGTACATGACATATCATCAGTTTCTGAATTCTATTCCAGTTGTTTCAGTTATTATTACTGTTGTATCTATTTTCCGTTGTGCCTTCTGTTTACATATATTTCTTACGCTATTTACCTATGTTTACCCTCAACCACTGTGCTACAATTTGGTAATGAGGGCCTAGTATCCCCACAGACGCACCCTAGGCCCTCGCTGCTGGTTGTCAGCCCCTGACATTCAAGGAGATGCGCTTGAGGCCATGTGGCCCACCGGGCTTAGGGCACCCTTTAAGTGGCATCCGGGTCCAGGACGTCACAATAACACCATATTTCCAATAGATTTTTTATTCTATCACATTTTCTTTATTTTCGCATGGTTATTTGCAATAGATTTGTCACAAATATCCATCCCGATGAGGATTATTTGTGACCGATCTGTCGCAAATACACCCACGACTATGTATTTGCAACAGATTCTACTGTAAAAAGTATTATTTGTGACAGATCTGTCTCAAAAACTATTATTTATGATAGAACTGTCAAAAATAATCTGTTGGTGTGTTTATTTTCAACGAACCAACCCATCACAGATATTATTTCATTGAGCAAGAATTATTATTTTTTGGTGGCAGTTTTTTTCGACCATCATAAATAACCAATCTATTACAAATAGTCTCAACATCAGACATTTTTGCGATGTAAATTCCATCATAAAATGTACTTTGTAATAAAAAACTATAAATATCTACACTCCCCCCCTTTGGATCACAATCACCCAACCCTTTCATTTATATTGAAAAAGAGATATTGTTTCAAATAAGTTTTACATATCTTTTGGTAAAGTACTAATTTTAAGGTATTTTTTTAACTTTATTTTTAATTATCCCTATTTTTTTAAGTTATGTTGTTTGTTAGTTATTTTAATTTATCAAATTATCATTACATTTGGTATAAATTGGTATGGTTTAATACAAATTGATACAATTTTTTATAAATTATTATAAATTAATAGTAAATTAATATGAATTAATAAAAAATAGTATGAATTGGTATGAATTAATAAAAAATTGTACAAATTGATATAAATTAATAAAAATTAGTATAAATTGATATAAATTAAAAAAAAAGTATAAATTGATGTAAATTAATGATAATTATTATACATTATTATAAAATTAGTATAAATATATATTTTTATAAATTAGTTTAAATTCAAATAAAATTAGTGTAAATAAATATAAATTAGTATAAAGTGATATAAATTAGTATAAATTAATAAAAATTAATATATATAAACTAATCAATATTAAAAAATATAATTGTTTCCTCTATAATTGGGATGACCTTGTTTATTTTAGGTTCAAACGATCCAAGCGGTTTCTAACGGGTTTATTTGTAGAACTAGAAACATCAAATGATTCCATATCCATTTGGACCTAATTTTCAAGGGTAGGTGCTCATTAGTTATGAACTGATGAGGCTTAAGAATTTTCATTGGTTGAGAGGATGGGAGGTCGGACTCATCACACCTTTTTGAGGGGAATTATTTTCTACTCCAGGACTCTCTTTATAGATTTAAGTTATGTTCATAAATCCTTATTAAATTACCAAGTATGAAAATGAGCTTTCCTTTAAATCTGACAATCAATAATTAGTATGAATGAGATTTAGAGAATCTTTTATATGTATTTGAGTTTCTTCATCGACAAAGAATCATCTGTATTTGTCAGAGATTCTTTGTCAATTGTATCCTTCAACACATTATATAGAAATATCTTGGTCATTATGATAACCATACTGGTTTTAAAGCCACTCAGCGGGACACTTGAAGTTTATTGTCATTCAGAAAGGACATAGATTATTTCAGAGTTGGGATCGTACCCGTAAATGGGATACCTACGTATCCTTTGTTTTAGAAAAGGAATCAGAAACCACATAGTTTGAGTAAAGAAGTATGAGGTTTATGCATGATTGATGGCTCAAAGAAAGATTTCATAATTACTTTTACACTCTAAGATCACGTGAGTCGTGCTCGGTGTGAGAAACAAGAGGTATTGGTAAAACCAGACAATTGTTCCATGAAAGATTCAATTATAAGAAATGATGTGGGGCCTATGTATGTATGACTGCCTAGATAGATGAAGATTAGGATTTATTTTAGAGAAGAAACCCAGGAACAAGGTCCATAAAGGTATATGTGCTTTATGGAGATTTGGATAATTAACTTAGGAATTAATCCTAAAAAGGATGAACAAATTAGAGAGGACTTATGATTGGGTTTTACTCCTGATAAGTAAGCCCAAATCAAAAGTAAATTGAGATGGGTTAAGAGAAATTATGACTGGGGATTATAACTGAGAAGGAGGCCCAGATTAAAGGGACTTGAGAACTGAAGACTGGGGCTTACTCCTAAGGAGGATGCCCATATTTGGGAACTTGGGGCTTACTCCTAAGGAGGATGCCCATATTTGGTAACTTGGGGCTTACTCCTAAGGAGGATGCCCAAATTAAGGAATTTGTACGGAGACTTACTCCTGAAAAGGAGGCCCAGGTTAGGGAATTATGATTGGGACTTACTCCTGAGAAGGAGGCCCATGAATAGGGAATTTGAAGACTAAGGATTACTCCTGAAAAGGAGGCCCAGGTTAAAGATCTTATCATCTTAAAGAATGAGGTTGAATGAATGAAATCTCTGACCTTAATGACATAACAATATGTAAGTCATTATATTTTGAGAGGTGTTCCACAGAATTACATTCAGATAAGGAAGCCAACCAAGAAATCATGCCATAAATGGATTTAAATAGGGTCTTGAAGGCTAAATCTTGAAAAGGAGAGGTGGGTTTGAAAAAATCAAGTGAATAGGCAGAAGGGGAACCCAAAAAAGAGAGAGGCGTGCAAGTCCTACGTGGGCACGCAAGTCCTGGCCACGCAAGTATACTTGCGCGACACATGGGTATTTGCGCAATGGTCAATCCTTAGGGTAATACTTGGGCGAGACTTGGATTAAGCCCTTAGTATTATCCCTAAATGCTTCCAAAATAGTGGCATGCAATTTTTATTGAAGGGATAAGGCGGCGCACAAGTGTGGCATTTTCCCTTAAGGGATGGCCACTTAGGTGCGTAAGTATTGATGAGTTTCCACACTTAGGACTTGTTTCCCCTGTTTAGAGCTTCCATTATATGTAAGAAATTACCTTAGAAGTTTTCGGAAGACTTCCAGAAGAGACTAGGGCGCCGGGAGCTCGAATATGAGTTTTGGAATTTTTCCATCCCTAAAATGGGGGGCCCACAAGGGGTATTTATAGGCCAGGGAAGACCCTAGGAGAAAATCAAAGAGGGCGCACAAGTCACCTTTGTGACCACTATGCAGTGCGCAAGTATACTTGCGTGACCATGATGAAACCTGCGCGACCTAAGTGGGAAGAAATACTTCTTCATTCCTTTGTTGATTTTTGATGTTTTTTTAAAGGATGAATCACTTTGGACAAAGGTATTTCTCTTTTTCAGTCGTTAGACTTTGTGACGGAAATGAGCGTCAACAAAAGCCGCCCCTCAGAGTTAGATCCGAAAGAAATGAGGATGTGAATTTGAGGTAAAGGAGAAAACCAAGGAACATGTGGCATGAAAGTGTTGAGCTTCCAAATCATGTCGCGCAGGTGTTGAGCGCACAGATGGCATCACACAGGCTTTGGCGCGCTGGCTTCGGCACGTAGGGTTGCGACCTTGCCAATAAATATGGGGTTATTCCTCACACAAAGCACAGAATTTCAAACTTTCGAGCTCTCTCCGTGCAAGTTGCCTTCATCGCACAAGTTGCTCAGTTTTCTGCCGCTTCCTTTTGTGTCGTGCTTCTGTAGAGGTATTTGGACTTGTGCGGTGATACATATGCACCAAAACTTGCGCGACACACGTATACTTGCACGCCAATTTTGGACTTGCGTGCCTGAATGCCTTAGCCATTTTTTTGCTTTTCTTCAAAAATTTTATGAAAATTCAACTCACTTAAGAGTTAATTATTCGATCTTTGTATAGATTCAATGGCTCTTAGAAGAATTGGAATGGCTGATGAATTGGATAGAAAGTGAATTGATGATATGATGAACATCATTGGCCATGATTATTATACTATCTGCGATATCACTTTTCCAGATTTGGCCAAGTACCTGAAGAAGTATCATCTCGACTTCCCGCAAATTATTTATCTACCTTTGTATGGCTATGTTCATATACAAGAAGTCACCATTCCAGAGGCAAATAACTATATCCCAATTTCTTGGTTTCAGAATTACACCAATTTTGCTTCAGCAAATATCTCAGGTGGAGGAGCATTTATAAATTCCGGAATAGTGGAGAAGGCCTAAATAATGCATCATAGCCCATGTACCTCAGATATGAAACCTCACAAGCCTGAGATACAACCACATTGTTATTCCTCAATTTTCTGAAACTCTCAGATGGATCAATCCAAAGGCTGGAAGAAGAGTTGGGACTTTCGTCCTGGAGGAGGTGTGAAGCCAACTTGGATGTGGGCATACTGGGTGCGACAAACCTGTGTAGAGTTTGTCGAGGATTTGAAAGGAGCTGCAATATATGAATCCATATGGGATGGGAAAACATATGTTTACAGGAATGATGACTTTGTGCAGGAGATACTCATCCATTGGAGCCCAGAAACCAATTCTTTCCATCTGACTCATGGAGAAGTAGGCATCAGTTCTTGGGATGTCCACAAGATCTTAGGGGCTCAAATTTTGGGTGACATGTATGATGAATTCATCTCCCCAAGGTGACTTGGAATGATTCGGAGAATAACCCAGATTTGGCTCAGGAATTATGGAAAATCTTTCACAAGATCAAGAGTTTAGAGACCTTCTTAAATCATTCTAGAAAGGATATTCATCCAGAGGAGTGGATGAATATGTTTCTTACCAAGAAGCAGGAGAAGGAGTCGAAGGAGAAGGGATTGAAGGGGAAGGGGCCCAAGGAGAAGGGGCCCACCTGTACTCGTCCTACCACCTGCCCAAAAATAGAGAAGAGGGGTTCTCATGTAACATTCTGGCCGACTGTAGAAGTAGGAGAATTTGAGAAGTGGGGATATGAAGTGAATCGGAGAATCCCAAACAAGACCCATCTGGCAGGATTCTTGGACTTGTGGCTTAGTGTTTATATTTTTCCAGTCAGGGACTCGAAGGGAGGCGTCAGACCAGGGACCTTCATTGTTGCAACTAAGTTGGATGAGGGGAAAATGGTTGGGTTGGCTACCCCTATTTTAGAAAAGATTCACAGGAGATTACTCCATGTCTTCATGGGTAAGTCTCATTTGAGAATAGTGGGACCATTCTAAGTTTTGTGGGGATGGATCACCACTCACTTCAGAACATATAATTTACATAATGGAGTACAGATCCCCAGAAGCTCTTTCAGGCCATCAGTGCAGGCATTCTATGGAATTGCTTCGCTAGATCTCAATTCCTATGACATGAAGGTGAGGCTGAGCATGTATAAGGAATTCAATTTCTTTCCTTATGGAAACCTGCCAACCGGCCAGTTTGTTGATGATGGAACAACTAGCTTGGAATTGAGGGCATACATGCTGGACTGCAGAGATGGTGTACTTGTCACCAGGATTGACAAGGAGATTATATGCGAGGCCTATGCTCCATACAGATTTTCACGTCAATTAAAGTGTTTGCAGTAAACTGTTGTATCTCCCCCTGTGCATGTCAGGTTAGAGAAACATCCGATGGTTTCCCGAAAACTATGGTTGTTGACATCTAGGGAGAATACCAGGGAAGTGTTCGATCTACTAGTTGATAAAGTGGAGAGTAACTTAACTACATGGTATGCTGAGAACTGGATAGCATCATACCCTGGAGGGGTGTTGAATCACCTAGTTTATCAAGTGGGGAAAAGGAAAAGAACCGTAGAGAAAGAAACCCTTCATCTGGAAGGCGATTCTTCTACAACACCCGAAGCTGATTCACTAGATTCTCAAGATGGGGATGATGAGGCACAACATGCAACAAAGCTACCTCGTGCCAGATATAATCCCCCTGTCAGAATCAAGAGACCAACTCCATCGACTCCTAGTGAGTTACTTCATTGGGAAAATTTAATCATCATTACTTTATAGAGTAACAAGTCTTATTTTCTTATTTTCTATCCATAGTTATAGGAGATGGGAAGAAGCTGAAGTCCAAGATTGTAGGACCTTCCTCGCAACCTTCTGGTACACATACTAAATATCTACACCCAGAGGCTGTCCAGACATGGAAGAGTTTATACTACGGTGCTAAAACTGCCTAACTGGATTTGTGCGAGGGGCTACACCCCCCTGGGATAGGGAATCTTCGGGCTTTTATAGATATCTGTTACAAGGATAACCCCGATGAAGTGCAGGCTTACATAAGAGAGCTGGATATGCTCATATATGCCATTGATGATTCCATTCCTGTCACCAAGCGGGTGAAGGAAATGATAAATCGTGGCGCCACTGAGGGTGGTTCCGAAGATGAGGAGTGACACGATTACGTGGCTCCTGAAGATGTAAGTCTCTTTCCTTATTTTCTTTGTAACTTGATTCTAGTTAAATATTTGTTACTCAAGGAAATTATTTTCTTTATCCTGAAGCTTGCAAAGAAAGGAATTGCTGAGGTTCCTTCACCACAGTATTTCCCTGGTGGTACTGCCATCAGGGCTAATGAATCTCCTCATGAGCAGGGTGAAATATCTCCAGGCCAGAAATCCATGAATGAGGATTTGGACATGGATTTCCATTCTCCAATTCATGTACCTATAGATGATGATACCCTCACTCCCAAAAAGCCAAAGAATCAAAAGCATCAAAGGAGAAAGTCCACAGCTAAATTCTTCATTAGTAGTGGTAAGTCCTTCGGATAATCATGAGTCCTAACCCATGAAAAGATTACTCATACCTTTTGGGAGTGCAGGGGCTTCTTCAATTTCCCCTCTAAGGGAGAGAACTGACCCTCCTTTGAGGACCATGGAGGGTACTGGTGAACAATCCCAAGTTCAGGATGACTTGGATGCTCCTAGAAAAGATCCAATGTCTGTTCCCAGTATCCCTCCTGCTATAGTTGTAAGAAGAGAAGAGCCTGCTTCTGGTAAGTTAACAATGCTTCATAAAATGTTGAATGAAACATCAACAGACTTCCATTCTATGATACTTTAGGTTCAACCCCTGCACTAGAGCTTTTGGCGGACATTGCAACTGATGCCATTATTTTATCTGAAGAAGCTATCTAGGGTCAGAGGCTTCAGGATGAAGGTCGCCAAGAAGACATATCGAATGCTCCCACTAGTGAGATTAACCAGGATTCTGAGATTACATTGGATGAAATGATGGAACTTGGCGCATCTTTTGAATATTTTTTAGATCATGTTAAATTACCATGTAATTTATAAGATTATGGATGTGAGTGCTATCCTTCATCCTATTAAAAATAACTTCTTATTACATCTATAATCATGATCGGTTGAAATGTGCAGTTCTATCTGAGCAAGCTGGTGAACTACCAATGCCTGAAGGGGGTACAAAAAACCCTACTATTGCAGAGACATTATCTCAAGTGGAGATTAACCTGGCAGAGCTTCCTGAAACTTGTCTTGAAAATCCTATTGAAGCTAGGAAAGACAGGGAGGATCCTTCTCAAGTTACCGATGTAACAGCCCGAGATTTTATGAAAAATATTCTTTTTAATTTCATTAATGTCTTGTGTTGTACGCTACACCAAAAGGATCTTGCACAACACGCATCCTTAACTTTCCTTGCATTACACGCAATCACGACCTTCATCGATAGCGTGTGTAGTACGCAATAACGAGTTTCACTAAACAACAATATGCTATTAAAATATTATTAAAACTAGCTGTTATGAATAGTAATAACCACTTTTTGAAATTTTGTAAATTTTATTTTTCAAAATGGAATTCATTTTTGGATTCGTAATATCGAAATTAGCTTAGGGTGAAATTTTGGTACTTTTCGGATAACTTTCATTTTCTAATGAATAGTGAAAATTACTAAATTTTAATTAAAAACAACCTTTTTAATCAAAATAATTAGTAGTGATAAATTATTAATTTGAGTGGTTTTAAAGAATATTTATAATATATTTTTACAATTTAATAGAATGTTTTTCATTGTATGTAATTTCACATTTAAACCAGACATAAACAAGTGTCAATCTTTTGATAGTTATTATCTCTTAAGAACACGCTATTTTTTTTGACGACGGGAATTAATTTTTAAATTAATTAATGCAACTGATATGTTTTGAATTTGGTAAAATAGACATCATTTTTTAGTTCATAATATCAAATATATCTTAGGCCTAATTTTTGGTATTTTTCTGGAAACTTTCATTTTTTGATGAATAGTGAAACCACTAAGTGGTAGTTAAGAAAAATGAATTTTTCATAAAACTTAATTTTACCGCTTCTGTGAGTGGAATTTCAAAAATCCGAGAGACACGGTTGATGTCAGTAAGTAAATGTGGTTCAATGAGATGAAAATAATTTTTGGTGAATAGTAACTTTTTACTTTTTTTACCACGGTTAAAAGTAAATAGGGTAATTAAGGGTAAAAATGATATTATTATTACCCTAAAACATGTCCTAATTCTATTGGATAAGTGTAATTCGACCAAAAACAACCTTAGGAATAAAATATGACCATTTAGGCCCACTTGGATTAGATTAGGACATTTATTATTAATTTATTTAAAGAAGGGTTAAAATAGTTAAAATCAAAGTTTAATAAGTAAATCATTTTTAATATAGGGTTATACATAAGATAAATTCGACTATAAATAGTCATTAGAAATCTAAAAATATTTCCTACATAATGGTATTTTATTTTTAATTTTTAGACATTAAATAATTTAATTTATTTATGACACAAAGATGTTGCAGTAATTATCTTATTAATGAAATATTGACATAATTGATGATATAAATACCCAAATAAATGTAATTTCAGACTTTTTATGAAATAAACTAATTTTATAGGTTAATATGACATGTTATTATTGATTTAATTAACTTTTTTAGAACTAATCATTCTGTTATGATTTTCAAAAAATCAATTACTAAATAGTGTCAAAATTGACAAAAAATAGTTTTTAAAACAAATATTATATTATTAATTGTTATTTTATTTCTAAAAATCTAAGGTTCAGCCAAATGACTTAGATAAAGTTATATATATTAATAATAAACAACTTGGGGTTAATTTGGATTCTTATAGTAAGTTTATTAACCTTATAGTATAAGAACACAAGAAGACACAGTAAAAGTAAAATTATTTAACTTAATGTTAAATCTAAATGATAAGGTTAAAATAGGAACCTAAACTTGTCTAAATTATATTGGATGAGAGGATTTAGACCCATACCCACCTTATCTTCTAAATAAATTAATTTGGAGCTATTTAAAACCTAACTTGACTTTATAATAAAATAATATTTTTAGTTTTTCCAAAGGAGCCCCTCTCCTCCCTTATAAAAGGGCATCTCCTCCCTCTCCTCCTCACACCAATTTGAGCCTTCAGGCTCGGCCAAACCCTGAAAAATTCTCTTCTCCACTTTCCTAGAAACATCCTAGAGGTTCTGGTCTTCCTCAAAGACCAATTTTAGTGCCCTAAAAGGAGATCTCAAAGAGGCGCTTCAAAGAAGAGGTAATGTCCGTTACCGATTCTTTCATCTTTATTTCTTCTTCCACTTTTACTTCTTAGGTTGTTTCATTATGAAGTAATAACATCATTATAACTTATATACTGATATGTTATTATAATTATGAAATAACCTTATTTCACCATCTATCCATCCTATGAAAAACGAAATCACCGCGCGTGCGTACGTACAGAATACCGTCTCCACGCCGTGGTGTAATCTTTTTTCCACAACCACCTTACTTGGATGGGTATAGTGGTGTAAATAATAACTATATATGATTATTGTAAAGTGATATTGATTCTGAAATAGTATACATACACTCCAATACAATTCCACGATCATGAGAACGATATCATCGCTCGTGCGTACGTACAGACTACCGTCTCCACGACGCGATGAGATTCATTCTCCACGTTAACCATTCATGAATGATTATAAAGTATATATAATAAGTAATAATGAAATATATGAAATAATAATGATTCAGGATTTATGTGTATATATATGTATGTCATCTACTTAATTCCATTCAACTCAATAAGGAAAAGAAAACAGCGTTCATGCGTACGTACGGTCTACCGTCTCCATGAACGGTGTATTTCTTTCCATTTACTGATCTATTATATATATATATATATATATATATTCTGAATATATATTATATATAAATCATGTTTTATATTCTGTAATTAAGTAATCATGATCTAAGTAATCATATGAATAATTACAAGTCAAAACACGGACGACAAATGAAACAATTTTACCAAAAATGCTCTTTAACATGGAATTAAAAAAAAGAACTGGTAATATAAAGTCATAAGTGAACCATATATGAAATCATAACAATGAGTATGATTCTGGAATAAGTAAATGACATTATTTAAATCATTATACATGAGGTTCAGACACTTACGAAGCAAATCGGACCTAAGGTAAGGGAAAATATCACAATCTCATTTTATCTGAGATTGTTTATACTTTGGTATTTACTGGGGTGTATTTTATTATCCACATCCATGTTTCCTCAATATGTAATATTTATATCCTTCTACAATAGTTTATATCCAATTTTACCCTTCAGAGAGTTTTTAGAAAAAGATATGAAAGGAATCTTTTGTCATTTTTTCGTACGAGGTACGTTTTGACTTTTCCGACAAAAGTACGAGAAGAATGTTTTTTTCAACTTATACGACATGAATGGATTTTTAAAAAATTATTTACAAGATGCTTCCTTTACAAGTTTTCATATTTATTTTTAATCAACTTATTTTAGTTTAAAATTGTATGACATGTTAAGAAAGGAAAATGTTTTTGAAGTAGAAAGGATATTTTCCTCAAGAATGGAGTTCAAGTGTTTTATCAAAATTATTTTCCATCTAAGATAATATAGGGTTCTGTTTCAATCCTTATTATTACATTGATTTTATTATGTTGTGATGGAATTATTGTTATGAATTTTTTTATCTTATATGAATTGTTTTATGATGTCATGTTTTTTAAGAATCCCATTTTTATTACATGAGTTATGCACTGATGTATGATTTTGTGGCACACATAAGAATGGTATCATTATGAGATGGGTGGGACCTATATCTCCCTCCAATGCATTGGGTAAATATTTTATATCTCATGAGATAGACAAGGCTGGAACGGTAGGTTAAATCGGTTCAGTGAAACAGGACTGAAACGAGGGTGACTCAGTTCAGAAATGGACTTTGTCCACTAAGATAGTCTTGGCAATGAGTCTTGACTAATAAGAAATGATTCACTATGATTATGTGTGTATGCCACAAAGTTTCATGTTTTAAGTTATGATTATTGGGTTTTCATTTCACTACTATGATTTATCCCATGTTATGAAATTTTGCTCTCTTTTGCAGGTTAAGATTTCCAAAATGTTATGTTCTTATGTATATGATGTGATTGATATTTCTTTTGTTTACCCTTACTCAGCATTTGAGCTCACCCTTTTATGTTTTCTTTTCACCAGGATATAAATAAATGTTTTAGGTAAGAAAAAAAATGGAAGATCTTTATGGGAGATGTTGAAGAGCTTTCACCACGATTAGAAGATTATATTCCGAGTTTCCAAAGACACTAAACTATTACATTCCTTGTGTGTATGTTTTTGTTATGTACTAAGTATTCTGCAAAAGTAATGTAATGTCCATGTATGTCAAGCTTCGGGTCTCTACAGTTGGTATCAGAGGAAAGGTTTAGTCAACCTTTGGAAACTAGGATGCGAAAACGTTAGTGAGATCCCTAGAGATATTTCTAAGGTATGTCTAGGGATGTAACTAAGGATAAGAATACGTATAGGATATAGTCCTAGAACAACAGTAACGATCTTAGAATTTAACCTAAGATGTTATATATTGAGGGTGATCCCCCTTTACTATGTTGTTTTCCCTATCATGATTTTTTCCTCTCACACTATTCTTTTTGGGTTTTAGAAAATGGATGGAAACAGGAAGATTCATGATAATGGAGGATATGATGGACAATGGAATGATATTCTTCATGAGAAACCAAATGAAATGGGATTTGGAAGTCCAAACATCATTATTATTCCGAATCAGAAATCTCATAATATGATCAATAAAGTAAAATTTGGTAAGTTTCCTGACTCAGCTAATAAGAGAAAGATGGAGTTTTATGATGATCATAGAGGAAAGAAAGTTCAATTTTCCCTATGTAAATCATGTGGGAAGAGGCATCAAGGAGAATGTTTCAAAGGAACTGGAAGATGCTTTGGGTGTGGAAAAGAAGGACACAAAGCCAGTAAGTGCAAAGGAAAAGGTTCAGTTAACACCATGGATGAGGATAATGGTATTGCTACGACATCAACAATGGTTAATTGTTTTAAATGTGGAATGTACGGGCATTATGCAAACCAATTCCCTAAGGGAAAGTCTCATGAAGAGAATCAGTATGGCCGTATGGGTAGTATTTATGTTGATGATAATGAAGAGACTACAAATGATATGTAAGATGAAAGAATTGTTGAAGCTCGGTAAATGGTTTAAGAAGGTAGTGGAATGATTATATGTTTATCAAGTGTAATGTTGTATAAGTAATCTCATGGTACTATGGAATAAAGAGACATCTAAGGATTGTTACACTGCTGTCTTTCCTTGAGTTTTGAAAGTATATGATTAATGGTACCAGTATCCATTAAAGGTTATTAAGATATTTTTGGAATATAGATGATATGCGCATAATGAAGGGATAAGAAGAAAATGAAATGTTTAACAGTATTCATGAGCTCATGATTGATATAAGGACTAAGTGATATCATGTTTTGAGTATATAGAATTTTGAGGATTTTGGTATGTGGAAAGTGTTAACTTTTAACTGCATTAATGTTTTCCCTAAGGTTCAATGGGTATTCATTTTTCAAGAGAATACATGATTAAGGCCTTCGAATGTTTGGAATGTGACCAACAAGACATATCTCATGATATACGTGGATCAATGATGGTATTAACATACTTGTTATATGAACTCTTTGGTAATCGTTTTCACTATAATATGAGAATGGACTGCAGTATTATGGATAAGCCTAAAGACTAGAATGGATTATGTTGGACATAAGTTAGTATTGTTTAAGGATAGAAGTTTTTTTTGATATTATTGATTGGATGTTACAGTAATATAGTTTTAGAAAAAGGACAACCTGCAGGACGGGTGACAACCCATCGTGTCGGACAAGGTCGTAGGAATCAAACCCACAACCGAAGTGCGACTAGCCTTTATCACCTACCACTGGACTACAGGAAGTCCCTGGTTAGTAGAAACCAGTTTTATTTTATTAAGCGGTATGATATATGAAGTATAAGTTCATTTTAGGAACTATATATGATTAATGTCACTATAGATGGACTTATGTATTTTTTGATAACCTTTCTAACCTTTTGTTTGAGACAGATGGAATGAACCATCATTCTATCACATGATCTGCTAACACATCACGAATAACAAATTCAACTTCATTTCTTTAAGAGATGAAGTGTAAATTGTCCAAAGAACGACAAACGGTGAGACTATACCAAAATCACGAAAGTATTTCTTCTAATTCCAATTTCATCAACTTTAGGGAAATGATCTTGAAAACCAAAAATGTTGTCCTAGTTCTCTTATATCTGATGAATCATATGGTACCTTAGATCGTCACAAGTTTATGGCTTTGTGATTGCTGGATTTTCCATAGCCATGTTCTCTACCACTCTCCATCAGAACATGATGGTTAGATTTCTCTTCCATATCCATATCTTCACCTATGTGGAAACCCTGTGATTAGTTTATTTGGGTAATCATTACATTTCATACTTTAGTTTTTAAAGCCAAGTTTTGGTATTTCTTTTTACGATGTGGGTTTCTATTAAAGAAACTTTCGATTAGTAAACCATTTACAACCCCGACGAATTTCGAGGGCGAAATTCATTTTAAGGGGGGTAGAATTTAAAAGCCCAAGATTTTATGAAAAATATTCTTTTTAATTTCATTAATGTCTTGTGTTGTACGCTACACCAAAAGGATCTTGCACAAAAAGCATCCTTGACTTGCCTTTCATTACACGCAATCGCGACCTTCATCGATAGCGTGTGTAGTACACAATAACGAGTTTCACTAAACAACAATATGCTATTAAAATATTATTAAAACTAGCCGTTATGAATAGTAATAACCACTTTTTGAAATTTTGTAAATTTTATTTTTCAAAATGGAATTCATTTTTGGATTCGTAATATCGAAATTAGCTTAGGGTGAAATGTTGGTACTTTTCGGATAACTTTCATTTTCTGATGAATAGTGAAAATTACTAAATTTTAATTAAAAACAACCTTTTTAATCAAAATAATTAGTAGTGATAAATTATTAATTTGAGTGGTTTTAAAGAATATTTAGAATATATTTTTACAATTTAATACAATGTTTTTCATTGGATGTAATTTCCCATTTAAACCAGACATAAACAAGTGTCAATCTTTTGATAGTTATTATCTCTTAAGAACACGTTATTTGTTTTGACGACGGGAATTAATTTTTAAATTAATTAATGAAACTGATATGTTTTGAATTTGGTAAAATAGACATCATTTTTTAGTTTATAATATCAAATATATCTTAGGCCCAATTTTTGGTATTTTTTTGGAAACTTTCATTTTTTGATGAATAGTGAAACCACTAAGTGGTAGTTAAGAAAAATGAATTTTTCATAAAACTTAATTTTACCGCTTCTGTGAGTGGAATTTCAAAAATCTGAGAGACACGATTGATGTCAGTAAGTAAAATGTGGTTCAATGAGATGAAAATAATTTTTGGTGAATAATAACTTTTTACTTTTTTTACCACGGTTAAAAGTAAATAGGGTAATTAAGGGTAAAAATGATATTATTATTATCCTAAAACATGTCCTAATTCTATTGGATAAGTGTAATTCGACCAAAAACAACCTTAGGAATAAAATATGACCATTTAGGCCCACTTGGATTAGATTAGGACATTTATTATTAATTTATTTAAAGAAGGGTTAAAATAGTTAAAATCAAAGTTTAATAAGTAAATCATTTTTAATATAGGGTTATACATAAGATAAATTCAACTATAAATAGTCATTAGAAAGATAAAATGATTTACTACATAATGGTAGTTTATTTTTAATTTTTAGACGTTAATTAATTTAATTTATTTATGACACAAAGATTATGTAGTAATTATCTAATTAATAAAATATTGACATAATTGATGTTATAAATACACAAATAAATGTAATTTCAGACTTTTTATGAAATCAAATAATTTTCTAGGTTAATATGAAATTTTATTATTGATTTAATTAACTTTTTTAGAACTAATCATTCTGTTATGATTTTCAAAAAATCAATTACTAAATAGTGTCAAAATTGACATAAAATAGTTTTTAAAACAAATATTATATTATTAATTGTTATTTTATTCATAAAAATCTAAGGTTTGGCCAAATGACTTAGATAAGGTTATATATATTAATAATAAACAACTTGGGGTTCATTTGGCTTCTTATAGTAAGTTTATTAACCTTATAGTATAAGAACACAAGAAGACACTGTAAAAGTAAAATTATTTAACTTAATGTTAAATCTAAATGATAAGGTTAAAATAGGAACCTAAACTTGTCTAAATTATATTGGATAAGAGGATTTCGACCCATCCCCACCTTATCTTCGAAATAAATCAATTTGTATCTATTTAAAACTGAACTTGACTTTATAATAAAATAATATTTTTAGTTTTTCCAAAGGAGCCCCTCTCCTCCCTTATAAAAGGGCACCTCCTCCCTCTCCTCCTCACACCAATTTGAGCCTTCAGGCTCGGCCAAACCCTGCCAAATTCTATTCTCCACTTCCCTAGAAACATCCTAGAGGTTCTGGTTTTCCTCAAAGACCAATTTTAGTGCCCTAAAAGGAGATCTCAAAGAGGCGCTTCAAAGATGAGGTAATGTCCGTTACCGATTCTTTCATCTTTATTTCTTCTTCCACTTTTACTTCTTAGGTTGTTTCATTATGAAGTAATAACATCAGTATCACTTATATACTGATATATTATTATAATTATGAAACAACCTTATTTCACCATCTATCCATCCTACGGAAAATGAAATCACCGCGCGTGCGTACGTACGGAATACCGTCTCCACGCCGTGGTGTAATCTATTTTCCACCACCACCTTACTTGGATGGGTATAATGGTGTACATAATAACTATATATGATTATTGTAAAGTGATATTGATTCTGAAATATTATACATACACTCCAATACAATTCCACGATCATGAGAATGATATCATCGCTCGTTCGTACGTACAGACTACCGTCTCCACGACGCGATGAGATTCATTCTCCACGTTAACCATTTATGAATGATTATAAAGTATATATAATAAGTAATAATGAAATATATTACATAATAATGATTCTAGATTTATGTTTATATATATGTATGTCATCTACTTAATTCCATTCAACTCAATAAGGAAAAGAAAACAACGTTCATGCTTACGTACGGTCTAACATCTCCATGAACGGTGTATTTCTTTCCATTTACTGATATATTATATATATATATATATATTATGAATATATATTATATATAAATCATGTTTTATATTCTGTAATTAAGTAATCATGATCTAAGTAATCATATGAATAATTACAAGTCAAAACACGGACGACAAATGAAACAATTTTACCCAAAATGCTCTTTAACATGGAATTAAAAAAAAGAACAGGTAATATAAAGTCATAAGTTAACCATATATGATATCATAACAATGGGTATGATTCTGTAATAATTCAATGACATTATTTAAATCATTATACAGGAGGTTCGGACAGTTACGAAGCAAATCAGACCTAAGGTAAGGGAAAATATCACAATCTCATTTTATCCGAGATTGTTTATACTTTGGTATTTACTGGGGTGTATTTTATTATCCACATCAATGTTTCCTCAATATGTAATATTTATATCCTTCTACAATAGTTTATATCCAATTTTTCCCTTCAGAGAGTTTTTAGCAAAAGATATGAAAGGAATCTTTTGTCATTTTTTCGTACGAGGTACTTTTTGACTTTTCCGAAAAAAGTACGAGAAGAATGTTTTTTTAACTTATACGGCATGAATGGATTTTTAAAACATTATTTACAAGATGCTTCCTTTACAAGTTTTCATGTTTATTTTTAATCAACTTCTTTTAGTTTAAAATTGTATGACATGTTAATAAAGGAAAATGTTTTTGAAGTAAAAGGGATATTATCCTCAAGAATGGAGTTCAAGTGTTTTATCAAAATTATTTTCCAACTAAGATAATATAGGGTTCTGTTTCAATCCCTATTATTACATTAATTTTATTATGTTGTGATGGAATTATTGTTATGAATTATTTTATCTTATATGAATTGTTTTATGATGTCATGTTGTTTAAGAATCCCATTTTTATTACATGAGTTATGCAATGATGTATGATTTATGATTTTGTGGCACACATAAGAATGATATCATTATGAGATGGGTGGGACCTATATCTCCCTCCAATGCATTGGGTAAATATTTTATATCTCATGAGATAGACATGGCTAGAACGGTAGGTTAAACCGGTTTAGTGAAACAGGACTGAAATGAGGGTGACTCGGTTCAGAAATGGACTTTGTCCACTAAGATAGTCTTGGAAATGAGTCTTGACTAATAAGAAATGATTCTCTATGATTATGTGTGTATGCCAAAAAGTTTCATGTTTTATGTTATGATTATTGGGTTTTCATTTCACTACTATGATTTATCCCATGTTATGAAATTATGCTCTCTTTTGCAGGTTAAGATTTCCAAAATGTTATGTTCTTATGTATATGATGTGATTGATATTTCTTTTGTTTACCCTTACTAAGAATTTGAGCTCACCCTTTTATGTTTTCTTTTCACCAGGATATAAAGAAAGGTTTTAGGTAAGAAAAAAAAGGAAGATCTTTATAGGAGATGTTGAAGAGCTTTCACCATGATTAGAAGATTATATTCCGAGTTTCCAAAGACACTAAACTATTACGGTCCTTGTGTGTGTGTTTTTGTTATGTACTAAGTATTCCGCAAAATTAATGTAATTTCCATGTACATCAAGCTTCGGGTCTCTACAACCGATCTACCATTGGGTAAGAAATAACAATTTTTGCGACTGTTAATTTACAAGACAACCAATCAACTTTTTTCATCCTTTGAAACTAACCAAAACTTTCAATTGATTATGCTGATCCATCAATTTCAGTGGCTAGATATGGAGGTGAAGCCTCATCTTCTGTCCCAACGGGAATAGAAAGTGAAGAAACATAGGTCAGGGGGGAAGGAGCAGAAAAGTGCACTTCCCTAAGTGCATTAATCCCAAATTATATTCCCCCCTATGACAGTGATGCAGAGTCAGATCTGGAGATACAAAAGGCGCTCCAATTTTCACGACACAAGGAATGAAAGAACATATGGAAAATTATATCCGAAATTCCTTTAGAAGAGCTGTCATCGATGATTCCCCGATTGTCATCCCTATTCTTCATGTTGGGACTTGGAGGTTTTGGATATCAAAAGATCCATGCTGCGGTAAAACAAGTCATCTTAAGAAGGGAGAAGAAGCAAAAGTACCATTAAGATTTGACCAGAGTAAGGCTGTCATCCAATATCGATGAATTTGAGGCTGTGGTATCCAGAGTTGAGGCTGATCATGTTGCCAAGTTGAAGGAGATGAAGCATAAGATCAAAGAGAAGGTTGTCCACCAGATGCACCTTCAGTAAAAGTTGGATGCTGTTACTGGGGAACTTGACCAACTGAACAATTCACTGGAAGGAGTTCAGACAAATTGTATGAAAGCCATTGCAGATGCCAAGAAAGCACTCCATCAAGATGAAAAGAGTGAAGTTGGTTGAGTGCATGAGCTTCAAGTGGCTGCTGATAAAGCTCGGGATGCTATAAATCAAATTAAGATTTATGTTGACAGAATTTTGTAATTCTTGGAAAATAGAAGAGACTCCAGTCTGTGGATGTCCTTCTAACTTTTGTGCATCAAATGAAAAACACTTTCATCTTCAATCATTTGTGCATGCCCCCCCTTTGTTTACTACTTTAAATTTATACCTAAGCCAATGGGCCTAGTAAGCATAATTTTATTTTTTATAGGATTATAAAAAAAACAAACCTACAAAATTTGAATCTTTTAATTGCTCAATATTACCTAAAATCATACAAAATGTATGTTTAGTGAGCTGGGACTTGACTTCTTTTCAGAGTTCCCTTGTCTTTTGTGGGCAGTTTAAAGTCATGCACGTCGGACATAAAAAGGCAAATGTTTAAGGTCAAAATAGATTTGACAGAATGGATTAACATTGACTCAATTCCTTGATAATTTATCTGAAAACATATTACCATGTTCAAGTATGAAGAAAAATATGTAAACTATGACTTAAGAAATTTTGAATCTGAGGAATGATATGAAAAATGGCTAAAAGGCATTAGAATAAGTAGTTCCCAAGAATGAAGTTACCACTATTTAACTAACCCGTTAGGGGGTTGAATTATGTAGGGCCACCTAAGGGCATTGGTTGAATAGTCAAATAATAACATCTTTTGGATGACAAGTCTGTTATGTAGACTATTTATGAAAGGCCGCCTAAGGGAACGTGCTGCATAGTCAGGAAAAACAACTCTCAGAAATTTACTTTTCTGCAGCTAAAAAGACAGTATAAGTTTATGGGGATTCAAATTTTCCAAAGCATAGAGTTTTCAGTATGGAGAGAGGTACTTGAATATAGAGAAGATATTTCCAAACAAGATCGTCTAAGAACCGGATGAATGTCACTCCTATGAAGGTCTGAACCAAACGTAGGGAAGGGAAATATAAACCATAGACTTGAATACTTTTAGATCATGAAAAAGAGTACGAGACAAATATGTTAAGGATGTCTATTTTTCGGATCCCTACATATTTTTATTAAGAAAAATAAGGACAAAAGAGGTTTTCCTCCCAAGAATGAAGTTACAACTATTTGAAAAACCCGTTAGGGGGTTGAGTTATGCAGGGACACCTAATGTAATTGGATGCATAGTCAAATAATAAAATCTTTTGGATGACAAGTATGTTATGTATACTATTTATGCAAGGCCGCCCAAGGGAACATACTGTATAGTCAGGAAAAAGAACTCTCCAAAATTGGACATTTTGTGACCAGAAGTCAAGAAAATGGTTATGGAGATCTGGAAGTATTTAAGGTTAGGAGTATGACACATGAAAATGGGTATTGTCCAATTCATGAAAGAGATACATAGATCAATGTTAACCATAATCATGTTGTGGCTGGGTCTTGAATTGAAATGTTGGACTTCACTATATAGCCCATAAGGATGAGAATCAAGCCATACGTAGTTCTTGAAATAGAGTTTAACGTCATGCGGGATGAAAGTATGGAAAATCTCAGTTTAGGGTCATAGAACTCGGACCATTATAATGAATACACAGTGTGTGTTTTCATAGGAACTTTTCAGCCAAGGGACTGAAAATAAAACTTGGGGTTAGGCCCAAAGACTTGGGGTAGGATTCGAGGGATTCTCGAACATTCCTACGTATCCCATAAAGATGGTAATCAAGCCGCACGTAGTTTTTGAAATACTCTTTGTACAGATTTGGTTCGTACAAGTGAAGGGTGAAAGAGGACTTTAGTGCAATGATAGTTTGACCCAAGATAAAAGGTTCATGCATTGCCATGTATGCATGTAGTTTTTAGAATATAACATGATCGGAGATCAATGTAAATAATGATTCTCTCTCAGGTGATAGTGTCAAATAATGTTTTAGTTTATTTTCATACAGGACAAAAGTGTGAATAGTTTAAGGTCATATGCATGGACCGGTCGTGAACCAATGTAAAAATTATTGGGTCTGGGGCTGCTTCATAGATTAACATCATATGAGATGGAGGTGAACCGATGTGAAGATATTGGTTTTGGGCTTGAACCTCAGGAGGTTGCCTACGTACCCAGCCTAGAAGTCAAGGATCAAAGTCCGCGCAGTTCAATTAAATAATGAATTGGTGATCAAGTTATGCTTGAGGAAAACGATCTAAAAAAATGGTGTTGGGACTTACACATGGTTAGCAGCCCAGAGAGGGTGTTATGGTTGAAGTTTACTCTAAGCTCACATAATTCATACTTGGTGTGAGAAACAAGAGGTAGCAACAACCTTAATGATGCACAGTTTAAGGTCATGTAGGATGTATGAAGGGACTATGAAGTTTAAAGTCTTGTAGTGAGGACTATTGGTGCTGCACATTTTAGTGTCATGTAGCAGGGACAAAGTACAGTTTAACGTCATGTAGGACAAATATAGGGACACAGTTTAACTTCATGTTGGACGTAAGGGTGTTGTACAGTTTAGCATCCTGTATCTAAGATTATGAGGAGAATACAGTTTAACGACTTGTTGGGTGAAATGGGGACTGTGCAGTTTAATGTCATGTAGTAAGGAAAAAAGAGACACAGTTTAACGTCATGTTGTACGTATTAGGGAATTTTTTTCACAATTTAACATCATGTTGGACGATGGTACAAATAGTTTAAGGTCATATGCATGGACCAGAGATTATGCAGTTTAACGTCTTGATGGACGTAAGGGACTTCTGTACAGTTTAGCGTCATATAGTTAGGACGTCACAGTTTAATGTCATGTTGGACGACAAGGGTGAAAATAGTTTAAGGTCATATGCATGGACCGAGGATGGTGCAGTTTAACGTCTTCTTGGACATAAGGGACTATGTAGTTTAAAGTCTTGAAGTAAGGACAACACAGTTTAACGTCATGTTGTACGATATAGATGCAAATAGTTTAAGGTCATATGCATGTACCGAGGATATTTGTATTATACAAAATATTTCTTCAGAAATATGGCATTGGTTGGAGTTGTGATGAGTTATCTATCCATTGAGATTAAATAAGAAGCTTCATTGGAGTAGACCTTATATATTGAATAAGGTCCTTCCCATTTTGGCTCCATCTTGGGAGGTTTCTTTCCTAGTATCATTGGAGTTCTGAGAACCAATACCAGTTCTCCCTGAACGAATGAATGAAGACGATTTTTTTTGAAAGATCGTGCTATTCGATTCAGGTAGACTTCCAAGTGGTGCAGGGTGCACAATCTTTTCTCATCTAACCATTCCAATTCATCCAATCACTTTTGAGATTGTTCATATGTAGATGACTGATCACAAATGGCTACTCTGAGCGAGGGTAATTGAACCTCAATGGTCAAGACTGCTTCTGTTCCATATACCAATGAATATGGAGTTGACTGCGTTGCAGTGAGGGTGGTGGTCCGATAAGCCCATAAAGCATGAAAGAGTTTATTAGGACATGATTTATTATCTTTATTCACCATCTTTTACAGTATGTTTGAAAGAGTCTTGTTGAAATATTCTATTTGGCCATTGGCTGCTTCATGATACCGAGATGAATGATTGGATTTGATGTTGTATTCTTGATATAACTTTCTCACCTTAGATGAACAGAAGTTGGTTCCATCTATCAGGTGGAAGTGTTTCATTTTGAAGGTATTCCCTGATAGGTGTCATCCATCCCATAGTATGACCATATGGTTCAGGAATGGGACTAATTTCATTGATTTCCTCTGTTCCGATTTGAACATAAGGTGAAATTGTATGACGATGGGCAATACTGATGCTTGTCTCGTCCCGATTTGGATTTGCCAGAGCTGTGACTATATTAGCCAGTGCATCATCTTGAGCATTTTGTGATCTCGGGATATAAGAAAATGTCGGTTCTGAATTAAATTTTTCCATTAACTATCTGACATAATCATACAAAGGGATTATTTCTTCTTTTCTGATTGCATAATCCCCATTGACTTGTGATTACTAGGTCTGAATCACCTTTCACCTTTAAGTGATTCACTTGTGCTTGAAGTGCCAACTCCAATCCTATGATAAGAGCTTGGTATTCTGCTTCATTATTTGCACCGCCTCCCAACAATGAGAAGTAATAAGGTAGCACTGACTTTTCCAGGGAAATGAGTACAATTCCTAACCCAACTTTATTGAATTTAGGATCTTCCATTTTCTTCCCTGTTGGACTTTGGAAGCACAATCAAAGTACATTTCCCATGTTTGAAGACTATCTTGAATAGAAAAGACTTCCTCATCAGGAAGTTCAATATCTGAAGATGTATCTTCTACTGAAGGATTTTCAGCAAGGAAATCATCCAGAGCTTTTCCCTTTATTTCCTTTTGAGACACATACTGAATATCAAATTGCTGCAAAATAACTGCCCACCTTTCCAAATGTCCTGTAAGCATTGGACGACTAAGGATGAATTTGAGTGCATTATTACGAGATACCAATTGAACCTCGTGATGTTGCAGGTAGTGTCTCAACTTCTGAACTGCAAAGATTAATGCTAGGCAACACTTCTCAATATTTGAATATCGGGTTTCTGCTTCAAGCATAGTCTGACTGAGATAGTAAAGGCTATTTTCATTCCCAACATCATTCTTCTGAGGAAGAAAGGCTCCCAATGAATTCTCTAAATCTGTCACATAAAGAATCAATTGCCTTCCTTCAACAGGAGGCATTAATACCGGTGGTCTCAAGAGGTATTTTTTGAGAATATCGAATGCTTCTTGAAATTATTCAGTCCACTTGTAAGTGACTCCCTTCTTCATCAATTTGGTGAAGGGTAAACTTTTTCTTGCTAAATTGGAGATGAAACACTGAATATAGGCTAAGTGTCCTTAAAGTCCTCTCACTTATTTCAAATTATAAGGAGGTAACATACCAAGGATTGACTTTGTCTTCTCCGTATCGACTTCGATACCATGATAGCGTACAACAAAGCTGAGAAATTTTCCTAAGGTTACCCCAAAAGCACATTTTAAGGGGTTCATCTTCAAATTATGATGCCAAAGTTTGTGGAATATGATTTCCAAATCATCCAAGTGATTAGAAAATTTACTGGATTTAACCACCAAATTGTCCACATAACATTCAACAAACTTCCCTAAAAAGGGTTTGAAGATACGATGCATGGCACACTGATATGTTGCGCCTGCATTCTTTAGGCCAAAGAGAATTACCCGATAGCAAAACACACCCTGAGGGGCTCTGAAGGATGTATATTCCTCATCTTCTGGAGCCATTCAGATTTGATTATATCCTGAATATCCATCCATGAAGGAAAGTGCTTCATAGCCAGCTGTTGCATCAATTAAGAGTTCTGTGATCGGAATTGAAAAATCATCCTTAGGAAAATGCTGATTAAGATCTTTGAAATCAATGAAAACTCTAATTTGTCTGTTCTTCTTTTTCACAGGGACAATATTAGCCAACCAATTGGGATATTGAACTTCTTTGATGAAGTTTGCTTTGATAAGCTTATCCACTTCAGCTTCAATTTTGGAAGAATAGGTTGGGTGTGTTCTTCTTGCGGCTTGCTTAAATCCTCGATGTTCTTATGGAAAACCCAAATGATGAGTAGCAACATCAGGATGAAGCCCTGACATCTATGTATAGTTCCAAGAAAATATATCTCAATTTTTCTTTAAAAATGAAATATACATCTCTTGCTATTCAAGATTCATGGCCGCACTAATTAAAGTGGGGTGTGGATCTTCTTTTGTACCCAGATTTATTTCTCTAAGTTTATCCACGGTGGTAGAGATAACCTCTTCAAATGCTGGAGGAGCACCCCTGAGATCTTCCCCTTCTTCTTCAACAGGTGTTATTTCTTCTGTTTCTACTTGCATAGAAGATGATGAAGCAGAATTTCCATGATCAGGAGAGATGTCAAAATTTGAACATCTTGAAGAAGAAGCTTCCATTTATGACCCGATTGATGATGAAGGGTCTTCCTTGGGTAATAAAGAGGAGATGATGGATTAGGAATAGACATAATCGTTCACATCTAACATTTCTATAACTTCTTATGGCCTGATTGGTGAAGTATAGACTTGTAGGATTTCAGCAGATGAAATGAAGACATCCCCATTTGATCTTTCATCATTGCTTGGTGAATCACCAATTTCTCCCATGTTATCTAGCTTAATTTCCGTAATTGACATTATGGAGGTTTCCATAAGAGTATTTTGATTTGGGCCTATCATGTCAATTTGACTAATAGGCAACACATAATCTGCACTCACATGTGTAAATGGATTTACTGGAATCTTTTCCAAACCAAATGGAGCATTAACCTTGGTAACCTCCCTTGTTCTGGATTTCTCCTTACCCTTCATTTGATAGAATTCCGACTCAATGTATTGAGATTGACATGTTTTGAAGGGGGATTTATCACAATACAAATCCCAATTTTACCATTGAAACAATATTTGAGACATTGATGGTATGAAGAAGGGATAACCGCATGTTGATGTAGCCAGGGTCTTCCAAGAAAGACATGAAAGGATGTATCATGATCAATAACCATGAAATATGAATTGGATACAAAGTCTCTAAACTGAGTTCTGAGTGTAATCTCGCATAGTGGTTCTTGTTCATTTTTATCATATCCTTGCAACATCAGATTAGAAGGAGATAAATCAGATTTCGTGAGGCCCAATTGACAAAGTGTACAAATGGGGATGAGGTTGACTCCTGAACCATTATCAATGAAAGCTCTTCAGACGTCTACACCATTAACATTGCCAAATAAGTATAAAGGTCTAATATGTCCATGCATGACATCATCTTCATCTTCATCTGTGAAAGATATCACTGCATGGCATTCTGTAGGATTATTCTCTACATGGTAGACTTCAGCTGCAGCAATTTCGGTTTCAAATTCCCAAGGACTTGACAAAGCCTCGATGAGTGCCTCCCGAAGATCCTTTGATAAATTTAAGGCATCCAAAATTGATAACTTGGCTGGTACTTGGGCCAAGTGTTTCAATACATCATACTTTTGATCTAAAGGTCTGCATTTCCAAACAAAAACATGTGGTTTCACAGGTACCTTAGAAGTTGATGCTTTGGAAGTAGATACATCTTGTATCGGGGTACGAGTTGGAAATACTCTTGGATTTGGAAGATTAGACTGAATAGGTCTATTTACTTGCTAAGAAAAAGAAGGTGGAATCTCTAATAGATCCTCCAGAATAACTGTTCCAGGACTGAGTCTGCTATTGGTGGACGAATTCGCTTGTTCTTGTTGAGCCTGTTAAAGGGATCTGCCCTGAGTTTCTGCTACATACATAGTTCTAGTAGGTGTAGAATTAGAATAGTGGGTTATGGTATATCCACGTCTTCCTCTGTATCCTAGACCTCTAGAACTCCCTCTAATTCCTTTGTTTGATATAGGGAATTCAGGCTCATCAAAATCGAAATTGAGATTGGCATAAGGATCTATTAAATGAATCATATTAACAGAACCAAAGATTAACTCTTCATTCGATGAAGACTCTGCCTGATTAGCCAATTTAGGCTGTTCCGTTTGGTGGGGCGGTGCCCATGGCTTCGAAGTAGATGGTATAAAATCTTCCAGAGTCAAAGATAATTTTGGTTTTGACACAATCTCATCTTCTTCTGATTGATCTTATTTCTTTGAATTATACCGTTTCTTTGAGGATTTTCCCTCTGATGAAGAGGGTTTTGCTGTGGCATTCATGGAAGAAGACACAATTGGTTTCTTTAATTGAGTTCTCAAAATGGCATGAGTTTGGTGGATCATTTTTCTAACCATCCAATCATCATATTATTGCGCATTTTTGTTCTTGACTTCTTGACACTCACCTTCTTCCTCTGGATTAGCAGTAACACATGCTACCTGAGCTAAAGGACCTTTCAATTTTACTTATCCCAAGTCCACCATTTTTTGCAGGAGGTCTTTGATGAAAAAATACTCCTGAATGGGATGCCCCAACATCTGATGAAATGGGCAATAGTTGGGACGATCTTCATCTCCTTCCTTGTTCGGCCTCTTGGGCCTTGGAAATTGAACCAAATTATTTTCCAGAGCCGAAATGAACTAACCAGGAACTTGTTCATTTAGGAAAGAGTAAAATTTCCTCTTCAGATCCTCAAATTGTTTCCGTATTTAATCTCTTTGATCATCTTGATGAAACGACCTCTATTGTTGACACTCAGGAGGTGGATCCCTTTGAGAAGATGAAGTCCTTGAAGTAGAAGCAGGTACAAGTGCCTGTTTAAGCATAACTGTATCAGTCTCTACTTTACCCATTCTCCTTCCTGGAGCTGATGGAATTATATGAGATTTATCCTTAGTCTATATAAGAGAGTCTTCAATCTATTGAGAGATTGAAGTAAGGTCTCGAAACCCTCTTGTGTATTTCACAGGGATCAACGACTTGCGTAATTCATCACGTAGATTTTCCACACGGATTAGAAACAATTATTCTTTGGGGAGTGATAAGCTCAGGGAATATGTTAATCCCTTCCAGCGAGCAATGAAATATGAAACCCTTTCATTCTCCCTTTACTTACAATTTGTAAGATAAATTTTTTTTTGTCTTTGTAAAAGTTGAGCTGAATTGAAGAAGGAATTGTTGACGAAGATCCTCCCACCCGATAATTGACCAGGATTGCAAGCTTGTATACCAGAAAAAAGCAGGCCCTTGTAATGAATGTACAAAACACCTGATCTTAACTGCTTCTTGTTGCTAAGGGGTTCCCATCATAGGATCACAACTAGAAACAAAATGTGTTAAGTGTTACTCTAGGTCTCCTGAACCATTAAAGATTGAGAATGTGGTACTTTCAAAATTTGATTGGGGAGGGGGGATTGCATCTAACTATTCAGGGTAAGCTATCTTCTCCAATTGAACCAGTGTACACTTTCCTTCCATAGCTTCCAACCGAGCTGTTAATGACTCAATGGTAGTCATTAAATTTTGAGAAAAATCCGTTTGAGCTTGGACCTGTGCAGGTGCAATAACTGGAGCTTGGATAGGTGTGGTGACTGGCACTGCAACTGATGATAACACCACCAGTTGTTATTGCACCCGACCCATAGGATTAGATCTATGAGGGTTTACTGATAAAGGAGGATATTCTTGATCCATCTTAGTACCCGCAACAAATTCCCATGGCTGACTGACTCCAGCATGCTTAGGAGGAAGACTACTTTGAAGTAGTTCTGCATTCAACCTTTTTAATTCCTTCATCTCTTCTTCTTGTTGTGCGAATATTTTCTATAGTGAGAGTGATTGGCCTTATTTAGATGAAGGGTTTGTAACATAATTCTTACCTTTTCCCTTATTGGACACCTTTTGGAGAGGGGGAAGTGGTTTATTTGATTAATTACCTAGATTCTGGGTAATCCTTTGATTTCGTGTACACACACCTTCTTCATTTGTGTCTGTGCGTACAACCTCTTGAGTAGGATTTTCCTCATCTGATCCCTCTGAGTGAGCCTCATCTGGGGGATAAAAAACAATGGCATTGATGACATTAATTCATGCATAACGCATTGCATATCTTTTATCGGCATTTTTGCGATATTGTCTTCTTCCATGTCCTTATTGAGACACTGCCTTTTGCTGATTTGATCCCTCAGGAACTTCTTGATGAACCGTAATTTGGAGGGAATCTCCTGATAATTTGACTCTTCGTTCCTCCAGGGACTTCTTCCATAATCGAGAGAAGACTGAATTTCTCTGAGAAAGAGATTGAGGATTTAAAAAATTCCCCAGTCCGGTGGACTGGGGCTATTCCTGCTCACGTCCTCAAATCCTATTTGTTGATTCTGAGGGTTGGGTTAAAAGAGTCCCCAATCTAGAAAGCTGGGGTGGTTCTTGAGTTTCTATATCTGAGAACTTATTAAAGGATCTCCTGATCTTATGGACTTTATTCCAGAAATTGGCTGGATGTATTAACCTGCATCCACTCTTATCACCTGGCTCAAAATACCGTTGGATGATTTCTGACACTTCTGTAACTTGATGATGTTCACACTCTAAACGAGAAGCCTGATCGATGTTCTCATTTGCCTGATGCAAAAGTAATTCAACAACTTGTTCTCTGTATTCCTGATTTTGAGAAGAACTAGTTGAGGCTTGTTCTTGATCAAGCCTTTGATTACAAAAAAAAAACAATTGGATGTGGCCAACATGGGCAATAACATTGCATGACACCACTTTCGACGGGCTTTTTTGATTGGAGAGTATAGTGAAATGCAGTGCTCCATGAACACCCCATCCCCTGATATGAATACCAGATGGGGCATTGGAAATTAACTGGTGCAATCTTCTTAGTGCACTAAGGCATGGACACTAAAGGGCTATCTTGTGCTTTTCAGCCTTCGAATATTGAGAAACTGAGATAGATGCCAAGTCAATTTGGCGTTGTAACCCTTCTATTATCTTAACATGATTTTCATATTCATCATAAGATAATATTTTCTTTTTCAACTGACAAAGAGTTTTCCATATTTTGAGACGGATATCATGAATTCCATCTTCCGTCAACATCTCTGGAATGTCATACTGAGAGTCAGCCAAAGGCCAAAACATAACTAGCAATTCACCTTTTTCCAATTGTTTTCTCATATTCAGTACTTCCTCCTTATCATTTGATGAAGATTCTTATACATGTTTAGACCAAAGCTAGTGCTTCTTTTTTGCTTCATTAGATTCAACAAGATCGGTAGAGAATTTACTTATCAAACTAGAAGATGCATGACTCAGGGGTGGTTCGGAGAATGAACTACACCCCAAGCTATCTTCTAATTGAGAAAGTATTTCACCAACTATTGGTAAAGCATCATATATGACTGGATTCATATTTGAAAGTGCCTCAAGATAAGAGGGATTTCTCGTCACTACATTTTCCATTGGAGCATTTTCCAGGCAATGTGAATTACTACTGTGGAGAGGACTTTCACAGCTAAATTCATCATCATGGGGAGGACTACCATGGTGGGTTACAATAAAAGATGAAACATTTTTCTCCTTGGTCTTCTAGCTACACAGAGGGTTATTGTGGCTCTCATCTGAAGATGATACTTCAATATCGACAGAAATGTCATGAAGAAATCCTTCATGAGGAAGTGTCTAATGAATACCTTCAGAATTAATGTTCCCACTATTGTGAACTAAGAGAGTAGAATCTTGATTTTCAATAGATAATTATCTGAGTGCATCAAGAACTCCAGCGTCAATCAAGGCCTTGTTATAAATTGGCCCTTGATTTCTTGACTGTGCTAGGCAGGTCTTCTTCTTAGAAACCTTCTTACTCACTTTAGGAACCACTTGTTGATGAAAGTAGTCATTATGGGCAGGTGTATGTGCCTACTCAGGAGAAATGATCAGGTTAGGCTGATTATCTCTACTCAAATTAGGTGTATGTTCCTGAATTGGTTGTCCGTATGGCATGGGGGAGTATGCCACACAACCCTCTTGAACTGGAACAAAGGTGTGTGTCTGTTCTGGAGTGAACTATTGATGTGTCACTCCACTGGTAGGGACATATTTTCATTTCTTTCCCTATGATACTACTGAAGCTATTATAATATTCTGGTAGGCATCCAGAATATGAGCAGGGATTTTCTTCTGATCTTTCACCATTGATAGAATATGCTTGGTGACTTCAGTTGTCAGAATAGGGATATAGGTCCATTACGTGCTTGGAGTAGGTGTGTGTTCCTGCTCCTGTCCTCCTTTTCCTGTAAGTGAATTCTAACAGTACTCAAGTGTGGGGGTAGAGACTTGAGTCTGCCTCCTATTTGTCACCGAAGCTTTCCGAATGACTTCTCCAAGTGATACCAAATGAGACTGTTGGTAGTCTTGATCAATACTGGTAGGTGTATGTGCCTGCGGATTGCACTCCACTGAACATGGTTGATTATCTTCCTTCAGTACTGACAGACAAGGTTGTTGGCAGGATTGATGAGTGTAAGCAGGTGTATGTGCCTGTTTACCAGTTGTCAACACATTGGATTGGCAGGCTTCATCGTATGTAGTCAGACGAGCCTGCTGACTAGATGATGAATTATAAACAGGTGTATGTTCCTATCTATAGTACTCCACTGGAATTGCCTGGAAGGATTGGCGTGGTGCTGCCAGACGAGTCTGCTGGACAACGGAATTAAAACGGATGGGTGTGTGTGCCCGCTCGTTGCTTGCCACCAAGTTAGGTTGGTGGACTTCTCTAGAGATGGTAGAGATAAGAAACTTCTCACTGTTAACTAGTCGTCACCTCTGGTGGTTCGTCTTGCCTACTCGGGTTTGAGGAACCTGAGCTGAACGCCTAGAGACGACACCCTCATCATGTTGAGGGCGCACTGCCGCATGAGTCTGGCGGCGATTGTTGGTGGGAGCCCTCGGGAAGGACTCCTGTTTCCTTGAATTAAGGCCTTGAGTGACGTTATAATTCACCTCCTCCGAATATGGGAGGGAATGGTTGTTGCATTCCGGGGATAATGACCCGAAACGGTTGGAAACGGTGGTTGGCACCACCTGCTTCTTGATCGCTGGTCATCGCTGTCTGGACGAACATGGTGAATTATTGACTTGGAGGGCTTGTTTAGCGGCCTCCAGAGTCAAAATAGTACCATTTTGACGGTATTCCTTAACCAGCGCATTTAATACCCAGTGTTCAAGACACTGAGTAGGTGATGTCATCCTTAAAGCGGACGATGATCCAATAGGAGTAGCAGTAGATGCATTCACAGCTAAGGTTTTCACAGCAAAGGTATTCACAGGGGTGAACTTTAGAGAATCCATTTCTGTAATGCAGAAGATCTTAGAAAAGAGTGCCTATTTGATATAACAGACATAATCAAGATAAGTTCAGCCACTACATCTTTTGGATGAGCACATATGTTATTGATTGTTCTTTTGGCCCTCTTATTGAGTTTAAATAGGGGCCTAAAAAATAAGTAAAACATCATTTAACTTTTTTAAGTATTCACATCAGGTTCACCATTTTTTGTTTCCTCTGGAATTGGGTATGACCTTGTTTATTTAAGGTTAAACAATTCCAAGCTATTTTTAATGGGTTTGTTTATAGAACTAGAAACATCCAATGATTCCATATCCATTTGGACCTACTTTCCAAAGGTAGGTACTCATTAGTTATGAATTGATGAGGCTTAAGAATTTTCATTGGTCGAGAGGATGGGAGGTCGGAATCATCACACCTTTTTGAGGGGAATTATTGTCTAATACGGGACTCTCTTTATAGATTTAAGTTATGTTCGTGAATCCTTATTAATTTACCAAGTATGAAAATGAGCTTTCCTTTAGATCTAACAATCAATAATTAGTATGAATGAGATTTAGAGAATCTTTTATATGTATTCAAGGTTCTTCATCGATAGATAATCTTCCGTATTTGTCATAGATTATTAGTCAATGGTATACTTTGACACATTATATAGAAATCTCTTGGTCATTATGATAACCATACTGCTTTTAAAGCCACTCAGCGAGGCACTTGAAGTTTATTGTCATTCAGAAGGACATATATTATTTCAGAGTTAGGATCGTACCCGCAGATAGGCTACCAACTTATCCTTTGTTTTAGAAAGGGAATCAGAACCCACGTAGTTCGAGTAAATAAGTATGAGGTTTATGCATGATTGATGGCTCAAAGAAAGATTTTATAATTACTTTTACACTCTAAGCTCACGTGAGTCATTCTCGGTGTGAGAAACAAGAGGTATTGGTAAAACCAGACAATTGTGCCATGAAAGATGCAATTATAAGAAATGATGTGGGGATTATGTATGTATGACTACCCAAATAGATGAATATTAGGATTTACTTTAGAGAAGAAACCCAGAAACAAGGTCCATAAAGTTATATGTTCTTTATGGAGATTTGGATACTTAACTTAGGACTTAATCCTGAAAAGGATGCCCAAATTAGAGAGGACTTATGATTGAGTTTTACTCCTGAGAAGGAAGCCCAAATCAAAAGTAAATTAAGACTGGTTAAGAGAAATTATGACTGGGGCTTATACCTGAGAAGGAGGCCTAGGTTAAAGGGACTTGAGAACTGAAGTCTAGGGATTACTCCTAATGAGGATGACCATATTTGGGAACTTGGGGCTTACTCCTAAGGAGGATTCCCATACTTTGGAACTTGGGGCTTACTCCTAAGGTGGATGCCCAAATTAAGGAATTTGGACTGGGACTTACTCCTAAAAAGGAGGCCCAGGTTATGGAATTATGATTGGGACTTACTCCTGAGAAGGAGGCCCACGAATAGGGAATTTGAAGACTGGGGATTACTCCTGAAAAGGAGGCCCATGTTAAAGATCTTATCATCTTAAAGAATGAGGTTGAATGAATGAAATCTCTGACCTTAATGACATAAAGATATGTAATTCATTAGATTTTAAGAGACGTTCCACAGAATTCCTTTCAGATAAGGAATCCAACCAAGGAATCAAGCCATAAATGGCTTTGAAGAAGGTCTTGAAGGCTAAATCCTGAAAAGGAGAGGTGGGTTTGAAAAAATCTGGTGAATAGGCAGAAGGGGCACCCAAAAAGAGAGAGGTGCGCAAGTCCTGCATGGGCGCGTAAGTCTTGCATGGGCATGAAAGTCTTGGTCGCGCAAGTATACTTGCGCGACACATGGGTATTTGCGCGACGATCAATCCTTAGGGTAATACTTGGGGGAGACTTGGCTCATGCCCTTAGTATTATACCTAAAGGCTTCCAAAAGAGTGGCGTGCAAGTTTTATTGAAGGGATAAGGCGGCGCGCAAGTGTGGCCATTTCCCTTAAGGGCTGGCCACCTAGGCGTGCAAGTATTGACGAGTTTCAACACTTAGGCCTTGTTTCCCCTGTTTAGAGCTTCCATTCTAGGTAAGAAATTACCTTAGAAGTGTTCGGAAGACTTCCAGAAGAGACTAGGGCACCGGGAGCTCGAATCTGAGTTTTGGAATTTTTCCGTCCCTAAAATGTGGGGCCCACAATGGGTATTTATAGGCCAGGGAAGACCCTGGGAGAAAATCAAAGAGGGTGCACAAGTCACCTGCATGACCACTATACGGCGCGCAAGTATACTTGCATGACCATGATGAAACTTGCGTGACCTAAGTGGGAAGAAATCCTTCTTCAGGCCTTTGTTTATTTTTGATGTTTTTTCAAATGATGAATCACTTTGGACTAAGGTATTTCCCTTTTTCAGTCGTTAGACTTTGTGACGGAAAGGAGCATCAACAATAATAAAAATATTATATATTCATACAACTTAGTATAAATTGATATAAATTATTATTTATTTCTATAAATAATTATACATTTTTATATATTAATATAAATTATTATAAATTGATATAATTTAGTATAAAATAATAAAAACTAGGATAACTAATTATAAATTATTATAGATTGATATAATTTACAGTAAATTGATATAAGTTACCATAAATTAGTATAATTCAGTATAAATTAATCTAAATTACTATTAATTCCTCATAAATTAGTATGAATTAGTGTAATTTTCTAAAAATTGATATAATTTAGTATAAATTAATAAAAATTGCTATATGTTAATAAAAAGCAGTATAAGCTCAAAAAAATTAGTATACAATACTATAAATTAGTATCATTTAGTATTAATTAATAAAAATTGATTTATATTAATATAAATTAATTAAGGTTGTTATAAATTATTTTAAATTAATATAAATTATTATAAATGAGTATTAATTTCTTGAAAATTAGTATAAATTAGTAAAATTTACTATAAATTGATATAATTTATATGAATTAATATGAATAACAATAAGTTAATAAAAATTTGCATAAATTAGTATATATTAATATCATTTAGTATAAATCAATAAACATTGATATACATTAGTATAAATTAATAAAAGTTTTTATACATTAGTATGAATCATTTTAAATTAATATATATTACTATTAATTATTACTAGTTCCTCACAAATTAGTATAATTTACTATAAATTGGTATAGTTTATATAAATTAGTATTAATTTCACGCCAATTAGTTTAAACTAATATTAATTAGTACAAATTAGTATCATTTAGTACAAATTAGTTAAAATTAATATGAAGTAATATCTATTACTAAAATTAGTATTAATTCCTCACAAATTAGTATAATTTACTATAAATTTTATATACTTAATATAATTTAATATAAATTACTATAAATTAATAAAAAATAGTATAAATTCATAAAAATTATCATAAATTAATATAAATTAGTATAAATTATCATCGTTTAGTATAAATTAATAAAAATTGATATACATTAGTATAAATTAATAAAAGTTATTACACATTAGTATAAATGATTATAAATTAATATATATTACTATAAATTATTATTAATTGCTCAAAAATTAGTATAATTATATTTTCGACCCGAAAAAATATTTCCCAATGCATGATTGTGTGGGGTTGAGTATGGTTGCACAATCATTCATGTTGGGTTGGCCATTTTTTAATTCGACCCAAAGGGGTGCGATTATTCATGTGTGGGGAATTACTCGCATATTCAGATGGTTTCCAATGGGGTTTATTCACGGAACCAAAAACACTTGATGGCTCCCACATCCATGACATGCTATGGACTTTTAAAAGGCATTTGGTTATTGGGGTGTTTTACACAAGACACTTAAGAACTCATATTGGTCTAGTGGATGAGAGTAACACCCTGATATTTTTATGAGATTGATTTTTATTTTTAATTTCTTTGATGTATTGTGTTGTACGCAACAACAAGATAAGATAACGTTACATGAATCAAATAATTAGATTATGGTATATGCAATACTATGTTTGTCTTGTCTTATACACAATTTCAAGTTCTTTTGATAGAATCCATTTCACAAAAAACCAATTTTAAGCGAACAAATAAATATTATTATGTTTGTGGGTATGAAAAACATTAACTGAATTATGAAAATATGATTTACACATGTACATATAATTAATTATTTAGTGATTTATTAATTATAAATGAAAATAAATTCATTTTTTAAAATAAAAGGAAATTTTTTTCTAAAAAAAACTATTAAAATGCGCACAAGTGCGTTTTATAAATAATAAAATCATTTTTTCTGGATTATATTAATGAAATCTAGATGTAATATATTGAATATAATTTTTAATAGTAATTTTATGTATTTTATAGACATGATATAGGAACAAATCTGATTTTAAGAATAAAAGGAGTATTTTTCAAAAAATGCAGTTTTACTCCTTTTTGATGGCAAACCCATTTTAAATATAGTTTTCATAAATTTTATAAATTTTATTTGAAAAAAATAAACTTCTTATTTGGAATCGAATATAAAAATTTACTTTTGGTTAATTTTTGGTATTTTTTTGAAAAATTTCATATTTTAATGAATAGTGAAAATACTGCATTTTAGATCAAAACAGATTTTTCATTGAATTTATTTATATGGTTAAATTATATTTTTGAATGGTTTTAAAGTATAAATTGATTATTTTTTTATCATTTAATACAATTCAGTTCATTGTAATAAATTTTATATTGAAATTGAATTGAAAAACTTTGTAAACTTTTGAACGTTTTACTTAAAAAAACTGTTTTCTTATTTCATCAATGAGATTATTTTTTAATTAATTTCTGCCAATTATGTGTTCTGAATTTAGAAAAATGTATTCCATATTTGTAATCATAAGGTTCAAATTATGTAAATAGGACCCTTTAATTTTTGGATATTATGAATAATAACTTTAGTAATAATTTTTATTACAATGGTTAAGGGTAAATCAGGTAATTAATAGTTAAAATAATATTATAAATATTATAAAACTATAATAAAACTTGTACTAATCTTATTGGATGAGTTATTATCAACCAAAAAAATTCTTAGGCTGAAAGTTTGGCCTTTGGAAGCAACTTGGGTGTTATTATGACATATATAAAAATTTATTTAATGTAAAGACCAATATATCATAATCATGTCTCTCATAACTATAAAAATTTTAATATGGGGTTATATAAGTGATTGTTTCGGTGCGGATGTGCGTCGGGTTTCTGTTCCGACGCTGTTCCTCCAGGACGCGTTCGCGCGTGCGCCCGTCGACCCGAGGGGACGGGAGCGCGGCTTGTGGCCCCGCAGTCCTGCTTTCCAAAGGCGGGCGGCATCCGTCCCTTATTCAGGGACGTCTGCTCCTTGATCGAAACCGGGATGATGGGATGTCGGCTCCTCCTTCCATGGACATCTCCTCAGAACTCGTCGCCTAATCCGGGTCTCCCTCATAGATTTAAGAATGTTCGTGAATCTCGTTCCCGGCGCCATATCTTCATGGACACCGGTTAATTACGCTGCTTCCGCCCAGACGCTCCAAGGAGTCTGGTCGGGGCAGCAACCCGCGGTGAGGAGACCGGGTAGCTCTGGGTGTTGGGGGGCGTGTCTTAACACTGCGGCTCTGCATGTCTGCCTTCCGTCCCTAATAGGGCTTCTCGAAGGAATGATGGCCTGAGGCATCCCGCGCTGGGTGCGAGGAACTGCGTTACCTGAGGTTTTCCTCAGCTTCCCATGTTCAACACGGGGTATGCCGCGAGTTTAACGTCCAGCGGGGACGGCATCGGACTGATCAACACGAGGAGTGGATCAGATGACAGAACCCCTTGCGGGGAACCTCCGACGCTGGGGCCAGCACATGGGCGGCTTCCCGAGTGAAGTGGAGTGGAATGAAATGGCATGACCCCACCGGGATGTGATGGCCCGGGTAAGGATCAGGATGGATGATGGAGTGAAGAGCTTAGACCCCGTAGAGGCTTCCTACGTACCGCGCGTTAGCGCGGATCAAAGTCAACGTAGTTCGGATATATAGTTTAACGTCATTCTGGACGATGGCAAGCCGACTCACGAGGAGGTCGAGGCTGCCGGGCGGAGGATTGAACCGAACCACCTCACACAGAGGGGGATGGAACAGCCGGGTGGATCACAGTTTCACGTCATGCTGGACGTTGGCAAGCCGACTCACGAGGAGGTCGAGGCCGCCGGCACGCACGAAGTGGGGCGGAGCGGACCAGCACGCACGAAGTGGGTGGATCACAGTTTAACGTCTTTCTGGACGATAGTGTTTGGGGCTTACACTCTAAGGAGGCCCATATGCGGCAAAGCTCAGTTGGAGAGGGACTTGGGCCGAAGGCGAGAGACCTCGATCCCTGTCACGCCCTCTACTGGCTTCGGTAGTGAGGAAGCACAATGGAGATACACACGTGCAGTCACCCACAAGAGCGGATTCATAGGTGAATCGACGCGAATGTGATCCTGGGAGGGGTCCACTGATGGACGAACCGACGTAAATATGACCGGGATGACCAGGTGGTGGGCTTGAACCTCAGGGAGGCTTCCTACGTACCCTGTTTAGGAGACAGGGATCAAAGTCCACGTAGTTCATTCTGTCAGGACTTACGCACTGAGGCAACCTGAATGCGGCAAAGCTCAGTTGAAGAGGGACTTGGGCCGAAGGTGAGAGACCTCGATCCCTGTCACGTCCTCTACTGGCTTCGGCAGTGGGGAAGCACAATGGAGATACACACGTGTAGTCACCCACAAGAAACTAGGGGTTTGTAATACCCTACCCCGTGGGCGAAGGCCACTCCAATAAATCGTCCCTAAAGAGGGGCAATCCCGACATACCTGCAGAGATGAGCGGGTGGGGGACACATCCAAACCGGGGGGGGGGACCCTGCGTGCGAGGCACGGGATCGGGTGATGCGGACGGTTTAACGTCTTGCCGGACGAAGTACGGTTTAATGTCGTGTGTTGAGGACGAAGCGGACGGTTTAACGTCTTGCCGGACGAAGTACAGTTTAACATCGTGTGTTGAGGATGAAGACGCTTGGCAGTTTAACGTCTTGCAGCGCAGACGTGGTGCAATTTAGCGTCCTGCAGGAAGATGGATGCCTGGCAGTTTAACGTCTTACTGCGCGGACGAATGCAGTTTAACGTCGTGCGGGACGAATTGTTGCCGCCAATGGGTCCGTGTCACTTCGCGCGAGCCTGGAGGGCCGCACGGGAAGACAACGCATGGTGCGGGCACCCGGGAAGAAGATCATCGGGCGCCACGTAGGCGGGTACCCTCAGGGGGTCAAAGGGGGCGACCCTGGCGGTTTCCGCGCAAAAGAGGAGCTTGGCGCGCAATACCGCGGGTCGGCGCGCAATTGGGCGGGCTGACGCGCAATTGGGCCAGCGCTTGGCGCGCGGAAGATGGAGATTGCGCGCACCAGGCCTCTGATAGCGCGCGGGGCAACGGCCCATTCTTTAACGAATGGCCACTTAGTAAGGGGGGGTGCGCGCAATCGGGCTGGATTGCGCGCACCCGGGGGGCAATTGCGCGCAAGAGGCTTCTTTTGCGCGCGAAGGCCTTCGGGTGAGGAATTGGTCAAAGGAAAGAAGCCAAAGGGTTTGCACGCGAAGGCGAACCCCGAGGCTAGCTTGCGCGAAATAACGGAGGTTACCTGAAGATCAGCATTGCGCGCGAAGGGGGTGGAATTGCGCGCACGAGCGACCCTTCGAATTCTGGCAACCTTCAAAACGTCGGGGGTCACCTTGTATTTATAGGCAACCCCTGGCGCGCAATTCGGTTCGCGGGCGTGCAAATCGGCTCGGGCGCGAAATAGGGGCCCGGCGCGCAATAGGGTCAGGCAAGGACGTCGGGCGCGGAAAATTCCGCGCCGACTCGCCCCATTGCGCGAATCCCGGAAGGATTGCGCGCGAGAAGCCAATATTGCGCGCGGGCCTCCAATATTTCGCGCAAGGCCTTCGGGCCTTCCGAAACATGCTTCTGACTCCAAATATGACCTCTCTTTCCCCATCCGGAACTTCGTTTGAGGAGTAACGGACTTTTCCGGCGTCTACAAAAGCCCCCCCTCGGAATCTGATTGGTGAGAGGTCGCAACGATCGGGTTCCGAGGGAGACGCCGGAATGCCGAAGTCCTGGGTGGCGCGGGACTTGGGCACGCAAAAAGGGCGTCGGGCGCGAAATTCGCTACCTTGGTTGCGCAAAGCGCTTTCCGCGCGGCGCGGCCACCCGGCCTCACCTATAAATAGGGGTCCTGGGTTCCGTGTTCCGTACACAGGCTTTCCGCGCGATAAGCTTCCCCGCTCTCGTGCGCGAAATTGCCTTTGACGGCGCGAAATTCGCCCGTTCGGCGCGCAAACCCATCCAGATTTCGGCTTGATTTTGCACGAACACCCGGGGTTTTACGCGACAGACTTCCCAATTGCGTACCGTCCACTAGGATTGCACGCCAACTCCCAAATTTCTCTACCAGCCTCCTCCGATTCCGCATGCCTCATCCCTTAATCCACACGACCCCCGGAGCTTCTGAGATGGCCGCGAATCAAGTGAATGAGGGGGATGCCGCCATTCGCAGAGCTAAGATGGCGGCGAACGAGGAGGTCTACGGAGCCAAGGAGATTGTTTCCAACAATCAATCCTTGTTCGATTTGCTGACGCCGGCCCAGAAGATGTATCCGCTGTCGGACAACCTGCCACTCTGGAACTACAGCATCCTGGATGAGGTTCCGGTGCCAGGGTTCGAGGTTGATGTGCCACGGACCTGGGTGACTCGGGAGGATGAGCTTCTCCGCTATAACATCACCAACAATGGGCATCCTTCCAGGGAGACCAGGCACTTAGATGTCTATGTGCTGAACCTGAGGACGCGAACCATTATCGGGAGTGAGCCTACTGCGGAGAACTCTCCAGCCCTCTACTCGAGCACGTGTCGCCAGAGTGTCACCGACGACACCAAGGGTTGGCTGAAGGACTGGGAATTGGGTCTGGGGGCAATTTCACCAGTGAGTGGGCCTGGGCGTTCTGGTTATGCCACACCTGCGATCACTTCGCGGAGGAATTGTGGTACATCGGCCTTTTTGAGGCGGTGTGGACGTCGCAGTTCCACTTCTACCAGCAGTCCGAGCTCGGGCCGGTGCTGTTCACCCGCTGGTCCCCGGATACCAACACCTTCCATCTTCATCATGGGGAGGTCAGCATCGGTCTCTGGGACATCCACTGCATCGGAGGTATCCCGTTGGAGGGTTACCAATACGATGAGTTCCTGCCTCCGAAGAACACCTGGAGCGACAGGTCACGAACTCCCATCCTGACATGGCATCTACTGGACTTGTCTACGTAGCGGCTCGGGGTCAAAGACTTCCGCAAGGACATAGCCTACAAGGAGTGGTTCGGCCAGTTCTTGGAGCATGACCCAGCGGTCAAGATGCCAGGCAGGGGGAAGCGGTGCCCGACCGCGGCTCAGAGGAGCCGGAACGGGTCGTACTGGCGGGTCCTGGAGACGGGAGACTACCGCTCGTGGGGGTACCGCGTCATCGAGGCCCGGGACCCAAATGTCCGGTACGCGGCGTTCCTGGCCGCCTTTCTGAGTGGGTGGCTCCTGCCAGTGCGGGACGCGAGGATGGGCGTCCGCCCGACGACACTGGTGATGGCGGGCGCCATGGCCGCCAACAAAAGATACAACCTCGGGGTCCTAGTGCTGGCTAAGCTGTACGCCATCCTGGGACGCATCTCGCGAGGGGGGTCACCACGAAGGGTCTGTGGGCCCTTTCAATTCTTCCACGGCTAGGTGGCTGCTCACCTCGGTGGGTACACGTTTCCGAACACCGTCATTCCTCCGGGAAACGGCCTGCGACCCTCCCTGCTGAACATTGCGGGGGTCGCTCCGATGACCCTAAATGAGGAGGGCATGAGGATTCGGATTGGAAATCATGCCAATTTCAACATCAGACCGTTCCCCACTCCCGTTGGCTAGATGATCGACAACGGGCAAGGTCTGCTGGAGCAGCATGAATACTTCCTGAGCATGCGGGGCGGGGTGCTCGTGGCTCGGATCGACGGGAAGGTGATCTGCGAGCCCTACGTGCCAACTCGGTTTGCCAGGCAGTTCGGGTGCCTTCAACGGATGCCAAAGAGGGTATTCGATGCTGTCCGAGAGGAGACAAACCCTTGCGTCCTTCGCCAGATGTGGCTAATGTTCGCCGCTTTCGGCTCTGGCGATGTCATAACTCTCCCTCCTACCGGGGTCGACGCAGGCTTGGCAACCGAGTACGCCGAACACTGGGCCATCGCGTACCCCGAGGGGCTTCTACGGAAGCCAGTTCGACGGCTCAAGGTCACCCGCGCGGACACCGGGCGTCAAGGAAGGAGGCGAGGCGCCGTTACGCGGGGGAGAATGGAGGCGCGCCAAGCAGCGGAGCCGGCGCGGGCAGGGACTTCGGTGGCGGGCACATCGCAGGCTGCCGCCACGACTTCAGCGCCCAGAGAGGGGGCACATGCGGTGGTCGGGGAGTGGCCCGGGAAGCAGATAAGGCGTCTGCTCGAACCCTCCCACAATGCAGTCTTCCCAGCGCTGTGGTCAGCCTGGATGACCCTGCGGCAGTCGCTGGGGACCGAAATCATCTGGCAGAAGATAACCAGAGAAGGGATCCATCTGCCAGAGGTCGGGCGCCTTCAGGTCGCCGACAGGGTGAACTTCCACCGGCGGTATGCGTATCTGACGGCCATGGACGAGTACGCGCGCCAACGTGGTCAGCGTGCGGAGCCGTCCCTTCTGGTGAAGGTGATACTCGGTCTAGAGCCTGCTCCAGAACAGATGCCGCCGGAGGAAGATGATAGTAACGATGACTCTGAGGAAGAGGAGGAGACGTGGGAGGATGAAGGCTCTGAGGGAAGGTCCCATCCGAGGAGCCCGCGGGAGAGCGGTGAGGTGGCCGACTCTGACAATATTGATATCACTGAGCTCCTAGAGGTCCGCTTCTATCCCTACTCAACCTGCTTCATCCATTCTCTTATGCAGCTTCTAACTCATTTATTCACCTTCCTCAGGAGTGCACAGATGTTGGTCAGGCATCCTCAGTAGGAGTAGGAGAGGCGCCAGCTGGACAGGGTGGGGGCCAGACACCCATCATTGAATTGACAAGCGCTGAGGGGTCCCCTGCTGCAATTGCTCCTGCGGCGGCCGGGACAGCGGAAGATGACGCTCTGGATTCCCGTAAGTCTCCCTACTTTACTGTTGGTGCTTGCCGTTGACGATCCGTGACTAACCACGACATGCCTTGCGCAGTGATCTCAATACTGGAGGCTCGTCGGGCTGTCGAACCCGGGCCATCCATGAGTGGACCAGTGGCAGACATGACACCTTCTCCAGAACAGACTTCTCACACCGAGCCGGCCCCACCAACTACTGATCAGGGGGCAACGGACGCCGGAGGTGCTGCCATCGGAGAGAGGTCGGGGGCTGACGAGGGTGTCAACGCCGCTGGGGCGAGAGAAGAAGGTCGCCCAGATGCTAGGGAACCTATCCCCCGTGAGGACATCCCAGGGGCAGACCCTGCAGCAGACCTGCTGGCTGCTTTCCCTGCCTACCGGCTTGCCGACCCTGAGGAGATGGATGACTCGGACGCAGAGGCAGTCGAGGAGAGCCGGATAACGCGCCGCAGGGGGTGGAAGTGCATCCAGCGCTTCCTCAAGCGACCCTCATCGGAATGGCTGGGGCGCATGGGATCGCTTCAAACCTGGCTGCGCTTCCTGTGTGCTGGGGGAGCTGATGCTCGATGCCTCCATCTGACGGTCCATGATTTCATGGCCGAAAAGATGCGCGAGAGCCGCCGGCGTGCCGACGTCGCACAATGTCGGGACATGTCGGAGAACACGCGGGCGCTCCTCGTGGCGGAGCAGGAAGTCCGGCGCCTCGAAGGGAAGGCGACAGAGAAGGAGGCCTTCGTCGCAGCGTGCACTGAGCTTGTGGAGCAGTTGACGGCCCAGCTGGATGACGCCCAGGTACAGATGACGGAGGCGGGCCACCAGATGGTCACACTTCAAGTCGAGCGGGAGCGTGCACAAGCCAGGATCGATGAACTGCGTGCTGCGACCGCCGACGAAGAGAGGGCATGCAAAGAGCGTGAAGAAGCTTTGGAGGCCGCCAGCCAAAGGGTAGCGGCGTTGGAAAGATCCATTCAGCACGCTAATCCCTAGGGGCTTTGTTTTTGCCATTCCCAGAACATTTTGCTTCCGCTACTCAATACTTCGATCCATTTGTATGAACCAACATATTTATCTGCATCTTTTGGCTTAACGTGATCAACCACAATCCATTGTCTTGCGGGAGCGTTAACCAAGCTTCAGGCATCCACAATTGGGCCTGGATTTCTAAGGAAGAGAGGGAGGTCATTCCTAGGAAGGGAGACCTCAGACCTAATCAATGTACCATCCCCCCAACTTGTTCCGACACACGAGCGGGACAACTCTAGGGGCGTTGAGATTTTATCCGAACATAGGGAAATGAGAAAGGGTGAATCGCGTGTCCCGAATTCAGAAATCCACAACGGTCAGTCTTCCAGGAAATGCCCAAGACGACAAGCGGACAATGGATCAATCGACCATACTACTGCAATAGACGGACCGAAGGTCATCATTCATATTGCAGGAGGCGGATCACATGTCATCATCAATACCGCTTTGGGGGTTCCTTCAGACACAAGGGTGGAAATCCGGATCAAAAGAGCACGCGAAGCATGGGGTGAAGTGATGATTTGTTCGGACAGAATCTAACGCTCCCAAAATTGTGCCACCGTGGGGAAAGCGTCTTAGGCGGATGCACTAATCTGGCCGTGAATCACCCCAATTCTCAGACAGAACCTCTTTGACGAGGAAACTGTCGCTTCCCATCATTGCAATGGGGCATCCCGAGCTGAATCAGGGAGAATATCACAACCGCACCACTCTACGAGAGGCCAGGACAAACGGCCGATGACGAGGAGGGGCGGGACTCAGCGATCCCTGAGGCTGGACCCGGGTCGAGATGCCCGGGCGCTCCTACGTACTCCATCAAGCTGGAGATCAAGCCACACGTAGTTCTGAGAGTGCAGTTTTAACGTCATGCGGGACGTAGGACCCCGATTAGGGAGATCTTAGTTTAAATTCGTAGAGCTCGGACCATAGGGGCAGATCTTAGTTTAAGGTCTTAGAGCTCGGACCATAGGGACCTCAAAGTATGCCACATCGTGGTCCTATCCCCTGGATATGCGAAGATGCACTGAGGGATAGTGTCAAGAGTGCCGAGATTTTGCCTGGTCAGAATGGGGGGTGGAAAACGTAATTTGAATCATGCGGCCATTCACTCAAGGACTGGGGGCACCGGCGTAACGATATGGGAGTACTACCGACCGTGGCAGAAAAGCAACATCAATATCGCACTGACCGTTGATGGAATGAGGCAGCAAACGAGCATCAACCGCTCAAGCGCAGGATTCATATCGATTTGCTGCCCAAGGCCCTTGGGGGCACCAGCCCGGATCGGTGGGAGAGCACTGAGGCATTGTATCCAGACCGCTCACGGGGGTTCCACCCAGGGCGTAGGTGATGGGTCCAAATGAAGGGGAGCATGAAGCCTGAAAAGTGGAAGAAACCTGACCAAGCTGAACCTGACCCTCCTGGCAATAGACCAGAGTACTCTTGACACCGGTGGACCACTGCAAGGGGTCGAAGGACACGCCTTGAGGGTGACCCGAAGACGGCGGATTCCCCAGAGAAGGGGGAATCTTTAAGAGGTGGGGGGCTGGACCCGAAGTTTCAAACATCCGGGGGTTCCTACGTATCCCATAAGGATGGGAATCAAGCCACACGTAGTTCTTGAAGCGCGGCGCGACACAATCGGGCACCAGCGCGGGGAGGGGTGTGGGTCTGGCCCTCGCACCCAAAAGAAGTGGTATTTGATATTTCTTGTTTGTCCTTAAAGGTGGATGGTTTTTCTTTGTGCGGCGACATGCCTGTGATTAAGAAATCCCTGGCGTCGCCACAATAATCAAGCCATGAAAGGCATTGATAAATGGCGTGGTTATTAACCAGAGCCCAACGTGAGTGTCCCCTGAGGAGAACATCACGATGCAGTGCCGTTTCTCGTCGGGCGGCCAAGACGATCATAGTTTAACGCCGTGTGTTGAGGACGAAGCAACACAGTTTAAGGTCGTGTGGTTCGGAACATGGAGGAATCCGCTTATTGCGGTACGACGGACACAGCGGAGGTGGGGACACATCCCAGCCCTGCGGTCACGCACAATTCCAGGAGAAGGATCCTGGGATAGGGGCCTGCATATGTCTATCAACCGAGGGGCAAAGATGCTAGCCTCCAGCTATGCTGGACCCAGAACGCGATTGTTCGGGCGACTCCTTCATCCTCATAGGGACGAGGGTCTAGCTACACATGGCCCTCAGGGAGGACATTATCATATCATTGGTGCTCATATCATGGGAGCCTCGAATGAAACCATTACCCTGGTTGGCCTACCTAACGTGTTGAGGTGTACTGAGGGTCAGTATGAAGAGTGTCGAGTTCCCACCACAACGCACTGAGGCGGAGTGTGACAAGGACTGCGCAACCAATGTTCAGAGCCTGAAAGAGTTGACATGGCGATCAAGGATGTCGCTGACCATATTCGCAACACAACATCCGATCGCGTCAGCCTAGGATGAGGCAAACAAACGAGCATCAACCTCTCAAGCGCAGGATTCATATCGATTTGCTGCCCAGGAAGGCCCGAACAAGAGGAAGCGCGAGGCCCGACAAGTAACACAGGACTTGTCGGGATTGAATCCGACACTACAGGTCATAGACCGGAGTACCCCAAAACATGCTAACAGATCACCGAAAAGGGTAGGAGGACTCACCTTGAGATCAACCAAAGGACGGCAGATCCCCGTGATCAACCAAGAGACGGGGCTAGACCTGGAACACAAGCGTCCAGGCGGTCCTACGTATCCCATAAGGATGGGAATCAAGCCGTACGTAGTTCTTGAGAGGCAGTTTAACGTCATGCAGGACGATGAGGGGTGTGAGGTAGTCCCACACACGGGGGAGGCGTACGGCGCAGCCAGTAGACCGACGTGAATGAGGACATAATCCCCTGCTCACGCCATACGCCTCGCACAAAAAGGAGGGGAACTTGGGCCAGAGGCCCAACGCGGGATAGAGATTCCCGGGAAATGGGGCTGGGCCTGAAACATGAATGTTCAGGCGGTCCTACGTATCCCATAAGGATGGGAATCAAGCCGCACGTAGTTCTTGAAGTGCAGTTTAACATCATGCAGGACGAAAAAGAAAGGGGGGAGCGGAAGGCATCCCCAAACGTGGGGGGTGTACAGCGTGGCGAGAAAACCGATGCGAATGAGGGCATAGCCCCGTGTTCACACCATACGCCGTATACCCAGAGGCACTTGGGCCAAGGGCCCGAGATGGGATGGAAATTCCCGAAGGATGGGGCTGGGCCTGAAACATGAATGTTCAGGCAGTCCTACGTATCCCATAAGGATGAGAATCAAGCCGCCCGTAGTTCTTGAGGTGCAGTTTAGCGTCATGCAGGACGAATGCTGAACAGTTTAACGTCTTGTAGCTCGGACGTGGTGCAGTTTAGCGTCATGCGGGACGAAGTGCACTCAGGCAAAGTACTGCTTGAGGAACCTAGCGTTGGTGGGAGGAGTGACACGCTCACCATCCATAGTCGCTAGGGAGTACGCGCCATTGGGGTAGACCTTGTGGATGACAAAAGGTCCCTCCCACTTGGGCTCCAACTTGGGAGGCTTCCTACCGGGGATCATTGGTGCTCTTAGGGACAGTACTAGGTCACCCTGCAGGAAGGAGCGGAGGCGAACCTTCTTATTGAAAGCTCAAGCCATTTTGCTTTGATGCCTCTCCAAGTTGTGCAAAGCGCGAAGCCTATTCTCATCCAGTGCTTCCAACTCGACTAGACGGGTTTCAGCAGCTCTGTCCGGCGCTTGCTGGTCGTAGACCGCAGTGCGCAAGGACGGTAACTGGATCTCGATGGTCAGGACGGCCTCAGATCCATACACCAGGGAATAAGGGGTCATCTGGGTGGAATTGCGAGTCGTCGTCCGATAAGCCCAGAGGGCGTTGGGGAGCTTGTCCGGCCAACTCTTCTTGTTCTGACCAACCATCTTTTGCAGAATGTTAGAGAGGGTCTTGTTAAACGCCTCAATCTGTCCATTCGCCTGCGCATGATAGCAAGATGTATGGTTCGAGCGAATGTTGTACTTGGCGTACAACTTCTTCAACTCGGCTGCTCGGAAATTGGCTCCGTTATCCGTGAGGATAGCGTGAGGCGCTCCAAATCGATAAATGATGTTGGAGGTCACGAAGTCAGCGATAGAACAGGATTTGACCTCTCTGAGCGGAATCGCCTCTTCCCATTTGGAGAAGAAGTCCGTGGCGGTCAGAATGAACCGGCACTGGCGAGCCGTCGCTGGCAGGTAAGGTCCCACAACGTCCAGCCCCCAGACTGCAAAGGGCCAAGAATACCTGGTGGTATGGAGAGGCTCCGGCGGCCGATACACAAAGTTCGCATGAACCTGGAACGCATGGCACTTCCTGGCATACTCGATGCAGTCATGGATCATGGAGGGCCAGAAGTATCCCAACCTCCGAATCTGATGGGACAGCTTCGGCCCAGTCTGGTGGGCACCACATGAACCAGCATGAACCTCTTGCATGACTCGTGGGATCTCAACTCCTTGAAGGCAACGAAGGAGAAAACCATCAAATCCGCATCTATAGAGGATCTGCTCCAGGCCGGGACTGCTCTGGAGGACAAACTGCGATGCGCGGCGTCGAACTCGCTCGCGCTCGGTCCGATCCGACAGGAGAATGCCATGTTGGAGGTACTCAACCAAAGGCGTCCTCCAATCAGGGACTGATTCGACTGCCATATCTGTGGTACTCGGGGCTCCAGGCACAGGGGAAAATGTGGTGAGATTACTTACCGATGGGCCGCGATCTCCCTCCGGGATAACGGGAGCGATGAGCCTGCGGTGCGTAATGCGGATGATCAGGTTGTCCTGTTCAGGCTCCGCGAGTGACGCAGCAAGGCTGGCCAAAGCATCTGCTCGACAGTTCTGCGACCGGGGAATATGGACAATTTCTGGCCGAGAAGGGAATTGGTCCATCAGGAGGAGGGTGCACTCCAGCAATGGCAAAAGTTCCGGCTTCCTGACAACATAGTCGCCATTGACCTGCTTAACGACCTGCTCGGAGTCCCCTTTCACACACAGATGGGGCACGTCGATCTCGAGAGCTAACTCGAGGCCAGTGATGAGGGCATGGTATTCCGCCTCATTGTTGGTACAGCCCTCTGACAATAGTAAAGAGTATGGAAGCACGGATTGCTCCGGGATAATGAAGACGATACCCAAACCCACTTTGTTGAGCTTAGTATTATCGAGTCTTCTACCGGTGGGGCTCCGGGAGGCACCGTCAAAGTGCATCTGCCAGCATGGATCGGCACGATCGACCGAGAGAACAGCCTCATCAGGAAAGCCTAGATCCAGCGGCTGATCCGCGGAGGTTGGGTGAGCAGCCAAAAAGTTTGCCAATGCTTACCCTTTGATGGCCTTCTGAGACACATACCTGATGTCGAACTGCTGGAGGATCACAGCCCACCGCGCTAGACGGCCAGTCAACATAGGTCGGCTCAGGATATATTTCAACGGGTCTACCCGAGAAACCAACTGTACCTCGTGGTGCTGCAAGTAGTGCTGTAATTTCTGTACGGCAAATACGAGTGCCAGGCAGCTCTTCTCGATGGGGGAATACCTAACTTCTGCATCAAGGAGCATGCGACTGAGGTAATAGAGGCTATTCTCTGTTCCCTCGTTGTTCTTATGGGCGAGAAGGGCACCAAGGGACCGTTCCAGGGCAGTCACATAAAGGACCAGTGGCTTCCCGGATACAGGCGACATCAGAACCGGAGGTTGAAGCAAGTACTGCTTGATTTCCTCGAAAGTGGTCTGACACTCCTTATCCCATACATAGGTGGCACCTTTCTTCATGAGCCGAGAAAAGGGCTTACACTTGCCGGCCAGATTCGCGATGAATCGGCGTATATAGGCTAAGTGGCCTTGGAACCCTTGCAATTCCCAGATGTTACCTAGGGGAGGCATCTGGCTAATCACCCTGATCTTCTCTGGGTCAATCTCAATACCCCGGTATCTTACCACAAAGCCAAGAAACTTCCCGGAGGTGACCCCGAAGGCACACTTCAACGGGTTCATCTTCAGGCAGCGAGACCGGAGGAAGCTGAACACTTTCTCAAGATCTTTGAGATGGTCCTGACGCTGGCACGATTTGACCACCAAGTCTTCGACGTAGCATTCCACCAGTGTGCCGAGGATTGGCTTGAATATGCGGTGCATCGCCCGTTGATAGGTGGAACCTGCATTCTTCAGGCCGAAGGGCATGACCTGGTAACAAAATATACCTTGGGGGGCCCTGAAGGCAGTGAACTCCTCATCCTCAGGGGCCATCCGGATTTGGTTGTATCTGGAGTATCCATCCATGAAGGAGAGGGCTTGGAACCCTGCCGTGGCGTCAATCAACAGCTCTGTCACTGGAAGGGGAAAGTCATCCTTCAGACAGTGGCGGTTGAGATCGCGGAAGTCGATACAGACTCTGATCTGCCCGTTCTTCTTCCTGACCGGCACGATGTTGGCCAGCCATCTGGGGTACTAAATTCCCTCACGAAGTTGGCTTTGATAAGCTTGTAAACTTAGGCCTCAACCATGGCACCGTGGAATGGGTGCATCTTCCTGGGAGGCTGCTTGAACCCGCGATGGTTCGCCGGGAGACCAAGGCGGTGGACGGCTACCTGAGGATCTAGCCCCGATATCTCGTCATAGCCCCAAGCGAACACATCACGGTGCTGTCTGAAGAAGTCCACGTACTGCTGCCGCTCCTCAGAGGGCATGGCGGCACTGACCAATGTGGGTCTTGGATCTGCCTCGGTTCCCAGGTTCACCTGTACTAACTCATCGACCGTGGCAGAGACGCCCTCCTCAAAGGCTGGGGGTGTATCTTCCACGTCCTCTCCACTCGGGGAGGGATCGTCCACGGGAGAGACTGCGTTGGAAACTGCATTGGGGCTACCAGATCCTGCTGGGCCGCTGGTGCTGGCATGGGCGGTCACGGTCATCTCATCAGGAGACTCACAGGCCGTCGAGACCATGGCTACGTCCAACCGATGGATCGGGAGGACGTAAGCGTCATCCAAACTTGCCCAGGGATCACTTCCAACAGCGACAGGCTCAACCCCACCTGTCAGGATCTACTTATCCTTGCTCTTGTAATAGTCCGTGTCCAGATAGCGGGCCTCACATGAGGCAAAAGGAGAGGCATCTCCCTGAAGCATGCCTACTCGACCATTAAGGGAGTATTTAAGGAATTGGTGGTATGATGAGGGAACCGCCGCATGAAGGTGGACCCATGGCCTGCCCATCAATGCATTATACGCAGTGTCCTGAGAGACTACCATGAATTCGGTGTTGGAAACCAAGTCACCGAACTGGGTCTTCAAACGTATCTTGCCGACCGGAGTTTGCTCGGTGCAGTCGTACCCCTGGATCCTGAGGTTGGAGGGAATCAAGTCATCCTCAGACAACCCCAATCTCCAGAGCGTCCGAGTTGGAATCAGGTTAATCCCGGACCCCGTGTCGACAAGACAGCGCCAGACTTCAAGGCCATTGAACTGGCCAGTAACATACAGCGGACGAATGTGCCCCTATATAGGAGGGTCTTTATCCTTACCAGAGAACGAGATGACTGCCTGACATTCGGCATCCTCAATCGCTTCGGCGTGAAAGGCCTCTGCAGCCGCAACCTCCGTCTCAAACTGGAGGGGGCTCTTCAGGGCTTCAGCGAGCGCCTCGCGCATCTCAAGTGACAAGCGCAGCGCCTCAAGGATGGAGAGCCTTGCTGGGATGTCCGCCAAGTGCTTCAGGACATCATACTTTCTTGCCAAGAGCAAGCCCCTGGTTGCAGGAGGTTGCTCTGCGGTTGGAGGCATGACGGGACTTGCCGGTTGGACCGGCGGCCGACTGGTGCTTGGCGCATCTCGCTGTTCACTGGTTGAAGCCCGGGAAGTAGTCACCGTACTGGGACCAGGAGGCCGGGATTGACTCGTGGCAGGACGGAGCTGGTCGCGACGCGGCTGAGGCGGTTCTGCCTGGTCCCACACCACAAACAGTGGCGGAGGCGAATCCGTCATCCCCGGATGGGGGGGCTGTGCGCGCTGAGCTCGGTTTTGAGCCTGCTTCCTAGTCTCAGTGGCGTGCACGGCCTGGCTGGAGGTACCAACTGCCGTGCCCCAGCGACTTCTGTTGTTGCGGTTCCTCCAACGATGGTGACGACCGGGGACACCAGGGAGGTCCACCTGGTGTTCTTCAATGTCGGGAACCGAAAAGGGATTTACCAGCTCGACGGTATTAACCGAAGCGTACCCAACACTGTCATCGGACGAATCATTCATCACCGGGCAGATCCGAGGAGGGACCCCCATCTCCGGGGGCATGAAATCGCCGAGAGTGCGAGATAGTGGCGGAACTGGCGGGGCGCACTCTTCCTTCTTGCACCGCCGCCGTTTTCTCTTCTCAGAAGAGGCAGGCTGGGACGACGATGCCGAAGCAGCACCCGCAGATTCTGGGGGCTCAGGCTGATTCAAGCGCGCACGGATGATTCCATGGGCACGAATGATCGTCTTGCGGGCCATCCAGTTATTATACTTCTGGGATCCGCGGTCGGAGACCAGCTGCCATTCGTCCTCGTCGCCACTATCGTCATCTGATCCCACGAACACACCCACCACTTGTGATGGAGCTGGGCACAACCTGATTACATTATTGTTAATCTGGTATTGGAGCCAGTCCTTAAACACGTAGCACCGCCGGATGGTGTGCCCCAGGGCCCGATGGTAAGGGCAGTAGCGGGGGTTATCCGTGAGATGTGCCTCCTCTGGCCTCCAACACTCAGGCAGTCGCACAATCCTCTACTCCAGGGCGCTCCGGAAATAACCGGGGACCTGATCCTCGCGAAATGAGTAAGTCAGGTATCGCGGGGACCTGAGAGCGTGGTCTTGACGAGGGGCTGGAGGGGCCTTCCGAGGAGGTGGACCCTGATTATCTCGCCTGGGTTGTGGCGGTACATTACGCGGAGGGGCCGGCCAGTTCTGGGGCTGCCGCTGCTGGGCCGGGAACTGAGCCCGTGGAGGCGGATTCCTGTGAGGCTGTGGAGCTGGCCTCACCGGCAGCAGCTCCAACTGCCTGGGGGCCTCTATCTGGGCAACAGCAGCGGGCTCAGCCCTGCTGACCCTCCTTGCAGGGATCATAGGAGGCAGCGGGTGTGCCTGACTGGCCTGTTGCAGGGCTTCCACAAGACGTTGATCTTTGTCTGAGAAGTCCCTGAACCCTCCGGGGTAATTCTGAGTGATCAAGGAAGGGACCAGCTCGGTCTTGACGTTCCCGACACACATTGTCAGCAACTGCTCCTGAGTCAATGGCATGTCAAGGGAATACATGAGACCCTTCCATCGGGCGACGAAATCCGCGACTCGCTCATCAGGCCTTTGCTTGCACTTAAAGAGGTCTGCGATACTCGTCTTCCGGGTCGTGGAACTAAACTGGTAGAGGAACTGTCTACGAAGGTCCTCCCAGCTAGTTATCGACCCGACGGGGAGCTGGCTGTACCAGACAAATGCTGGCCCTTCCAGTGTCTGGACAAAGCAGCGAAGCTTAGCGGCCTCCTGCTGCGCCGGAGTTCCCAACATAGGCCCGCACCTCGAGTTGAAATGGGCCAAATGTTGTGGCGGGTCTCCAGTCCCGTTGAAGGGGGCGAAAGTGGGGTTCCCGAACCCCGGAGGTGCCGGCATGTCATCCACCCATGCTGGGTATGGCTTGCCGTCCGGTGGGATTGCCACTTGCCGAGTCTCCAAGGCTTCCAAGCGGGAAATGAGTTCCGCCATCGGATCGTCCGGACATGGGTTCCAGTCCTAGCAAGGATCTCTAACCACGAGCGCATTGCATGGCTCTTCAATCGGGTCATCGACCGGGTCGTCGAACTCGGCAGCTCGTGGGATGGCGGGCGGAGCGGCCCTTGGGGCAGCCGGAGGAATCCGAGCGGGGTCTCTCAGGTAGTAACGCCGCTCGGGAGGGTGTGGTGAAACATACCGCGCCCTCTTGCCATAGGCAATGGCTTCTCCCCTGTCGGCAAACACGGCATAATCACGGTTGCCCGGGAGAGTCTCATCGAGGAGCGGTTGTTCCTGTCCCTGCTGTCCTGGCCTAGGATCACCGTAGTCAGGCCGCCGCTCTGCAGCGCGCTCGGCGAGGAGCTGGTCAACTAGCTTATTCTGCTCGGCGAGCTGTTGACGTAGCGTGGCCTTTTTGGGATCCTCCTCTGCCCTCTGCATGGAGGCAGATGGGTCGGCGGGCTTTATAGCCCTGCCGTGCTCTTTACCTTTGCTGACATTTCGGCTCAACGTCAGTGCTTAAGTGGGTGCGGGGAGACCCAGGAGGCTCCTCTGGTGACGAGTAACTCTCACCGATGGACCCAACGATGGATTATCTTCGGGGGGAGAGCCCTCGTCGAGAAGTTCCAAGTCTTCCCCCTCTCCCGACAGGTCAGCCATATTGACCGTTTCCGTCCCTGGGGATGTACCCTCAGGGCCACCCAGCGAATCGGGTTGTCGGAGAATAGCACTGAAGCGTAGGGCAGCGTACTGCCCCCATCCACGGATATACACGTGGGGGGTGGCTTCCTTGATAACCTTGCGGAGTACTTGAAAACACTCAACGCATCGTTGTTGGAGGGCCTCGTGGTGCCCAAATGACCCGGGGTGCTGAACCGCGGGGAGCGTGGCCAGGTCGATCTGACGGCACTGCTCACCAATATCCCCCAGGTGTGCTTGAATCCCGGGATATAGCATTTGTAGGCGGTGAAAACGGGAGTGAGTCTCCCGGAGAGTTCGGCGGAAGCATTCGAACTCATCCGGGGTGAGCGATTCTGGTGCATCAAAGTCCGGTCCTACGACTGGACAAAACTTCTCAGGGAAGTGGACCTCTGCAAGGACGGTCCAGAAGCTCCACGACTCAAACTCGAGACCCGGGTCTTCTTGGTCCCCTTCAGCGACTGGGAATGGACGGGGAGCCGGTAGTGGTGCCGAGGCGGGCCGCCGGGCCGACAGGCTGGCCGGCGGTGAATACGGCGAGCAGGCCGATTGGCCTCCATATCCTGGGCCGCCCTCTGAGGGTTGCGGTGCCCCAGCTACCACATCACGGTATGACGGGCCGGTGAGCGAACATCCTGCCGTAGCGTCGGTGCTCGCCGAGGGTGCACTAGATCGTGGCTCGACCGTCGGTCCCCAAAAAAGGTCTCTGGCTTCTCCGATCGAGGCAGAAAGCGCTTACGGAGGGGCCGGTACCAACCGCAAGCTTGATCCTTGGGGGTCTACCAGGCCCTCGCTACTCCGGATATACCTTCGGAGAGAAGCGGGGATCATATCGATCTCGCTCTCGGGGAGCACGAGGCTGACGTGCCGCATTCCTACCCCTGCCCCTGACTGGCGGGATCGGGGGGAGGGCTCTGTCGCCGAATCATACTCCGCCTCTGTATCAGAGAAACAAACCGGTCGGATCTCTGTCCGGAATTCCCTAACATTCCTCCCTCTACGTCGACGCCTCGCCTTCCTGCCCCTGGGTGGTTCTTCGGGGCATGGCTGATCTCTGTCCTGGCGTCCTCTGGCCGCACCGGTGCTGGGGCCAAGAGGACTGGAAACCAAGGTGCGAGGAGCACCGGGACAGATATCAAAGGGGACGCGGCGAGAGATGCTTCCGGGCAGGCCTCCGGGCCGGGATCGGAAGGTGGGATCACCCATGCCTCTCGGATCGGACACACGGAGTAGACCCTGCTGGTGAATAGCGCTACCGTGAGGTGGTCCGCGGTGGCTATTGCCTGTACCAGCAACCGGGAGAGTCAACCCAACCTGCCTTTGGGGCGGTCGGGGCCTCGATCCAGGTCGGGCATAGAAGTCCCCCTGCTCAGGATGCGCAGGGGCCTGGTGACTGGAGCCAACAGTGGCTTGGGACAACGCGGCCGCTGTTGCTAGGGCCCCGAGGTGGGAATCCTCTTCCGCTCGTGCCCGACGTTGGCATCGGGACAGACGAGTCGGGATCAGCGGCGCAGGCAGGTGGAGAGCCCGTTCTTCGACTTGAGAAGCCTTGCGGCGGTGTCGACGTGGCCTGGCAGGAGCCCTTATCGCGGATCCCTGGAGCGAATCTCGGATAGGGTGGTCCCGAACATCCTCCACCTCATCCGCATAGGGGAAGGAGCTGTCGGAGCGTTCTAGGGATAAACTCCCGAAGCGGTTGGACGTCGAGGTAGGCAGCGGTGCCTCCCTGCGCGGCCCTCGGGGGCGGCGTTGGCGGCGAGGTGCAGCTTCCTCGAGGTCCAGGCGAGCCATGTCCCTGGTGGGGATGACTCCCTCTTCCTCATATCTCCTCACCAAGTTGTTGATCACCCTTCTCTGGATGACCTCCGAGGGGGAGAGAGGGCGTGGTTGCCCCGCAGTTGCGGCTGCTGGGACGGCTGTGGAACGGGCGGGACCGCGCGGAGTACCCGCGTCGGTGTTTCCCCTACCCCTGCGCCGGTTGGCGGGCGGCGATCGGGCACTGGATTGGGCGACCTGATTCCTGAAGATAGGGAGAAGAACCCATTAATACTGACAGGAAAAGGAATCGACAACCGATCATTAGTGCCACGACGCCTTCCGTGGGGGGAACCCAGGCCATCGACGTCGTGAGACGGAGTGCCCGATTTCCCTTCCCCAGCCCCTGGTGGGTTCCGTACCCCGATGCTGAATGCTCGGCTGGGCAACATGCTAGTCTTCCAACACCTCTGAAAGCTATCGGTATTCGTATTTGAGGAGAAGAGATTCACGTCGGGTTCACCATTTTCTGTTTCGGTGCGGATGTGCGTCGGGTTTCTGTTCCGACGCTGTTCCGCCAGGACGCGTTCGCGCGTGCGCCCGTCGACCCGAGGGGACGGGAGCGCGGCTTGTGGCCCCGCAGTCCCGCTTTCCAAAAGCGGGCGACATCCGTCCCTTATTCAGGGACGTCTGCTCCTTGATCGAAACCGGGATGATGGGATGTCGGCTCCTCCTTCCGTGGACGTCTCCTCGGAACTCGTCGCCTAATCCGGGTCTCCCTCATAGATTTAAGAATGTTCGTGAATCTCGTTCCCGGCGCCATATCTTCATGGACACCGGTTAATTACGCTGCTTCTGCCCAGACGCTCCAAGGAGTCTGGTCAGGGCAGCAACCCGCGGTGAGGAGACCGGGTAGCTCTGGGTGTTGGGGGGCGTGTCTTAACACTGCGGCTCTGCATGTCTGCCTTCCGTCCCAAATAGGGCTTCTCGAAGGCATGATGGCCTGAGGCATCCCGTGCTGGGTGCGAGGAACTGCGTTACCTAAGGTTTTCCTCAGCTTCCCATGTTCAACACGGGGTATGCCGCGAGTTTAACGTCCAGCGGGGACGACATCGGACTGATCAACACGAGGAGTGGATCAGATGACAGAACCCCTTGCGGGGAACCTCCGACGCTGGGGCCAGCACATGGGTGGCTTCCCGAGTGAAGTGGAGTGGAATGAAATGGCATGACCCCACCGGGATGTGGCGGCCCAGGTAAGGATCAGGATGGATGATGGAGTGAAGAGCTTGGACCCCGTAGAGGCTTCCTACGTACCGCGCGTTAGCACGGATCAAAGTCAGTATAGTTCGGATATACAGTTTAACGTCATGCTGGATGATGGCAAGCCGACTCACGAGGAGGTCGAGGCTGCCGGGCGGGGGATTGAACCGAACCACCTCACACAGAGGGGGATGGAACGGCTGGGTGGATCACAGTTTCACGTTATGCTGGACGTTGGCAAGCCGACTCACGAGGAGGTCGAGGCTGCCGGCACGCACGAAGTGGGGCGGAGCGGACCAGCACGCACGAAGTGGGTGGATCACAGTTTAACGTCTTACTGGACGATAGTGTTTGGGGATTACACTCTAAGGAGGCCCATATGCGGCAAAGCTCAGTTAGAGAGGGACTTGGGCCGAAGGCGAGAGACCTCGATCCCTGTCATGCCCTCTACTGGCTTCGGCAGTGAGGAAGCACAATGGAGATACACACGTGCAGTCACCCACAAGAGCGGATTCATAGGTGAATCGACGCGAATGTGAACCCGGGAGGGGTCCACTGATGGACGAACCGACGTAAATATGACCGGGACGACCAGGTGGTGGGCTTGAACCTCAGGGAGGCTTCCTACATACCCTGTTTAGGAGACAGGGATCAAAGTCCACGTAGTTCATTCTGTCAGGACTTACGCACTGAGGCAACCTGAATGCGGCAAAGCTCAGTTGAAGAGGGACTTGGGCCGAAGGTGAGAGACCTCGATCCCTGTCACGTCCTCTACTGGCTTCGGCAGTGGGGAAGCATAATGGAGATACACACGTGCAGTCACCCACAAGAAACTAGGGGTTTGTAATACCCTACCCCCGTGGGCGAAGGCCACTCCAATAAATCGTCCCTAAAGAGGGGAAATCCCGACATCCCTGCAGAGACGAGTGGGTGTGGTCCACATCCAAACCGGGGGGGGGGGACCCTGCGTACGAGGCACGAGATCGGGTGATGCGGACGGTTTAACGTCTTGCTGGACGAAGTACAGTTTAACGTCGTGTGTTGAGGACGAAGCGGATGGTTTAACGTCTTGCCGGACGAAGTACACTTTAACGTCGTGTGTTGAGGACGAAGACGCTTGGCAGTTTAACGTCTTGCAGCGCGGACGTGGTGCAGTTTAGCGTCCTGCAGGACGATGGATGCCTGGCAGTTTAACGTCCTGCTGCGCGGACGAATGCAGTTCAACATTGTGCGGGACGAATTGTTGCCGGCAATGGGTCCGTGTCACTTCGCGCGAGCCTGGAGGGCCGCACGGGAAGACAACGCACGGTGCGGGCACCCGGGAAGAATATCATCGGGCGCCACGCAGGCGGGTACCCTCAGGGGGTCAAAGGGGGCGACCCTGGCGGTTTGCGCGCAAAAGAGGAGCTTGGCGCGCAATACCGCGGGTCGGTGCGCAATTGGGCGGGCTGGCGGGCAATTGGGCCAGCGCTTGGCGCGCGGAAGATGGAGATTGCGCGCACCGGGCCTCTGATAGCGCGCGGGGCAACGACCCATTCTTTAACGAATGGCCACTTAGTAAGGGGGGGTGCGCGCAATCGGGCTGGATTGCGCGCACCCGGGGGGCAATTGCGCGCAAGAGGCTTCTTTTGCGTGCGAAGGCCTTCGGGTGAGGAATTGGTCAAAGGAAAGAAGCCAAAGGGTTTGCGCGTGAAGGCGAACCCCGAGGCTAGCTTGCGCGAAATAACGGAGGTTACCTGAAGATCGGTATTGCGCGCGAAGGGGGTGGAATTGCGTGCACGAGCGACCCTTCGAATTCTGGCAACCTTCAAAACGTCGGGGGTCACCTTGTATTTATAGGCAACCCCGAGCGCGCAATTCGGTTCGCGAGCGCGCAAATCGGCTTGGGCGCGAAATAGGGGCTCGACGCGCAATAGGGTCGGGCAGGGACGTCGGGCGCGGAAAATTCTGCGCCGACTCGCCCCATTGCGCGAATCCCAGAAGGATTGCGCGCGAGAAGCCAATATTGCGCGCGGGCCTCCGATATTTCGCGCAAGGCCTTCGGGCCTTCCGAAACATGCTTCTGACTCCAAATATGACCTCGCTTTCCCCATCCAGAACTTCGTTTGGGGAGTAACGGACTTTTCCGGCGTCTACAGTGATATCTTCAACTATAAATTGTATTTATAAATATAAAATGATTAATTTCAACATAATAATTTATTTATAAATTTTAGGAAATAAATAAATAAATTAAATGGTGACACAATGATGATGTAATAATTTCTTAATTATTGATAGAATCAAATAAATGATATTATAAATATTAAAATAAATATAATTTTACATAATTTATGTCATCCATTTTTTTTATGAACTTTACATTTTGGTGATGATTTAAAGGAGTTGGTTCGAACTTATCTTTATTTTATGATATTTTTAAAAAGTCAACTAATAAATAGTGTTCAATTTGACACTATTAATATTTTAAAATAAATAAAATTTTATTAAATGATATAAAATTTATAAAAATACCAATTTTGGCCAATTTATTTTGATAATTCATAAAATCTCATAAATGACTCATTTAATGGTCATTTTACATTTTATTGTAATTATATTAACCATCAAATTGTAAATTACATGATTTCATGATAATAATTAAAAGGGTAAAATAAGGGTTAAAACAAAAAGAAAAGGATTAAAATAATATTCAAACCCTATATATTTTTATGGGATTAATGGTATTTGAAAAAAAAACATACTATCTTAGAAATAAATCAACTTGGACCCATTTGTAATAGAATATAAATTTATATAAATTTAATATTTTAAAGATTTATACAAGTTCCCTCACCTCAATTATAAAAGGGAACTTCCTCACTCACTTCTTAACTTCACTTTGAGCCTTAAATATCATATATTCTCTACCCATTTCACTTATAAACTTCCTTAGTTACATTCTAGATGTTTTGGTTTACTCAAAAGACCAACTCTAGTACCTTTAAGAGGAGATCTAGAGGGAGCTTGTCGAAGAAGATGTAATCTCCTCTACCGATTCTTTAAAACTTATTTCTTCTTCTACTTATTCTACATGAGTTGATTCCATTATAAAGTAATAAATCCAGTATCAATTATATAATTATATGTTATTATGATTATGGAACAACCATATTCCACCTTTTATCCATCATACAAAAAATGAAATCACCACGTGTGTGTACGTACGACTTACCATCTCCACGCCGTTGTGAAATCTTTTTTCACCACCACCTTAATTGGATGGGTATAATGATGAAAATAATAACTATATATTATTATTATAACATGATATGGATTCTTAAAAAAAATATTTTCCATCCACTTTCATATCATTTCATAATTATGGGAATAATATTATCGCTCGTGCGTACGTATGACCTACCGTCTCCACAATGCGATGCAATTAATTCTACATGATATCCCCCAAAGCATGATTATATAATTTTATAGAATGAATAAATATGATATATACTTTGTTAATATAATTTTGGAATGAAATAACTATGACTTAAAAAGGATAACTTGAACTTATTCAACAAAACATGCATAAGAAAATGAAGTAGTTAATACCCAAATAATGAGTAATAATGAAATTTTATTAACAAAAGGATGATAATATGATCACGCGTGATATAATAAAAATTTCTATGATTCTATAATAAGTTAATAACATTATTTAACCCCTTATACAAGAGGTTCAGACACATATGATGGAACCCATACTTAAGGTAAGGGATTTATGTCTCACATTTCTTTCTGTGCAGAGAATGCCTTATAAACTACTTGTTTCTTATATGTGGTGTATATGATACCCGTGAATTTATTTTATGAGTCTTATCTATATGATTATTATATTTTTATATCCTTATAATTTTCTTTCTTTTATGGGGCATACGATTCTTCTGATTTCGAGTGACGAGTATTTATTTCACAACCACTTCAATATTTGGGATTATTTCATTTTAAGTATCCATTAGGGAATATTTATCATCCATGTCCAGGTTTTACAAAAAAAAGTTTTAAATTAAAAGATTTAATATTATCCTATATATTTTTAAAGTTATTTTTACCAATTTTTGACTTTTCACTACATAGTTTTAAAGGAATCATTTTTGTTGTTTTCCAAACAAGATACTTTGTGAATTTTCTGTAAAAATATGAGAAGAATGCTTTCTTTTAACTTATATGACAAGAATAGAATTTTACACTATCATGAATCCATAATGATTTTAATCTTCCTTTACAATCTTAAAAGTTTATTTTCAAAGAAAATGTTTTCTTTTAAAATTTCATGGCATTTTAATAATTTTTTTTCAAAGAAAAATGATATCTTCTAAAAGAATTGTTTTCAAGTAATATTTAAAAATTATTTCCCATCTAAGATGAAATCCGATAGTGTTACTCCTGAATTTATGGTAAATGATTCAAGTTTTCATTAATGGTTTATGTTTTGATGACATGATATTTGTGAACCCTGTTTCTCTTTTACAGGTTGTACATTTTTGAAACCTGATACTTTTCACGGGTTATTCATTTGATGAGTGATTATGAAACCTATACATTTTCACATGTTATGATATGATTATATGTTTATGATTCCCATTTATTTTCATGGGTTATTATGTGACCATTTATGATCTTGTGGAACATGTATGTATGATTTCATTATGAGATGGTTGAGACCTATATCTCCCTACGATGCATTGGGTAAATATGGATAACTCTTGAGGTATATATGTTATGTGTGAACATAATTTCATGTTCACAATTCTATGCATGGATATGGTTTTCATGTCCATAATTTTATGAGTAGACCTAGTTTTCATGTCCATATTTTTATGTAAGGGACCGATTTCCTATCCTTAATTTAATGATTGAAACTATTACTATTTATACATGTTCACAAAATTATAAGTTTTAGTGTATGCCACGATTTCATGTCTTATTCCAATTTTATGATCTTATGGATTATGTTATTTTATTTTCCTTATGATTTAATCTTAAGTTTGGTATGAAAAGAATGATCTTATAATGTTATGATCACATTCTCATACCCTTTATGATCTTATTTATGTTTACATATCACCCTTATTTACTATTACCAAGCATCTAAGCTCACCCTTTATTATATTTTCTTTTCCCCATGTTATAAAGAATGGTTTTTAGGTAAGAGTACAAAAGGGGAAAATCTTTGTGGAAAATGTGGAAGATATTTCACTAGATGAGAAGTTTATGTTCCAAGTTTCCAAAGGCACTAAACTAATATAGTCTTTGGGAATCTATTTGTATAATGTATTAAGTATTTCACAAAAGTAATGTAATGTCCATGTACATCAATCTTGGGTCATTTGAGTTGGTATCAAATTGAAGGTTTAGTTAACCTTTGGAAACTAGGATGAAAAAACTTTAGTGAGATCCCTAGATATATTTCTAAGGATATGTCTAGGGATGCCCCTAAGGATAAGTATAAGTATAGGTTACAATCTTAGAATTTTGGTAACAATCATGAATAACCTAGGAATAAAGCTATGGTGTCATAGATTGAAATATTATAAGTAATTTCCCATGGTTATGTGGTTTTTATATATGACAATTGTTTCTCACACTTTTCTTTATGGTCTTATTCAATAAATAGAACTAGATAGAACATGTTTAACATTGAACATTTCAAATGTGTAATGTATGAGAATTATGAAAATTGATTTCCTAAGTGGAAATCTCCTGAATAAAATCATGAAGGTGGTACTATTATTGGTTATACTAGTGAGGATAAATAGATTTTAAATGATGTGTGAAAGGTATGGGATTTTCTATCATTATTGTATACATTAAATCTAAAAATCCTGGTTAGATTAAGGTTGAGAAATTTTATAACATGATTCATATTTTTGGAAAGAATAAGATGATTGATCCTGAGTAATGCTTTAAGAATAAAGTTAGATGATTGAGGTGTATATTCTTCAGAATTAAAAGATTATGTTATACAAATCATGAAATATATAAGTTCTTTCAATATATTTTTTTTCATTAAGGATTGGAAAGGATATGTTTAATAGTTCTAAAGAATTAGAAAGTTATTTAAGGGTAAGCTGATATATTGGAGAACACATGATTCAGGAAAAAAATCCCTCAATATGTATCTTATTTTAAGATAATGATGTTTGGATATATATATATATATGTTGGATATGAATAAGTAAATTGGATGACACTAGTTTCTTGGGAACTAATTATGGATTTTTTTGTCAAGAGGGATATGTTATCATGGATTAAGTATGTAAATTTTTGGGACTTAATGAATATATCCAATAAGCTTTGGAATAAGGAAACATTAATGTTTTCAGTAAGGATATATGATAATTTAGGTTATTACAATGAATCTACGAGAATAAATGATGAAGGGATTCACATGTTTGTAATTTTACCTACAATATATACCTTATGATATACAGAGGATAGATTTTAAGCCAAGTTAGTGCACCACTTTCTAATGTTTTGGATTTTCACCTTTCAAAAGGATTTTAAGGCTAATAATTTATGGATAATATAAGTTAAAATTTGGATAAAGTTTTCTAGATTAAATTATTATCTCACTTAAGGTGGACTTATGCATATTTAATAACTTGTTCTAACCTTTTTGTTGTGATAAATACATATGTAATGACCCATCTTTCTAATGATATGCTAATGCTTTTGAAGTGATAAATTCAACTCCTTTTCTTTTAATAAGAGATGAATTGGATTTTAATTAAGGCACAATAAAAGGGTGAGTTTGTGATAAAATCAAGTAAGTATATATTCTCATGTAAATTATTCAATATTAGGAAAAGGGATCGTGATATAAAAGGGTGTACTATTATCATCATTTTTGATGATATAAATGAAGGAACTCAGAACACACTAAGAGGGCAGGGGTGAATCTGGGTGTCAACATTTTCTTTTTAAGGTTTTGGATCTTGTTCCCACATTGGTAGGAACCTGTTAAATCTTTCAGACAAACATAAGAAAAGATATGACACAATAATTTTACTTGGTTCAACACAAAGGGATACATCCAAGGATCATACACTGATAGTGTGTTGTTCGTACCTAAATCCACTAATCTGCACTAGTTGTGGAGTACAAAAGTTTGATCACAATCACTCTGTACCAAGAACACTACCCTTAAAAAAGTTCAGGGATGGCTCATTGATTCCCCTAGAACACATCCATTAACTCCACCTATCTCACTACTATGAGAGAAGTCTAACTCAATTTATTGACTTGATGGTCGCTTCAACAGATAGGTATTGGAGTCTTTATCCCTGCCTCAACATGAGACACTACTTTTATCACTGACCTAAGTTGATGCACACTGAAAGAATTGTCCACTCAACCCATATATCCAATACTGTTCTTTTCAAATCCCCTTTCCAAGGCTCAAACCTTCGCAGCGATTGAACCTTCTCAGAGCTCACTGCTTCAGAGAGCTCACTGTTTTGCAGAGCTCACTTCTTTATAGTGCGACCACCATTGAAAATCTCACTAAGCCAACACAGAACATCCCATCTTCACAAAGCACACAAAACTCAAAAGAATTGAATTTGTTCAAGACTAAAGTAGTCTTTTCACAAAGCATAATCTTGAATAGACAACCACCATCACAGAGAACCCCTTGCTTTGTGAAATCAAAACGAATCTAGATTTTATCTCTCAAGTTCTTGTAGAATGGAGAGGGGTGGCATTTTATTTATAGAGGTGGTCAAATGTGGAGCTCTACTTCTTCTAGCACAATTTATAGATCATTCAAAAATGTCTTCGTAGTGCATATCCCTTCGCAATGCTCCATGAAAATTCTCCATTCTCAATGCTCTTCGTAACCGTAGAGATCTCTGTCAAGTCTCTTTGCGCTGCCGTAATGCTCCAATTCTCATAATTGTGAAGTAACACCATCTGAAATCACGATGCTTCATTTCTTCGAAATACTTAGATCTGTCTTTGAGAGAATGATGCCTTTTCCATATTTATAAAATTTTGAGTCCATAAAAGTACCTTTCATGAAGCTCAAAGCTCAAATTCTCATAATTGTAGAGTACACCTTCACAATCTTCAGGTCTTTGATAAAATCACTTCATTAAGAACATCTTTTCAAAACTCATTCCTTTTCCATATTTTCATGATGCCTTCAAGAAAAACCACTTTTTGCAATGCGTTCCATTCTATAAATCTTGGACCCCAAAAATCTGGCACACTAGAAAAAAAAACACCTTCAAAACTTCTTTTGACTTGTACTATATGATCCTTCTCCTCACAATCTCCCTAATCATCCATTAAAGAATTGACAAAAAACACAAACCATGATCCATTTCCTGAAAAGAACGTCCCTAGTTCCAACAATCAATGAACTATTTTTCGCTTCTTTAGTTTATGGTTTTTTGACTGTTAAATTTCTCTAGATCACCCAATTTCTTGTGATCAGTGATATTTTTCAATCTCTATGATTATTTATGCTTTTACTCCACGTCTAAATCTTCACTTGTGTTCTCCTACGTAGAGACCTAGTCCTGATTTACTTTGGGTAATTTTTATTTTTCAACTATTCTTTTTAAAATGATGTTTTATTATTTTTTTATGATGTGGGATTCTAGGATATAAACTTTCAAGTATTAATCATTTTATAACCCAATTGAATTTCAAGGTCAAAATTCATTTTAAGGGGGGTAGAATGTAATACCCCAAGATTTTTATGAGATAGATTTTTTTTAATTTAGTTTATATCTTGTGTTGTATAAAATACCAAGATAAGATTATGCTACACACAACACTGTATTAGCTTTTGGTATACACAAAACCATGCTTGGATTGTGTTATACAAAATTTCAAGTTCTTTTGATATAATTCATTTCACACAAGACAAAGTTTAAGCAAAAAACTAAATATTATTATGTTGCAGGGTATGAAAAAATTAACTAAATTATAAAAATATGCTTTACACATGTACATATAATTAATTATTCAGTGATCAATTAATTTTAAATGAAAATAAATCCCTTTTTAAAAATAAAATAAAATGTTTTTCTGAAAATCTTTTCAAATATGAACAAGTGTATTTTATAAATAATAAAATCACTCTTGTTGGATTATATTAATGAAATATATATTTAATATAATGTTTATTATTAATTTTATGTGTTTTATATACATTATATAGGAACAAATCCGATTTTAAGAATAAAAGGAGTATTTTTCAAAAAATGCTGTTTTAGCACCTTTTGATGGAGAAACTATTTTAAATATTGATTCCATCAATTTTATAAATTATATTTGAAAAAATAAACTTCGTATTTTTATGTTTAATATAAAATTTACTTTGGGTAAATTTTTGTCATTTTTCTGATAAATTTCATATTTTAATGAATAGTGAAAAATACTGCATTTTTGTTCAAAACTGCTTTTTAATCAAATTTATTTACATAGTTAAATTATATTTTTAAATGGTTTTAAAGTATAATTATGTAAAGTTTTTATCATTTAATCCAATTTAGTTCATTGGAAGAAATTTTATATTTAAATTGAATAGAAAAACTATGTGAACTTTTGAACGTTTTACTTAAAAAACCCATTTCCTTATTTCCTCAACACGATTGATTTTTAATTAATTTCTATCAATTATGTATTTTGAATTTGGAAAAATAGATTCCATATTTCAAATCTAAAGTTTCAAATCAAGTAAATAGGTCCATTTTATTTTTGGATATTACGAATATTAAATTTAGTAATTATTTTTATTACCATGGTTAAGGGAAAATCAGGTAATTAAAAGTTAAAATAATATTATAAATATTAAAAAGCTACCCTAAAACTTGGATGAGTTATTTTAGACCAAGAAAATTTTTTAGTCTAACTTTTGGCCTTTGGAATCCACTTGGGTGTGATTATGACATATATAACATGTTATTTAAAGTAAAGACCAATATGTCATAATCACGTCTCTAATAACTATAATAATTTTAATATAGGGTTATATAAGTGATATATTCAACTATAAATAGTATTTATAATTCTAAAATTATTACCTACAACATTATAATTTATTTATAATTTTTTGGAATGAAATAATTAAATTAAATGGTGACACAATGATGATGTAATAATTTCTTAATTAATGAAAAAAATCAAATAAATGATAGTATAAATATTAAAATAAATATAATTTGACATAATTAATTCCATACATATTTTTTTTGGATAAATTGGACATGATGGAGATTATTTAAAGGGGTTTTTTGAACTTATATTTCTTTTATGATTTTTTAAAAAATTCAACTAATAAATAGTGTCAAAATTGACACTATTGATATTTGAAAATAAATAATATTTTATTAAATGATATAAAATTTATAAAAATCCTAATTTAATCCATCTAATTGGGATAAGTCATAAAATATCATCAATAACTTATTTATTGGTCTTTTGTAATTTTATAGTAATTATATTTACCATCAAATTGTAAATTACATGATTTCATAGTAATAATTAAAAGGGTAAAATAAGGGTTAAAACAAAAAGATAAGGATTAAAATAATAGTCAAAACTTATCTAATTTTTATTGGATGAAGGTTAGTTGACCCAAAATTATCATATATTCAAAATAAATAAATTTTGACCCATTTAAAATAGAATATTAATTTATATTAATTTAATATTTTAAAGATTTCCAAAAGTTCCCCTCACCTCAATTATAAAAGGGAACCTCCTCCCTCACTTCTTCACTTCACTTTGAGCCTTCAATCTTGGCTATCCCCTACCCATTTACCTTTTTAACTTTCATAGTTACATTATAGAGGTTTTGGTCTACTCAAAATACCAACTCTAGTACCTTTAAGAGGAGATCTAGTGGGAGCTTGTCGAAGAAGAGGTAATCTCCTCTACTGATTCTTTAAAACTTATTTCTGCTTATACTTCTTCTACATGAGCTGTTTCCATTCTAAAATAATAACTCCAATATCACTTATATACCAAGATATGGAGGTATGGAGGAATGGGAGAGGTATCTCCTGACGTGTGCTGGCGAATGGTTTGACCTAACACACCCGAGAAGCCTGAATCTCTTTGCCTATTCTACAAATCTCCAAGAGGCTTGATTAAAATTGGATGCCGTGACTAATAAAGGGATTGATCAAGAAAGTCCTATTTTTTCCTTATTCTTGGATTTGTTAGGAGGTTCTTTTGTATTCCTGTCCAATTGAATCACGCGGAGAATCATTTGAAAAGGCACAACAACACATGTCTCTGCTTCAGATGGGATGATTTCAGAACATCTTGATCTCTATAAGCATTCTATCATTGCTCTAGTTTTATTATCAAAGGGTATGATGACATAGAAAATGATGGATATTTTCTCTAGGTTATCCTCAATATGGGGTTTCTCTAATTTCAAGTGTGTTTCTTTGGGTCGTGGTTTTTTCCACCTTCTATTCCCTAATGCGGACCTGAAGGGCTGTGCCTAGAGCTTCAGCTTGATCAATTTGTGGCCTGGAACCCTACAGATTCTTGAGTGGCGTCTTATCTTCAACCTTAATGATTTCAAAGACACTTTTTATCAGATTTGGATCAAAATATATGGGTTAAATTGGGTTTTGTGGCACCCAAAAATTCAGTATGATATTGCCTCAACAATTAGTATTCCAATCCACAGGGACATGGCTATAGAGAATGTTATTTTTGGTCATTTCTCTAGATTCATGATAGATATTGACTTATGTTACCCATTGGTTAATAAGGTCATCCTCACTACTTCACATGATGAAATATTTCTTAATATTATTTATGAAAAAATGACACCTTTTTGTGATGCTTATTATATTTTTGGACATTCACATTCCAATTGCAGAAGGAATATTATCTGTTGGAATTGTCAATTAAAGGGACATGTTCTATATCAATGCAATAAGAAAGAGGTTAATAGGCCTGGACAATATATTGTTAACCAGGTTGAGCAGTAGGATTTGAATGAGGTTAATCAGGGTTCTCCACAGAATCAAATAAAATATACACAGCTTGTATATGTAGGTGAACCTTCTGCTTAGAGTCCTTAGAAGGATGGAATCTCAGACATTCATAATTTTGGTCTCCCTTCTTCTGTAGAGCCTTTTATCCCCCCTCTGATGAATATTAGGACATTCTCTTGGGTTGACATGACAGATGAAAAATAATTGGATGATGCAAGAATCACATTCAAAGATATACTTGTATGAAGTATTAGAGAAGACAAGGAAAGAGAAGATTTAGATGATAGTCAAGTGGAAAGAGAACTTGCTGCATAGGCATAAGTTTATGCTAAGATCTGACAGGAATAAGCTATTGTTTCTACCAAATGTCGAAAAGAGAAATCCAAAATGGAGGCCACGACTTCAAATAAGTCAAAGGTTAATTCCTCTTATTTACCAGGACATGTTCAAGATAAAACTTTTCTTTCTCGTATCAACCCTGAAGTAGCCACTACCACTAGTGAGTTGGTGGATAGACTTTCCTCTGATCATAAGGAAATAAATTAATCTCATCAGATGGATAGAGATCCATGTAGTCCAAGTGCTGATGACCCTAACTGTCAGCAACACCTTGGATTTTATATTATTCCTTCTCAGAGTATTTATTGGGCTCTAGATCTTATCCCCTCTGAAGGGAATGGAATTTTAACTACTATTCCTGGTGGAACATGCTCCATGGGTGCATCCAAGAAAGCTGGTCAGCATAGCCGACAACTACGTTCTTTAGTGGGGGAGACTCCTTTGAGTCTAGAAATTGTTCTCTCTTGATGAAAATGCTTCTGGAATGCCTGCTGCATCATGAATTGAAATCAACTAGGCCAAGCCCTATATTGATGTAACCAATATAACACAAGGCCTATCACAACCCCCTGGTGTTCAGCTATTGATGGAGTCTGAAAAATCCAACCCAAGGGAGATTTGGAGTAAAAGATGAAGCACTCAAGCTCAGTCAGGACTGGTAAAAATCAATGCTAACATTTATAACCCATTTGAGTTGCTTGCTTCCTGTAGTAGTGATGATGATGGGACATTTCATGATGGTGCTTATAGAGCTTGAAACTTGAAGATCGATGTTGCGGAGAAGCCCTTGTATGATAGTGTGGTGGAGCTCTGGGATGATAGTGATGGACCTTGGATTCATACCAAGACTTGGAGGAGAGGGAGACATCCTCAGGTTGGTAGTAGATGCCTTCCTCATCACAATATGGGCACTCTCTCTCAGAAGGGTTAATCTTTTGCTGTTGTTTTTGTAGCTTCCTACGGTTTGTTGTTTCTATCATCTTCTTTAATTTCTAGATGTAATAAAGAGGCCTTTGTGCCTAAAATTTTTTCAAAAAAAAAATATTGAGATGTTATTATGTATATAGAACAACCATATTCTACCTTCTATCCATCATACAAAAAATAAAATCACCACATGTGTGTATGTACGAATTACCGTCTCCACGCTGTGGTGTAATATGTTTTTCACCACCACATTACTTGGATGATGATGTAAATAATAAATATATATGATTATTATAACATGATATTAATTCTAGAATAAAATATATACCATCCACTTCCACATAATTTCATAATTATGGGAATGATATCATCGCTCATGAGTACGTACAACCTACCATCTCCACGATGCGATGTGATTAATTCTACATTATTTCCATTAAATAATGATTATATAATTGTATAGAATGAATAAATATGATATATACCATGTTAATATCATTTTGGAATGAAATAAATATGACTTAATAAGGATAACCATAACTTATTCGACAAAACATGCATAAGAAAATGAAGCAGTTAATACCCAAATAAAGAGTAATAATGAAATGTTATTAACAAAAGAATGATAATATAATAATATATGATATCATAAAAATTTATATTATTTGAGAATAATTTAATAACATTATTTAAACCCTTATAAAGGAGGTTCATACACATATCAAGGAACCCATACTTAAGGTAATTGATTTATATCTCACCTTTATTTATGCGAGACACATGCCTTATACACTATTTGTTTCTTCTATGTGATGTATATGCTACCCATGAATTTATTTTATGAGTCTTATATAGGTGAATATTATATTTACATATACTTATAATTTAATTACTTTTATGGGGCATATGATTCTATTGATTTCGAGTGATAAGTATTTATTTCACAACCACTTCAATATTTGGGATTGTTTCATTTTAAGTATCCATTGGGGAAATTTATCATCCATGTCCATGTTTTCCTAAAAGAAGTTTTCAAATAATTTTTTTACTATTCTCATATGAATTTTTAAAGTCATTTTTACCAATTTCTGACTTTTCACTACTTGGTTTGAAAGGAATCTTTTTTTTTTCATTTTCCAAACAAGGTACTTTGTGACTTTTCTGAAAAAGTATGAGAAGAATGTTTTCTTTTAACTTATACGACATGAATTTTTTTCCACTATAATGACTCCTTAATGATTTTAATCTTCCTTTACAATCTTAAAAGTTTATTTTCAAATAAAAAGTTTTCTTTTAAAATTTCACTGCATTTTAAGAAAATGTTTTCAAAGAAAAATGATATTTTCAATAAGAATTGTTTTCAAGTAATTTTTCAAAATTATTTCCCATCTAATATGAAATCCAGTAGTTTTAATCATGAATTTATAGTAAATGATTCAATTTTTCATTGATGGTTTATGTTTTTATGTCATGATGTTTGTGAACCCTTTTTCTCTTTTATGGGTTATATGCTTTTGAAACCCGCTACTTTTCAAGGGTTATTCATTTGATGAACGATTATGAAAACTGTACATTTTACATAGGTTATGATATGATTACATGTTTATGATTTATATTTCATTTCATGGGTTTTGATATGATTTTTTATAATCTTGTGGCACATGAATGTATGATTTCATGATGAGATGAGTGAGACTTATATCTCCCTTCAATGCATTGGGTAAAGATGGATAACTCATGAGGTATGTATGTTATGCGTGAACCTAATTTCATGTTCATAGTTCTATGAATAGATATGGTTTTCATGTCCATAATTTTATGTATGTACCTCGTTTTCATGTCCATATGTTTATTGAAGGGCCTGATTTTATATCCTTAATTTAATGAATGAACTTGTTACTATTTATAAATGTTCACAAAGTTGTAAGTTTATGTGTATGCCACAATTTCATGTCTTATGTCAATTTTATGATCTTATGGATTATGTTATTTAATTTTCCTTATGATTTAAGTTTACCTTTGATATGTAGGGCATGGTATTCTAATGTTATGATCATGTTTTCATACACTTTATGCTCTTGTTTATGTTTAAATATCACCCTTGTTTACTTTTACTGAGCATCTGAGCTCACTCTTTATTATTTTTTCCCTAGGTTTGAAAGAAAGGATTTTAGTTATAAGTACAAAAGGGGAAGATCTTTATGGGAAACATTGAAGATCTTTCACTAGAGTATAAGTTATTCTTCCAAGTTTCCAAAGGCACTAAACTGATACAGTATTTGGGAATCTATTTGTATAATGTATTAAGTATTTCTCAAAATAAATGTAATGTCCATGTACGGCAAGCTTAGGTCATTAAAATGATATTTTAGACACATCACACACTATTTAGGGGAATTATCACCTACTCCAAGACTCTCATATAAATTTAAGTCATCTTCATGAATCCTTCCCGAATTCCCATACAGGATTGGTTACCCCATACAAGAAATTAGATATTATCATGTTTATATGTGAACATATGTATGTATGAGAGGTTATCCATAAATTAAACCACCTATATATATCATTGGTTCTCAATCTTGCTTCATTATTACTTGGTGATTCCTAGTTTTAGAGAAATATGGTTAAAAAAACAGATCTAGGCACTCTGGAATTTATAGCCACCAAGGAAGGTAGTGATCATTTAGATGTTGGGATATAACCTATGATAGGGATTCCCAAATATCCCTATGAAAGTAATCAAAACCCATGTAGTTAATTTCCACTTAATAGGACACATTGTAACTTTTAAGGATGTGTTAAAAGACCGATCTGTGTAGTTTAACGTCATGCGATAAGGACTATGACAGCCCTGAACCTAGTATCATAGAGCCAATTATTACCTTATTACATTATAACTAGATACAAGTGATCACATACCAATGGAATTTATAGTTTTGTAGTCTTGTAAAATTAATTTCATGTTTGATTCTCACATTATATTTGAAAATAAAAAATACAAAATAATATTTTCTTTGAGAAAATTATTATTCTCTCTAGAATATCCTTGCATATCAATCATCGTACACTTCATAACATCATGGGGAAAGGAAAAAAAATAGAAGTGTGAGTTTAGATTCTTAGTATGGGAATGCATACAATGAAAACCATAATAGAATAAATAAGGTATAAATAAAATTATGGGAATAAACGATGATAAAATAATTCCATATAAGTAATTACATGAGATTAAAAATTATCCATGGATGAAATAATTATTTTAATAATCACATGGATAAAAATAACTAATTTCATAATGATTTAATGGAAAATACTAGACATCTTAAACTTACCATCGAGGCTGTGTGCCAAGATATCTTACATAAATGTGTAATGTCTTGGACAAATACATAACTTATTTTATCTCATAAGACCTATTGATGCATTGAGGGGATATGTAATCCTAGGCCCCACCCATCACTTAGTAATTATAATGCATTCATCATATGAATAAACAATACAACTTAATCAACATAACTTAATAATCATAAAATTTCCATATTAGAAGCACTAACATGAAAAATGTTAATACTTTCTTCAGTCTAAATGATCATAAGTCATCCTGATAAATATAGTGGATGATATCATTATGTTATATCCTCAATAAATCATAATATTCATATATGAAAATACTTTTGAAAGATCATTGGATTTTTTGAGAAAAACACACTTTTCATTCTGAAATAACTTAATTAAAATAAAAAATGTTCTAAAAAATTAGGGAAAAAAATTTCTTTGAATAAAACCTCATAAACATGTAAAGGTATCTTCATAGCAAAGAGTAGTCATGATAATGTAATTTTTTTTCTTGCGATGTATATTAAAATAAACATTTTGTTCAAACCTTTAATAAAAAGAGCCTCATTCAATAAATTAAAAGAAGATTCCTTTTAATTTTTTTTATAAATAATAAACAATGGGTAAATTTAATCAATAATTGGAGAATATTAAAATAATTATTTAAAACATTTTAAGGAAAACATGGGAAAGGAATTAAAATATTTTCGATCGAAATAAAAATAAATTCAGTTTTCTTAAAAATATTCTTTTATACTTTTGAGTAATTAGAGAGAGGAAAATGAAAGGAAAAATGTAATTTATAGAAATAACTATTGGAGAATAAAATAGTTTTGGTTTAATATAGAAATATCATATAGTTTACCTAATTAAATCTTAGATATAAACAATCCCAAATAAGGATGAGATTATGAAATAAACTCTTACCTCATGTCTGACTTGATTCATAAGTTATTTTAGCCTCCTAAATAATAAATTTAAATTTATTATACTTATATAATAGAACTCAATAAATAATTATAATATCATTTATTATTTACTTATAACATTTAAACACCCCTTTATTAATAATTCTATATTAAAATTGTTGAATTTGAGTGCTAACTATTTCATTTTTCATGTAAGTTTCGATTCAGAAGTTTTTGTTCTTGAATATTTCTCATGGTTACATCATATTCAGAATTTTAATCATGATATTAATTTAATATATATTCATTTTTATATACTTAGAATCATCTTTGAAATTTATACATGAAAAATGAATCACATCACTTCAGGGAGGTGGTAGTCCACACATACACATGAGTAACATTATCATTTTTAACAAGTGAAAGGGTAATATGGTAAATGATATATTTTATTTCAGGACTATAATTATGTTATAAATATCATATATTTTTATTATTTTTATCTTTATAACCAACCAATTAATATTGTGATGAAAAATGAATTACACCGCTACATGGAGATGGTAATCTGTACGTACACACGAGCAATGCTTCTACTTTCCATAGAATAGAAAATAAATAAACAATTAATGACACATAATAATAATAATATCTTAGTATTTTTATGATACTATATTCCTTATTTTAGGATTATTATAACATATTTATAAGAACTATGAGAAGATTTGTTTTGAAATATTTGGTAAAGATGATTACCTCTTCTTCGATACACCCACTTTAGATCCCTTCTTAAGGACCCTTAGAATGGTATTTTAAAAAGACCCGTACCTATAATTCATGGATAGGTAATTTTATAATATAATTTTGGGGGGTTTTATCGATATATGTGTCATAAGGTGGTGTAAATAAGAGATAGGAGGGGTGTCCTTTTATATGGGGTAAGGAAACACCTTTAATTTTTTAAAGAATTAAAATATTATTAAGTTATATTTAGGGAAAATTATCCCGTAAACAATTAAATTTTGATTCTAATGTGATAATGGTTGAAATATTTCCAAACTATACGATATATATAAGTTTAGGTAGTAATATTACCCTTATCTCTTAGTTTAATACCCCCGATAAACCTGTTTTAACCTTAATCATTACAACAAAATTTAATAGTTTTTACTATTTATTATAATAAAAAATGAAAGTGGAATCATTACCAAATTTTTAAATTATTATTCAAAATATATAATTCATTTTATCAAATTTAATTTATATAATTTTCATAAATTACTTTAAAAATAAACCCGCAAAATACGATGAAAAACAATTTTCCAAAAAAATGAAATTTTTAAGTATAAAAATGTTTTTATACAAAAAATAAGCATAAAATTAATTAAAATGACTTTAATTATATTATTAATAATAAAAATATATTTATATTAACTTTAAATAATTTATTTTAAAAAATATAACTTTGTAAATTCTTAAAACAAAAAGACAATTTTCAATAAAAATCAGTATTTTCCTTATTCATCAAAAAATAAAATGATTTAGAAAATTCTCAAAAATCCACTCTAAGATAATTTTTGACATATTGAAATAACTATGTTCATTTTTTTTTCAAATAAATTATATAAAATTGAAATAAATTAATTATATTATTTTCTCACAAAAAATAATAACAACCATTTTTTAAGAAAACATATTTTTGAAATATAAAACGACTTTACTAAAAAATGGGTAATTATCTATTATGAATTAATAAATAAATTTTAATTATATAAAACCTTTATAAATATTTTTTCTAAAATGTGGTTATTCCTATTCATACTGGAAATTTAATGGATAAGTTATAATATATAACGGTTTATTTTAAGCTCAGCGTTCCGTGTTCGGTACGCTTTCAAAGAGTTGAAATTTATTTAAAGAAAAATATATTCTAAAATTTCAAGATGTAAAATTATACCCCTTAAATAAATTGAGTACTCACAATTTTTATCTTGGTAATAAAAAGTTCAATATTTAAAAATATCTTTGTTCAAAACCCACATCGTACAAAGGGAAAATAAAACATCCTTTGAAAAAGGGGAGTGAGAAACATAAAGGTTACATGAAATAACACATAATAAAGTTCCCATATAAGGAGAACATTAGTGGGAAGTTAAAATATATACATGATGGAAAAAAAATAATATCTAAGGATTAAAAATAGTGATAAATATCATGGTCATGAGAAAGTTAATGACCATAAAACCATAAATCAACAAGGGGTGAAAAGACCATCAAATCATCGAAAATGGAGGTAAAATCATAACATTTTTATTTTAAAATTATTTTCATAAATTTGAGGGATAATTTTACTATCAAGATAGATAAAATGATGAAATACACTTGTTTGATTTCTTTACATTTCAAAAGTACAAATTATTCCTTTGGTAGTTCTTTGATCAACTTTCACTTCATCTCTTATTCCACGAAATGAATATTCAAGATGAATTTTTCTAGAATGAAGAAAAAATTAACTTTTTATAGATCATAAGATAGATAAAAGAAATAAAATTCATTCCTCCTTTATGCATATATTTACCAAAACGAAAATTTTTCTCACAAGTTGTCAACTATGGATAAATAACACATGAATATCTAACATCATAACAATAACTTCCAAAGTTAAACTTAAACCATTACCTAAGTAATTGACCTTAAGAATCCAAAATATTTATGTACAAATTCAAAACCCAAAAATTTATAAATAAGGTCAGTATATTTCCATAATAAACTTAAATTTAATCCTCTAAACAATATAAAGTTGATATTAATGTCACAAACCAAACATGTGAATACCTTGATCATATATTCTCCTAAAACATGATAGTAACCCGAATCACCATAAAACCTCAATGAAAACATATATTCTTTAAAAAATAAATCTATCATTATTCCAAAAATAAAATCTCACACTATCAAATATACTATATAAATCTAAAAAAATCCCTTAAACTTTATCAATGATAACATAAACCACTTTTTCATCAAATCACTAATCAATTCCAAGGTCATCAATACTATCCAATTTAATTTATTAATATCACTCATCTATTTATCCCAACTAAATGTTATTATCTAAACATAATACACATATTAAGGGTTATCTATCCCTAAATCATGTGTTTTACAAAAATATCTATATAACTAAATCACTTTTCAAGTTTCTCAGTACCATTTAACATATGACTGAAAATCCATAAAGAAAAACTACTGTAGAACAATCCTTATATGTCTCGTGGTTCTTATAACTAATATATCATTGATAAAACACTTCTATAATATAATTATTAAATCCCAATACATAAACAATTCATTTATTCTACTTAAATTATTGGAATAACATAAGCCTTTCCTTGGTCTAAGAGTTAACCCTTATATTAGAAAATTGACTCAGATAATTCTTTAGTTCCCACCACATATTACATTGAACTATAAATGGTACCTTAGTATAAAATTAATTTCATTTTATCTAACTATTCATTTTTCCTTGATAATTACTTGCTTTATTCCCTTCTTTTCCACACATAAAACATCTTACTATTCCTTTGAGACATTTCCCTGGGTATGTCTTCCCACATTCTCAACATGTTGGAAGATGAATCTTCTTTCCTCCATGATATTTATAATCCTCTATTTTTATCTTATTTGGTTAATTCAAAAAGTGACCTATGTTCAGGCTTTTAATCATATATAATGATAATTATTTATCCACAATCACAATATTTTTCATTCAATCTCCCACAAAATTAAATTTCTTAGGAGGAAAATCATTACATTATCTATCACATTCATTTTTAACATGACTAAATCTAGGTATAGGAATTTAATGAAACTAAAAATAGTAGTATGAGAAACAATTATCATAGTGAGAAATCATATAATCATGAAAATCATTTATATGATGTCTAAATTTTAACACCTACTTTTCAATTTATGACAGCTTAGGTTTAACCTAGGTTATAAATGGTCATTATCTATTCAAATAATTTATAATGGTTCCTCAAGAAAATGTGAATTATCCAAATCATATCCCATGAGAGTATAAACCTAAGTGATCTATAAGTTTCCATTCACCATAAACTAAAATGATGACTAGGATATACTCAAACAACTATTTTCATGGTTCTTACCCCTAGATGCATATTTTCCAAAAAAGAACACCCACTTATAATATCTAGATAGGGATGTATTTATTAGGAAAACCCCATAATATCTACATTACCAAAACATTTTAATATTATCCTATACTTAAACTTATATTAAGAGTCTGTCACAGGGTTATGTTCTCTAATATATGTTTTCCTAAATCTAGTTCCCAAGGTTTCTAATAAACTTTCTCTGATACCAACTATAATAACCCTATCTCTTGTAGTTAAGAGTTGATATTTACTTTATTACATTGTAACTAGATACAAGCGGTCATATCCCAGGGGTAAAAATATTTTAGTAGTCCTGGAAAAATAGAAACCCTCCCAATTCTCACATTACATTTGAAAACATAAAATACAACATAATATTTTTTTAGAACATTATTATACCCTCTATAACATCCTTTTATATCAATGATAGTATATTTATATAATCCTAAGGAAATGGAAAAAAATAAAAGGGTAATCTTATATGCTCAGTAAGGGAATGCGCACAATTGAAGCTATCATAGAATAAATACGAAATGGATAATATGGCAAGAATAAATGATGATCAAATAGTTCCATATAAATAATCACATGAGCTTGAAAATTATCCATGGATTACATAAATGTTCAAATAATCACATGAATATTAATATCTGATATCATAATAATATAATGCATAATTATGGGCATCATAAACTTATCGGTGAGGCCTCATGCCAATACATCTTACATAAATGGGTAAGGCCTTAGAAAAATACCCAGCCAATTTTGTCTCATGATACCTACTGAGGAATCAAGGGGATATGTAATTCTATGCCCCACCCATCAATTAATAAGTCTAATACATTCGTTATATGAATAAATAATACAACTTAATTAATGTTCCTTAATAATCAATAACTATCCATATTAGATGAATCAATATATGAAATGTCAATATTTTCCCCAGTCAAAATGATCATAAGCCAACCAGAGAAATATTTTTGATGGTATAATTTGATTATATCCTTAGTAAATTATAAGACTCAATAAATTATGTTGAAATATAGTAAAATAATTTTAAAATATTACTTATTTTTTTAGGAACACACCCTTTTTATTTTTAAATCACTTATTTACATTTTTTTTTCTAAAATATTAGGAAAAACATTTTCTTTGGAAAAAACTACTGAACCCACTTTATGTGTGTTGTATTTTTTGTCAATGTACAAGGATTATTTGATGTCAATATGATGAAAAAGAATATTAATAGATTATAAGTTCTTAGAAGTTTTTTTTGGAAAACCCAAACATTATGAAGAAGAAATTCCTAAGCTACGGTAATATTCTTAAAAATTGAAACGAAGCCTTGAATCTTTGATATTTAAGTTACCTGTCCTAATTCATGTAAAAAAAATATTGGAAATATTTTAGTTAATTATAATGAATATTCTTGGAAACTGACATATTCTTAGCAAATAGGTATTTTAAGGAGTTAAGGTGTTCAATCCATGTTAATCAAAAATATTATTTAGAAATATTATTGGATGAGGATTGGAGAAGATGCCATTGGATGTCATACTTTATAAAGCATGAATAAATAAATATAATTATTATTAAACTTTTCACGACCCAACCCACTAGGGCTCACTTGGCCGACAGGATGTTGAGTGTGACTCACTGAGCCCACCTACAATAGGCCAGGGGATGGAAACAAGTACCAATTAGGCATATCACTCACATGTGAGGCAATAGACTAAGCTACATGAGCACACACACACACACACACATCTCTAAACACCAATTCAATACAAAAAATAAATCTACAAGTTATACCAAGATTTATTCATACAAATAAATCCCACATCAGAGTACAACATAAGTACGAGAAAATATAAAGGTCCAAATACAAGCCCACCAAAATTGTAAAAGAGTCTAACCTTCTAGTAATGAGGGGAATGCTATCAAATGAAATTCCTAGAACTGATTATAGTATATCTAGATCAAATATTATCCACCTACTCTTGGTGACCTAGTCCTCCATAGAAAGGCCTATCATCTACATAAGACACTACACAAGTATGAAAATCCCATGCAGGGGTCAGTATAAAATTTCCTAATAGGACGCCCTGAAATCCCAAATCCTAAAGCATCAATGTTGGAGTTGGTGTCTTAAGACCAAATTTTTGTACTTTTATTGCATGTATATTCAATTCTTTGAATATTTATCTTATTATATATTATTCATTATTATGTATGAATTTTAATGTAATAATATCCTAGAGTATCTTTCACATTGATAAGGTCGTAGCAATTCCCTGTTATAATGATAAACTTGAAATACCATGTTGATATTATTAAATATAGTTCTACATTTAAATACAATTCTATGATGGGACACATATAATGTTATTTTCAGGTGTGAGTACTCATTAGTGGTTGATACTTCTTCTCATGAAGTTCACACTTGGTAATATCCAAGAAGGAATATTTTGAGAACAAACCTGCCAGTAGGAATCCCACATGTTTTGGTGTCATTGGATATTCCTATCCATGAGTGTGTGTAATGATCCTTATATTTTAATATTATCATTAATGCATGTAATTAATCACACAATTATATTTACTGACCAAAACATGCCATATGATGGAGGGAAGCTAGGTATGTTAGGTGCATTATAAATGACATGTTATTAATGGATAAGTTGGGGAAGGATTTGCCCCTTACATATTTATAGAAGATTATATCTCAGAAATTTTATTGGAATATAACTATCGCATTAAATAGATAACTATGTCTATGTGTAGGGTAAATAAAAAATTGAGGATATAGAATTGTTGTGCACAACAGACTTCTATTTATCTAGAATTCCTCTAGTCTTACTCTCCAGAATGAGAATAACCCCTTCAAGACCAAAGGATCTTAGAGTGATCAAGAGGAATGATGCATGACATTTGATTTTCCATTCTAGCATATGGAAATCAATTGGCATTACTCAGGGATCAAAGGAGCACGTGTGGATCACTGCTAGAGGGATTCTACACTTGAATCCTTACAATGTAACATAGGTAATCCAAATGGGTTTTTCAAAGATCAACAATGTCATTATAGAAAGGATCCCACTATGAGTTAACCATTTCATCAGATCTAAATTAATTGATTATAAATTTAATGTTAAGGATCCTCTCTCAAGGTTTTGGGAAACTAAATATTAAAAGAAATTTAAATATAATGTCCACCAAAGGTTCTTCTGCTACACCAAAAGCCTACAAGTTGTATCAGAGTGGTCACATTTTAAATTTATAATTATTTATTTTATTTTTGATCAATATATGAAACCATGGTTGTATTTTTCATTTCTTATTATTCATTATTTAATCCGATTTAAATTAACCTGTTTTTGATATTTTAATTTATTCATTCAAGATTCACAATTTCTTAAGTCTAAGAAAAAATTAATAATAAAAAGAGATTCCATTGGTGAGTTTCTAGGAATATGGATGGATAACATGGGATTACATGGAATGTATCCAAAGTACAAGGCATACACCCAAGTTCACTACACTTTTACATGTCACGGGATACACGACGTGCTGAGAAGTAATTACACATAGTGAAATTATTGCACACTATGTGTAGATCAAGAAAACCTAGAACATGAAATGTCATATTAAATGACATATAGTTGGGGTACACACCTTGTATTCTACACATGTTTGTTGTAAAATTCACACAAACTATGTGGTAATTATACATGATCAAAGCTGCATGTGACTAAAAACATATTGCATTAATGGAGCACATGATGTACAATTGGTGTACATGGTGTGTAACTCATTAATTCCCCTTTTATAAGTACACACCAAGACATTCAGTGAGACAAGATGACACATGAAATGAAATATACATGATGTGTAGTTGGTTTGAACATGTTGCGTGGTACCACATTTTATGAACACGTCGAGTCCTTCAGTGGGTTTCATGGACACACAATAAATGTAACACATGGAATGTAGCTAGTAGTACAAGTCATGTAGTATGATTGATTTAAATGTTGAAGCCCTAGGTGTGTAACTTGGGTACACAACAACTAATATACATGACATGTTACTCATAAGTACACACAGTGTGGTCTACCAATTAAGGAAATAATTAAATTATAGTAAATTGAAAATTTAAACATTAAAAAATTATTTTATTGATTAACACCATTTGTGTTTGACAATTTAATAATGGTTTTAAAGTATTATTAAAATTATCAATTAATTTTTTGTAATAATTTTTTTATAATTGGTTTTATCATTTATTTTCCATGAATGTCATTAAGATGAGTATCTCCAAGTGAATTAAGATGGCCATTAAGATGAAATGGAATTAATTAATTAATTAATAAATGCACATTTATTTTATTAAAAATATATATAAATGAATTTTAATCAGATTACTTTTGTGTATACGTTTCATATATGACCGTTCATGAGTTTAAGAAAGACCTATGTATGTGTTGGATGTTTTAATTTAATTTATTGAATGGGTTTTCAATTATTTAATATTAAATTAAATTTGATGGCCCACATGTCATCCCTTACTCATTATTATGTAGAACCTATGTGTCTATTTTTATTTATGTAATCCCCATTAACTAATACACTGTTTCTTATCACCTATATGTGAGTTATAAATACTTATAATTAATAGAGTATCACAAGACACGTAGAGGAAGTTTAAGATAGAACCATAATGATTCCAACACAGGTGATACACAGGTGTACACATGTAATTTTGTAACTCATTCCAAGACTGACACAAATAATTTTACCCTAGGTAAAATGTTGATTTATTTTACACTTAATAAATCAACATTATATAAGCTCATGATCAGATAATTTATTATTTATTTATTTCTATCTTATGCATTATTTATTTTATAGATGAAAAACCACTATCACATAAATAAATAAATTAATATTCAAAGATGGAATTTAAATAAATGTATTATGCATAAATGTTTTAACCAACATGATTAATTAATTAAGTAAAATAAACTTAATTTTAAAAAGTTATGTAAAGTATAAAACAAGATAAACTTTATACATAATAAATTAGAATCCATCAAATATATATTAAATCAGACTTGACCTTCCATTACTTGATTAGAAGTGAAAGACTTAGAACTAAGTGTTTGACCAACCCTTGATGGGACATTTAATTTTAATTTATAGTTATTATGAAGGTTATGGGTTGATTTAACCATCTTAAATCAAGATAAGTATCCTTTTCTAGTCTTGATATAACTTGTCAGTGAGTGTTGAGGAAATCCAAGTCTGGATTTCTAGATTGGGGAATCCACTCAATGAATCAAGGGGCTGGAAACCCATAGTTGGAAAAGAATAGCCTACCTAAATACCTTCAAGTAGCTTGACCAACCCTCATTGGGGTTATAAGAAGGGGTGTAGAGATCCTTTTTACTAGAATGTCCTAGAAACTAGACATTCCAAGTTCAATGATGAGGGCTATCGATTCTTGTTAAAATAGTGGGAGATTTAATAAAATTAATTATTATTATTTCTCATAGATTTTGTAATCAAGAAAAGTAATAATAATTAAAACTTTTATAAATTTATAAAAATGTAAAGTTCATCATCTAAAATATATCTATGATCTATATTATAGAAATAACACATCTTTACTGGTAGTAAGTTCTATAAGTGATTCAAATGCCTTCGGGTTGTGCTGCATGATGAACAAAAATATTATATGTTATAATCATCAATGCCTGATCCACCTTTAAAGGAGGTGGGTGATGAATAGTTCCTTATCCATGAAAACATATGAACAATGATTTTTACATTCAAGTTTTGATTCTATCATCTATGTCTACTGAACTCATGAAGTATCATTAAAATATGGATGCTTATAGCATGCTTGAGAATATCTATGGACTATATCAGAAGATAGATACATAATAGTGGTTTGAGATCTCCAAGGAACTTTTTTATAGAAATCTAAGAGAGGGTTCACTAGCTGGGCCTGCCGTATTCAATCACATTCTCTACATTAAACATCTGTAAGTTATAGGGTTTACCTTCCTGATGAACTAAGAACCAATCACATTTTTGCATCACTCCCTTAGAGATTCTAAATATTTTTTGTAGATTTTAATATAGATAATATTTTAAAGTCTCTCCCAAATCATATTATTCTTCTTCACCAACAATATAAGGAGAAAAATCATAAAAATCCTTATTTACTTATGGTGAACAAAGAAAAAGGCAAAAAAAAAAACCCAAGGCCAAGGCTTCTTCAAAACACCCTTCTAAGAAGAGTAAGATCAAGAGGAAGTAATGGAATAATATGTTTTCTATTTCTCATGTGAAAAAAGGGATACAGAAATAAAAACTACACCTAGTAGAAGAAGAAAGGGTATGATTTAGGTGCATTTGTTATCGAGTAAAAATTATCAATTTTTATAAATTGGTTATAGATACAGCTTGTGGTTCTCACATATGTATTCAAATACAAGAAACAAGTTGATTAAGAAATATTAATCAAGGTGTGTTATATTTATGAGTATCCAATGGAGATAAACATACTTATGTAGCTATCTTCAACTACCACCTCACATTGCCTAATGGGATGATCTTGGTCTTAAAATATTATTATTATATTCTATATATCACCAAAATAATTATTTATGTATATAAACTAGATACAAATGGATTTATTTTAAAATTTAGAAATAATTGTTTCTAATTATATAAAGATGAAATTTTTATGGTAAGACACATTTAAATAATAGTCTCTATATGCTGGATTACACAAAACAAGTAATGGAAATCAATAAAAAAATCAATGTACCTGACTCATACCACACCCAACTTTAGAATCACTGGGTAGGTCATGTAAATTAAAAGAATTTGACTAAATTACACAAATATGGATATTTAGATTCTTTTGAACTAAAACAAATTGTTGTATATTACACATGTTTACAAGGAAAAACGACTAAATCCACATTTAGTGGAAAATTTTAACGGGCTAAAGAGATTCTTTAATCAGTTTATATCCGATGTGTGTGTACCATTAAATATTGAAGCAATGGGTTGGTACTTATACTTTATAATTTTTACTAATGATTTTAGTAGATATAACTATGTTTTCTTAATGTGGTATAAGTCCGATTATTTTGATAAATTAAAATAATATTAGAATCATGTTGAGAACCATCATGGTAAGAAGATTAAGAAACTCCACTCTGACTTTGGTAGATACTTTCATAACCAAGAATTCATTTATTATTTATGGGAGTTTGGGATTCTATCTCAACTCAATCCTCCTTATACAACTAATTGGAATAGTGCATGTGAAAGGAGGAACCACACCTTGTTAGGCATGGTGAGATCAATTACGAGTCATTCGAGTCTTCCATTACCATTTTGGGGATACATGTTACAAATAATAACACAAATACTACACCAGTTCCAACTAAGGTGTAAGATGGTATAACATACCAATTATGTAATTTAAAGAAACACTTGTTTTCATACCTACATATATGGGGTTGCGAATCATTTGATAAAGCCTGTTTAGGTAACAAACTTTCACCCCAAGGCATAAAGTTTACCTTATAGGATACCCCATAGAATTAAATGGGTTATTACCCATACAAGCCCTTAGAAAAAAGTTAATAGTGGAAAGACACACCATATTCCTTGAGAGGGATATCATATCTAAAAGTGATAGGGGATATAGATAGACTTCTATGAAGTTGAGGCTCAAGGTGCACAAGAATTGGCATAGGAACAAATTCCAAAAATACATATGGAATAAGAATAAGTTCTAGAGACACAAGTACTACATAGGAGTACATGAGAGGTTATAGAACCATAATTTTATGCTTTTATGGTCACCGAGGATAGTGACTAATTATTAGTTTGAGAATAATGATCCTCTAACCTACAAGGAAGCAGTAAGTGGTACAAATATTTCCAAGAGGAAATAATCCATGAATTCTAAAATGGATTCCATGTGCCAAAACCAAGTCTAGATTTTGGTATATCCTCTAGTAGATGTAATTTCTATTGTTTTTAAATGGGTATTCATGAGGAAACTAGACATGAATGGGAAATTTAGTATTGATATGGAATAACTGGTTTCAAAAGGGTTTAAATAACATCAAGGAATTTACTAAGAAGAAAATTTTTCACCAATTTAAATATTAAATTCTATCAAAATTTTACTTTCTATTGTGACCTTACATTAATATGTTATTTGGAAAATGGATGTCAAGACTTCCTTTCTTAATGGGAACCTTGAATAACATGTCTACATGACACAACCTAAAGGGTTTACGACTCCAAATGATGCTAAAAAGATATGAATCTTACAAAAATCAATTTTTATATTAAATAAAGAATCTAGGTATTGTAAAATTCAATTTTATGAGTCCATAAAAAAATTTGGTTTCATAAATAATGAATGTTAGCCTTGTGTCTATAAAATTTTTAGTGTGAGTGCAGTCATTTTTTTAGTATATGTTGATGAAATATTTATCATTAGAAACGAAATACTAATCCTGTATTATTTTAGGTTTGGTTGGATAAATAGTTATTAATAAAGGAATTAGGTGAGACAATATATATTATTGGGATCAAGATCCATCGTGATTGATCCAAGAGGCTACTAGGTCTAATTCAAAGTACATATATTAACAAGATATTGAAGAGGTTAAGTATGGAACAATCCAAGATGGGATTGTTTCCTGTGTCACATGGCATTCATATTTCCCAGAAAATGTTTCCCCAGACACATGATGAAAGAATAATAATGTCAAGGATTCCATATGCATTAATTATTAGTCCAGTCATATATGTTATGATATGTTCTAGGGTAGGTTTCACTTACACATTAAGTGTGGTAGGAAGATATCAAGCAGACTTGGGTGAAAACTATTTAATGGAAGTTAAGATTATCCTTAAGTACCTAATGTGTACTAAAGATATGTTTCTTATTTATAGAGTAGGTGAGAAACTAGTCATCATACGATATGAAGATTCTATTTTCCAAACATATCAAGATGATATGAGATTGAAAATGGGATATAGTTTTTTTGATGGGGGTGATATGAGTTATAAGAGCTCAAATAAGGCTATTATCACAGATTCTATAGTAGAGTTTGAGCATATTACACCTTCTAAGATAGCTAAAGAAGTATTATGGATATCAAAATACTTCCAATAACTTGAGATGTTACCTAGAAGTAAAGATCTTATCACACTATATTGTGATAATATTGTAGTGGTGGATCTTTTTCCAAGGATCCAAGGTCACATAAGTTTATGAGAAATATATTTTGGAAGTATCTTCACTTGAGGGATTTTTCATAGAGAGGTGAGGTTTAAGTTAGTAGTATTTCCACAAAATACAACATTGAGGCCAGCATGTCTAAATCCTTAACTCAATAAAAACATGATTATCATGTGATGTCTAGAGGGTTGCAATTCATAGATAGTTAGATCTAATCTAAGTGGTAGTTTTTTAGAGTTAGTGTACTAGGACCAGTTTTTTATACTTTAATTACTTGTATATTCAAAGATTTGAATATTTATCCTATTATTCATTATTCTGTAAAAATTTAATTTAATAATGTCCTATGGTATCTATTGCATTGATAAGGTCATAATAGTTCCCTGCTATGATGAGAACCTTAAAATTACATGATGATATTCTTAAATATAGTTCTAAGGTTAGATAACATTCTATGATGGGACACATATAATGTGAATATCAAGCGTGAGCACTCATAATAATATGAGGATTCTTCTCATGAAGTTCTCACTTGGTAATCTCCAAGATAAGATATTATGAGGATAAACCTGCCAGTAGGAATTTTTCATGTTTTGGTGTCATCATATATTCATAGGGTATGTTGGGTGTTTCATGAATAACATGTTATTAATAGATATGTCGAGGCAGGATTTGTCCCTTCTATCTTTTTGGAAGATTATACCTTAGCCCTTTGATTATAATAGAACCATAATATTGAATTACATGGCCATGGTGTAATTACATGTTTATTTTGGATAGTTAATGAAGGATGCATTGAGAACATAGGTTGATGACATAATTTCAAACCTGCTTGATGAGATATTGAGATAAAGGGATTATATTACACAATGAGCGTTCACATGTTGTTATCATCGTTATGACATTGAGTTTTTTCTCATGGGTGACTTAACTTATTGTTAGACAGTAATCTTGGAATTTAGATAATCGTACCTAATGCCAAAGATAAATATTCTTAGAGGGTCACACACTAAGTGTTTTCATTGATCTCAATTAAATTATATTTGAATTTAATTAATTGAATAAATATTTTTCTCAAGATTGAGGAATAATTTTATTCATGTTTTATAGATCAAAAATATTTATTGATGAATGAAATATTAAATTTAATATTTATTTAGGTATTCAATAAATTTCAAGGAGTTATAATGGATCAAGACTACATCCGGTAATAAATATTAATTCACACACCGATTAAATAATATTTATTATTGTAAAAAGTTAGCACACACGCCATACAACAATAATAATAATAATATTATTTTTGAATGTATTTATTTAAATATTATTATACTATTTAAGGGTTAGTACATAAATAAATAATTTTTTAACCTAAACTCCAGATATATAGATAGATGGTCATTTCTATTGTGTATTGTTAATCGAAAATAGTGGATAGAGAATCATTGCACACAAGATACTTATCATTCTCTCTTAAATTCCTCAACTCTTCCTCCTAAGAATGAGAAGAACTACTTCAATCCTGAAGGATATTAGAGTGATCAAGACGAACAATGCAATATATCTGATTCACCATGTTAGCACCCATAAATCAATTAGAATTTCTAGGAGATCAAATGAGCTCATGCGAATCAGCACTGTAGGGATTCTACAATTGAATCCTTACAGTGAAATAAAGGTAATACAAAAGGATTTTTGGAAGATCAAAAATTTTATCAAAGAAAGTATCCCAAGATGAGGTAATCATTTCTTCATATATAAATAAATTTGTTATAAATTTAGCATGAAAGATCCACTCTTGGGATCTTAAGAAACTATATATTAAAATAAATTTAAATATAATTCCCACCAAAGGTGCTTCTGCTACACCCATGACCTACAATCAATAGATTCATATCATAATAAAGGACAAAATCAAGATAGATTTACTCAAGATAGACTTAAATTCTCAAAGAAATTCATAACCACACTACCATCCTAGCATTCCACTTGAGGCTTTAAGGAAACTCTCATCCAAGAGAACTCACTCCACAGGTCTTGATAAAACTTATGGAGGTCATATGAGAGGTCATGGATTTTAGGCCTCGCTATGAATAAGTACATGTTGGAACTCAAAATATGTCGATACATAGACAGGGGATCACACTAAGGGATAATGGGGGATACCTAACCTACATGGATTAACCCTCTAGGATAGGGATCACATGCTTTGATAGTCATTAATAGGATACTTGACCCAACCTTGGGATTATTGATAGAGGATCAAACCTTGAGACAAAAAGAGGGACAACTAAATCTATTAAAAAATAGCCCATATAGGGGATCACTCATTCTATTCTTAGGATGAGATACCATACTGTTCCCTCATAGGGGTGAACCAAGTAAACATGTCATATTGATACTAATATAGACCAAGGAGAATGGAGGCTCCAACCAACTATGGAAGGGATACACGATGTGTATATAGAGTACCTGAAATTTTCCACTAAGCCTAAACTTTCCCAAGTCTGTTCCATGTTCTTCAGCTTGTTCTCATGTACTCTATCTGTTCTTGAGTACCCGACCATGTTTGAATACTCTAGACATACCCAAATATCTTGGGTTTTCCCATTCCCATGTACCCATAGAAACATGTCTAGTCAGTAGTATTAGGTCACATGGCATGTGACATGTCACACGATGTTTGATAATTATCTCTACATGTAACCCTTTCCTCTGTAGAAAGGACTACACAACATGCGTTCATCCAAACTACACACCGTGTAGATTATAATTTTCCATATTCCCATAGTCTCTATGAATATCTACCCGCACTTCCTCCTCTTATGATCTTGAAACAAAATCTTCCATGGAACTCGAATATGAGGTTTATTGAACCTGAATCATCATCAGTAGACAGATTATGGACACCCAAACTGCTCACAGATCATCCCCATTGAACCATGTCGCCAAAATTTCAAATCCCATATACCAAAGATCTATGATCCATGTACGATTTACTATCACACTACATAAAACGTCTATCATGATCTTGATCCCAAAACCTGAACCCAAGAAAAAGATCCATTGTTCCAAAGATCAATTTTGAAATGATCAGTTTATGGGTTTTATCGAACCACCAATCAAATGAGAGCATCAATGATGAAAACTCTAAAAATGAGGGGTAAAAGCATGAAACAAAATAGTGAGGAATGTAAGTTGTCCATTGTTTAGGTTGGCCTCAATCCATTGATCGAGGAAGTGTCAAATGAAAAGAATAATAAAGGATTAACAAATATTATTAATTCCTAATTTTAGGAAGATAAATCAATAATTGAACAATGAATTAAATTTTTAGAATAATCAATTTGTGTTCGACATAGGATAATAAAATCAAGGATTAGACCAAAAAAAAGTCACACCTCAATATTGGATCAGTCACAAATGAATAACTAATTCTGTATCATTATCATTGAAAAGATCTAGGAACCCGTTTATTCAAGACGACCTCCTTGGTAAACTGATCACCAAACCACAATCCTACCATCATTTCCAAAAATATCTTCCATGGTCCTATAAAATCTACAGGGTTATGTGGATAATGATAGGATTTGGATATAGATGGGTTTATATAGAGAATTATTAGGTATGGGCCAATTTAATAACCAATAAGTGAATAAATTAATTTATTTAATTATTATTATTCCCCCGACGACTTTTAAATAAACAATGACATGTAAAATGGTTATTTCATGCCTAGTATAAAACCCATATTCCAGATTTAATGGTGGTCTTAGATTTTCTATTTGGAACACCATTCAGAAGATATTCCATTATTTTAGAAAAACTGTACACACATGATAGAATATTTTAAATATTTTTATTATATGAACACCGAGGCTCCATGATCCCTAGAATCCTATGCTAACTCTGCGCTTAAATTCTACATTATTCTTTAAAATATTAAAATGTCTTTCAAGGAAAAATCAGAGACATTACATTCTCCCCACCCTTGGGGTTTTAGTCTTGAAAAGAAAAAATCCTACTAAAAAATATGAGGATACTGAGATCACATCTAGTTCTTCCACTCGTATGTGATCTTCAGTAAATTCCTATACTACCACCAGATGAGTACCAAAAGAATCACTCTCCCATGAAATATCTTCTCACATTAATCCCTAATATTTACCAAGTAATCTATTAAGCTAGATACATCCTTGATATTCAGTTCACCCTAGTCAATAACATGTGATAGGTCATGTAAAAACATCCTCAATTGTGAACTGTGTAAGAAATTGTGTACTTAGTCTAAATGCGGTAGTAGGTCTAAGAGTTATTCCACCTCGCAAAACCTATATATATCTATAAAGAGATAAATAATCTCAGAGACAACTTATTACCTCGACAAAATCTATTCAATCATCATTGTGGTGATACATTTAGGAACACATGTTCTCCATCATAAAACTCCAAATGCCTCCTCCATTGACCTGTATAATACTTCTAATGGATCTGAGTAGTCCTCATCCACTATTTTATGATCTTTACCTTCTTTGTCATCACTTAAACAAAATTTAGACCCCTGAGTGTTGACTCTCTTAGACCATTCCAACATAGTGGTGACCTATAGGGTCTTCCATACAAGGTATTGAATTGTACAATAACTATATTGGAGTGATAACTGTTGTAATATGTTAAATCCACCAAGGGTTGGTTATCCTCCCAACTATGGAAAAAGTCAAACATACAAGACCTAATATTATCCTCTATAACCTGAATGCTCTGCTCAATCTAGCCATCTGTCTGAGGGTGAAACGTCTTACTCAATCACAATTGAGTCCCAAAGGCCTCCTGCAATCCTCTCTATAAACATGATGTGAAGAAAACATCATGTTATGAAATTATCATTGAGGGAAATCCATGGAGATAGATAATATCCTTCACATAAAGGCATCCCAACCCCTCTACTAAGTCCGGTTCTCACATGGCTAAGTAGTGGGTCAACTTGGTGAGTTGGTCTATTATCACCCAGATAGAGTTGTTTCCTCTAGTTGATCTTGGAATCCCACTCATTAAGTCCCTAGAGACACCATCCAACTTCCATGACTACACATTAAGGGGTTGATCCAAACCCATTAGAACCTGGTACTCAACCTTCAACCACTGAAAATTAAGGCATTGAGAGACAAACCCCTCCGTGAACCTCTTTATCCCTAGCCACAAAACTAATTCTGAAGGTCCTAGTATATATTCTCCACTCCTAAATGTAATTATAAGGGGGATATATGAAACTCCCTCAATACCTACTCTTACAGCATCACCAGTACCATCATCCACCCCTGAAAATGTATGATGTGCTCTCCACCTTCAGAAAATCCATAAGAATCTCATCCATATGATATTTGGATCCAAAAGGCCTCATAATAAATATCTCAAAGTCGAGCCTCCCTAACATGATGAATATGTGGAAGTGTAAAAACCATTGAATGGAATTAAGTTTTTTCATCCTCATCCACTATGTATAACTTCAATAACTAAAAATACCCCCACTTAACAACTACATACAATATCTCTTACTGAGAGAATATATGACCATGTTTCCCTTTCTAGGTGTATAAACTATCTTGAAGTCATAATCCTGAAGGAACTTTAGCCACTAAATATCTCTTAAGTTAATATATTTATATGAAAATATATACTTGAGACTATTGTGGTCATAATATATGATAAACTGCCCACCCATAAGGTAGTTCTGTCACATCTTTAGGGTGAAGACCATAACTTCTAGCTCTAAATCACATGCCACGTAGTTCTACTCATGGGGTTTTAGCTACTAGGACCCATAGTCAATCATCGACTACCTCTACATTAGAACACATCCAATCCCAATTTTAGAGGTATCATAAAACACCACATACTCAACAACCTCCTCTTATAGTCTCAATATGGTAGTAATCATCAACCTCTGGTGAAACTCTTGAAAAGCCTACTAGCACCTCTCTGTCGACACAAAAGGATGCCCCTTTTGGGTCAAAGTAGTCAAGGGTGCTAAAATCCCAAAAAAATACAGCATGAAAATATACAGTATCTTGCCAACCTAAGGAATATCTACACCTTATACATGATCTTGCATGGTTACCAATCTAGAAATCCTTCATGTTGTGACCACTTTGTGTATGAATATTGTATTTTTTGTCAACAATTGTCAATGATGGTCAAAATTAAGAAGGAGATGAAGAAGGAATCCAAAGTTCATGGTGATCAGAGAAGTGAGGATTCCTGGAGAATTGTTATGAAATCATAGAATTGAATGTCATGCTTGGTAAATTCACTATAAAGTAAATTCAGATGATTTTTGAACTAATCCTAAGTTCAAAGCACATGTATCAAAGGTGATACATTGTCTACAACAATGAAGGATGGTGATAAACCAAGTGATGATTTACTGATTTGTATTTCACAAATATCATGAGTTATGAGAACTTGTGATGAAAGACTTATTAAGGACATGGGGATAAGAGATTATGCCGGTCATATATAGTTTTTATTGGAAGGAAATATGCTGGTGGAGTTTGTGATGAACACATAAGTGTTTTTGAAGACACCACATCATAGAGAAGAAGCATGAAGGTTATGGACAAAGCATATATTGAAGGTGGCAATATTTTCCAGTGTTTGCCAAACTTTTTAGGCCTAAAAAATGGGATATGGAGACATCGGTTTTTGGTAAAGTATGATGCACGAAATATTAGGGTTTTGTGTGAAAGATCAGGGTTGTGCATGAAAAATCAGGTTTGTGTGTGAAAGATTGTTCATGTGCGCAATATTGGCTTGGATTTTTGTGCACAAACGGAGTTCCAAGACCAACATAGAAAAATATGGAAAAGGCAGGGACTGCCCAAAAGATTGGACAAAGTGTGTGAAAAATGAGGTTGTGCAAAAGATTGGTTTTTAGTGCAATATAGAACGTGATTTAGAATTTTGGGCACAAATGGTGTTTTGAGATTAGAACGAAGAAAAATAGAAAATACAGGGAGTACACGAAAAATTGGGAATAGTTCGTGAAAAACAGGTTTCCCAAAAGATTGGTTTTGCACGCAATATGGAATGTAGTGTAGAATTTTGCATGTAATTGGTGTATCATGATTAAAATGTCGAAAAATGACTAAGGCATGAAGTGCGTGAAAAATTATATGGTTTGCGCGTAAAAGGTTTACACGTTGCGGGAAGGTTTTTCATGCAAGGGTCGATGAACCCTATATATAAGAGGTGACCCCCTTTCATTATAGAGGCTCAAAACATAGAGAAATCCTGAGATATGTTTCACAAAAAAGAATATTTGTGTGTAAAAATAAGGTTTCACGTAAAAAAGAGGGGTTGTGTGTAAAAAATAGGATGTGCATAAAAAAGAAGTTGCATGTAAAATTTTACGTGCCATAAGTGGATTTTTGCGTGCAAGAATATAAAATTACATACAATACACCTATAAGGGTGTATGAAAAATTCGAGGTTACCACAGGCCTTTAACAAGTGCTATGAACTCTTGAAGTGTCTCATGAATAAGGAGAACCACACTCTCTGTATGAAGAAGAAACCACAAACAAGCGACTAGTTTTCTCAAACCCTCACTGTGTTTTGTGAAGGAGATCCCGTGATTACAAAACTAGTGAATACTCACCCTTGTAGTGATTCATGAAGATAGATCCACAAACCATCCCTAGTTCTGTGAATAAGAATCACGCATCCTCTACATGGAGAAGAAGATCCATGGTGCTCTCTTCTTGCATAGAGGTGAACACTCTCTGGTTGCACGATTTATAGACATGGTTTACAAGGGTGTTGTTGCTTGTGTGACAAGGATATAGATGTGAAAATAAACTCATATATTCACAAAATAAGAAGAAATTATACCAATAGACTCATGTGTTGGTATTGAAAATTGAAGGAAGAGATTAAGACACTACAACCCTATTTCATATTATACTATGTCAATCAGAAGAAAGAGAAGAATAAGAAGAGAGTGGCCGATCTATATTCAGTTATTCATTCCATATCAACTATGATGATGCTAATATGAGATAGACTTTATTGATACAATGATCACAAATAGAGTTTGTGATTATGGAAAATAAAGGAGAAGTGATCTCAGTGCAGTTGGTTTTACGCTTATGGAGAAAGTGTGAAAAAGAGCGGATTTCAGTGAAGCAAGTTTTCCACTGAAGAAGTAGGAGAAGAAGAGTGTGCAACTTTCAGGTTTGGTATATAGAAATAAGTGGTTGTTTACTTGCATGCTTCTAGGCAAGTACCAAGTTAATAGAGGATGAACATAGTGTCACTATGACATCCAACAAGTCTCAATAGGTGGAAGACTCTATTGGTGTTGAAAAACCTTATCAACAGAGATAATACTGTCTTCATAGGCAGTATAAAGAACCATCTAGAGCCTGCAAGAGACTATCTACACCAACAGTGTAAAAAACCAGTGAGTGTAAGGGTATATACTAATCATTTCAAGTTGGAAGAGGACTATTTCCCTTCCCCCTCCAAGTGTAGGGAGAAACACTAGGAAGCAATTATTTACTTCCCTCCTCCAAGTGCAGAGATCCACAGTAACTAGTGGATTGTTTTCCTAGTAAACCCACTATAACAACATATCAAATTATAGTGGAGAATCCATGCACTGGTCATTACCAAGCATGGCACGGACGTACGTTCTCTTATTGAGTGGTGAACCTTGTAAAAATATCATGTGCCTATTTTTAATGATTTATATTATTGCACGAGATAGGGAAAAGAGAATAAGAGAATCAAGATCCTAATAGGTCAAGAGGTAGAGGGATAAAAAGTTTGAATTGGTTTCAAAATTCCCTAACACTAATTCAGCCCCCTCTCAGTGTTAGGTATATCCCAAACTGGTCCTCTCAATTGGTATCAGAGGGACAAGTTTACCTCTATTAGATTATCTATAGTGAAGTTATTCTCTTTTGAAGACTTGAGTTTCTTTCCCGAGTTATCAATGAAGTGCACTTTCAGTGAAGATTCAATTATATCTGGGCAGAAGGATACATCTACTAATACAATGATGAACATGAAAAAGAAGGAGAAGAGAAAGTTGAAGAAGAAGTCCCTCTTTTCTAAAGAATAGGAAGCATCCGGTTATCTATATCTAGCTGACATTAAAGACACACCAAACTTAGAAAGTAATGAGAAGGTGGATCAAGTTCCCACTAAGAATATGGAAAAACTTCTTACCTGAATTTATCAAGAGGTATGTGTTAGTAAATTTGGAAATTATTCTCATGATGAAAATGCTAGCACAAGTGGTGATGATCAATCTATAACATCTCAAGAGATATTATTTGATAGATTAAGAATGATTCTGCATGGTATTTCTGAAGAAAGTACAACCTTGGTTTGTGGAGTATTTCAATTCATACAGGAAAATATCACTTAGCTAGAAGAATAAACTGTTGTTTTGGATAAAGGTTTACAAGCAAATTTTTTTTGAATGTTTAAAGCTCCCCAGAAAAGTTGGAGCCCTTGAAGCAATAAAGAGGGGATTTGAAGTAAGTTATTCAAAGTGTCTCAAATATATTGAAGAAAGATAGGGAGTCAACAAGACTCTGTAAAAAAAGATCCATGCACTTGAAGATGAGTTGAAAAGAAGCAATGAAGTCAAGAAGTAATATTTGGAAGAATACTCCAAGAAGATCAAAGAAATTGACTCTTTGTTACAAAACAAATTAAAGATGCATGAATATAAAGTTGAAAGATTAAAAAAGGCCTGTGAAGAGAATATGACTTTGATTGAAGACTAGGTTGTCATCCTCAGTATGAGATGTTTAGAATGGGAAGCTAAGTGGAGAAATCTTGAGAAGACCCATATTGTGTCTCCACAAAAGAAGGAAACCATTGCTACTAGTACTCAATGATCACTGGAGGATTATACTATCAAATGACCTCCAAAATGCGATAAGAATATCATGGATTCACTCATTGATCCATCACAAGTAGATGAGAAAGTAAAGGTACCATCCATACCAACTTCTACTAATGTCTCTAAAATTTCTTCTACAAAAAGTCCAGGTTGAAAGAAAAATTCTAAACAAGTATGGATGAAGAAGAATGAGAAGAAACCTACCACCATGGCTAGGGTGGATATGGGAAAGAGTGTGGAAGATAGATCCCCATAGAAAGAACAACATACCAAGAAGAAGATTCAACAACCTTATAAAGAAGATGGAAATAATTCAAGGTTTTTTGGTCAATTGTTTCTTTTGAAAATGGGGATGACCTTGTTTGTTTAAGGTTCAAACTTTCCAATTAGTTTATAATGGGTTTATTTGTAGAACTGGAAACATCCAATGATTCTATATCCATTTGGACCTACTTTCCAAAGGTAGGTGCTCATTAGTTGTGGACTGATGAGGCTTATGAATTTGCATTGGTCGAGAGGATGAGAGTTCAGGCTCATCACACCTTTTTGGTGGAAATTATTACCTACTTTGAAACTCTCTTATAGATTTAAGTTATGTTCACAAATCCTTATTAATTCACCAAGCATGAAAATGAGTTTTCCTTTGGATTTAGAAATCAATGATTGATATGTATGGGATTTAGATAATCTTCTATACATATTTGAGGTTCTTCATCGATGGAGAATCATCCTTATGTATTAGAGATTCTTAGTCAATTGTATCCTTCAATACATTGTATAGAAATCTCTTGGTCATTATGATAACCATACTGGTTTTAAATCCACTCAGTGGGGCACTTGAAGTTTATTTTCATTCATAAAGACAGAGATTATTTCAGAGTTGGGATTGTACCCGCAGATGGGCTACCTACGTATCCTTGTTAAAAAGGAATCAGAACCCACATAGTTCGATAAGAAGGTTATAGTTTAACGTCACATGGGATGAAAAAGAATTAATGAAAGATGGGATTGAACCTTATAAAGGCTTCCTACGTACTCTATTTTTTAAAGGTATCAGAGATCAAAGTCCACATAGTTCGGGTAAAGAAACATGGGGTATATGCATGGTTAATGGCCCCGAAAGAGATGTCGGGATTACTTTCATACTCTAATCTCATGTGAGTCATGATCAGTGTGAGAAACAAGAGGTATCAGTAAAAACTTGACGATGGTTCCATTAAAGATGAAGCCATGAGAAATGATGTGGGGCTTACATATGTATAACTGGCCAAATAGATGAAGACTAGGACTTACTTCAGGAAAGAAGCCCAGGAACAGGGTCCAAAAAGGTATTTGTACTTTATGGAGATTTGGAGTTTTAACCTGAGGATTACTTCTGAAAGGGAAGACCCAATTAATAGGGGATTATTATTGGGGTTTATTCCTGAGAAGGAATCCCAAATAAAAAGAAATTAAGATTGGGGATTACTCTTGAGAAGGAGGCCCAATGTTTAAGGAAACTATGACTGGGGCTTACTCCTGAGAAGGAGGCCTAGGTTAAGGGGACTTGTAACTTGGGGCTTACTTCTGAGAAGGAGGCCCTAGTTAAAGAAATTCTGATTGGGGCTTACGGATGAGAAGGAGGCCCAAAATCAAAAGATCTTATCATCTTAAAGGACGAGGTTATATAGGAAACCTCTAACCATGATGAAATAAAGCTTGTAAGTCACGAGGTTTTGGGAGAGGTTCTCATAGAATTATTTTCAGATAAGGAAGCCAAAAAATGAACCATGCCATAAATGGCTTTGAAAAAGTGTTCAAGGGCTAATATCTTGAAGAGGAGAGGTGAATGGGAGAGAGGCACACAAATAAAGTTGGCACGCAAGTATGGCCACAAAAATCATTTGGTGTGCAAGTCTGGGCCGTGCAAGTGTACTTGCATGACATGGGTTCACTTGGGTGATGAAGAATCTATAGGGTAATACTTGGTTGAGACTGAACTCAAGCCTTTAGTATTATCCTAATATGTTTCCAAAAGGGAGGCGCGCAAGTTTCATTGAAAGGGTAGGGAAACATGCAAGTGTTTCCACTTTTAATGAGGTTTGGACACTTAGGCACACAATTGTTAATTAATTCTAAACACATAGGCCTTATCTTACTCCTTAAAGTCTTCCATTCTAGGTAAAAAGTTACCTTATAAGTTTCCAGAAGAGTTGAGTTGAAGACATGGGCGACCAGAGCTTGAATCTGAGTTTTGGAAAATCCGTCTTTTAAATGGGGGGCCCACAGGGGCTATTTATAGTCCATCAGGCACCTTGGGTGAAAAAAATAATAGGGTGCACAAGTGACTTGCGCGGCACGCAAGAAACTTGCGCGACTCCCTCCAAATGGGTTCCTAGTCCACACCTTTGTCAAATTTTGATGTTCTTCAAAGGGTGACCCTTCTTGTGCTTAAGGTATTTACCTTTGATATTTGGTGGACCCTGTGACGAAAAGGAGCGTAAAAAAAAGCCCCCCCCCCTCTATGTTGGATCCGAAAAGGAAAGAGGATCTGGTTCTGAGGTAAAACTGGAGAAATAAGGGACTGTGGCGCGCAAGTTTGACGACGCGTAGATGCTGTTGATAGGGAGATTGACTAGCTTCATAATTCATTGGAAGAAGTCTAATTAGATGGTATAAAATCCATCAAAGATGCCAAATAAGAACTTCGTTGAGCTGAAGAGAGTGAATCTGGTCGGGTAAGTGAACTTCAAGAGGCTGCTGAGGAAGCTCGGGATGCTGTGAAATAGATGCGAAATCATGTTGAAAGTAAACTATAATTTCTAAACAGTCTGTGGATGTTCTTCTAATCTTGTTCATCAAATGAAAAAATAGTTCATCTTCAATCATCTGTACCTTCATAGTTTTATTTTTACTATGGTTATATAAACAAACCCGACAACTTTTCATCATTTAATTGCTCAATATTTCCTAAATCATACAAAATGTATGTTTAGCGAGCTGGGACTCAACTTTTGTTCAGAGTAACCATTATAGGTTCTCAATTAAATGAGTACCATGTCTTTTGTTATTGGTAGTTTAAAGTCATGCATGTTGGACTATAAAAGGATAATATTTAAGGTCGAATAGCTTCGACCGAATGGATGATATTGAATCAATTCTTGATAGTTTGTTTGGAAACATATTACCATATTCAAGTATGGATGGAAAAAATTGTAAACTGTGACTTGAGAAATTTTTAATCTGAGGAATGACATGGGAAAAGAGATGAAAGTCATTAGAAGAAGTCTTTTCTAAGAATGAAGTTACCACTACTTGATAAACCCATTATGGGGGCTGAATTATGTTGGGCCAACTGGGGCATAAGATGCATATTCAAATAGTAGAAGCTTTTGGATGACGGGTCCATTATGTAGACAACTTATGCAAGGCCACCTAAGGGCATGTTCTGCATAGTCAGGAAAAATAAATCTCATAAATTTGACTTTCTATTTCTAAAATATGAAGAAAGTTTTATGGGGATTCAAACTTTCCAAAGCATAGAGTCTGCTTTATGAAGAAAGGTACTTGAATATGGAGAGGATATTTCCAATCAGAATTGTCAATAAATTGGAGGAATGCGACTTCTAGGAAGGTCTAACCCAAATGTAGGAAAAAAGGTATCTGTGGTTTTAAATCATACGACTAAAACCAGAGATATAAACATTATATGATGTTATATTTTTATATCATGGAAAAGATTATGGAACAAATATGTTAAGGATGACAGTTTTTTTAGATCCTTACATATCACCATTAAGACCAATAGGGACAAAAGAGGCTTCTACTAAGAATGAAGTTACCACTACTTGAAAAACCCATTATGGGAGTGGAATTATGGAGGGCCAACTGGGGCATAAGCTACATAGTCAAATAATAGCATCTTTTGGATGATAGGTCCATTATGTAGACAACTTATGCAAGGCCACCTAAGGGCACATGCTACGTATTCGGGCAAAAGAACTCTCAGAAATTAGACATTTTGTGACCAGAAGTCAAGAAAAGGGTTATGGAGATCATGAATATTATATTTATAATGTTGCGGCTGGGTCCTAAATTGATATTCTGGATATCACTATGTATCTCATTAGGATGAGAATCAAGCCACACGTAGTTCTTGAAGTACATTTCAACGTCATGCAGGATGAAAGCATGAAAGATCTTAGTTTAGGGTCATAGAGCTCCGACCATAGTGAGGGAGACACATCATTCATTTTTTATAAAGCTGACTTGAATAAAGACCAGGGTGTTCCATATCATATCATGTGCTCCCAGGGGGAATTTTCAGCCAAGGGACCGAAAGTGGAGTTTGGAGTTAGGCCCAAAGGCTCGGGGCTGGACTCGAGGAATGCTCGAACATTCCTACATATCCCATGAGTATGGGAATCAAGTCACACATAGTTCTTGAAATACTCTTTGTATAGATTTGGTTCGTACATATGAGGGGTAAAGAGGAATTTATTACAATTATGGCTGGACCTAAGATTAAAGACTTGGCTGTCACTACGTATCTCATTAGGATGAGAATCAAGCCACACGTAGTTCTTGAAATATGACATGGTTGGAGACCATGTCGATGATGATTCCTCTCGAGTGAGGGTATCAGGGATTGATGTAGTTTATTTTCATACAGGACAAAAGTACAAATAGTTTAAGGTCATATGCATGGACCAGTGCAATGAAGTTTAATGTTTTGTAGCATGAATAATGGGGAACTTTATAGTTTAACGTCATATAGTTAAGAAGATGGGACATACACAGTTTAACGTCATGTAGGATGAAAGTGAACCGATATGAATAAGACAATTTATAGGGACTTCATGGATCAACATCGTATGGGATAAATGTGAATCAATGTGAATAAAGTGGTTTCGGGCTTGAAACTTAGGAGGTTGCCTACATACGCGGCCTAAGAGGCAAGGATCAATGACCGCATAGTTTAATTGAGAGGGATTTAGTGATCGAGGTGTACCTGAGGAAAGCGACCCGAAGATGATATCGGGACTTAAGTGTGATTAGAGGCCCAGAGAAGATTTCATGGTTGAAGATTACTCTAAGCTCACGTGAGTCATGCTCGGTGTGAGAAACAAGAAGCAGTAACATACCTGATGTAACACCCGAGACTTTTATGTTATATAAATCATCAAAGGAATATTTTTCTACAAACCACTTGCTTGGCTTGCTTTACACGCAATCGTGACCTTCCTCGATAGCTTGCGTCGTACGCAATACCGAGTTTCACTAAACAACAATATGCTATTAAAACTAGCCGTTATGAATAGTAATAACCACTTTTTGAAATTTTATAAATTTTATTTTTCAAAATGGACTTCATTTTTGGACTCATAATATCGAAATTAGCCTAGGGTGAAATTTTGGTATTTTTCTGAAAACTTTCAATTTTTGATGAATAGTGAAACCACTAAGTGGTAGGTTAAAAACTGAATTTTGCATAAAACTTAATTTTACCGCTTCGGTGAATGGAATTTAAAAAATCTGATAGACATGGTTGATATCATTAAGTAAAATGTGGTTCAATGAGATAAAAATAATTTTTTGGTGAATAGTAACTTTTTACTATTTTTACCGCGGTTAATAGTAAATAGGGTAACTAAGGGTAAATATGATATTAATATTACCCTAACACATGTCCTAATTCTATTGGACAAGTGTAATTCGACCAAAAACAAACTTAGGAATAAAATATGACCATTTAGGCCCACTTGGATTAGATTAGGACATTTATTATTAATTTATTTAAAGAAGGGTTAAAATAGTTAAAATCAAAGTTTAATAAGTAAATCATTTTTAATATGGGGTTATACATAAGATAAATTCGATTGTAAATATTCATTAGAAAGATAAAAATATTTCCTAGATAATGGTATTTTATTTGTAATTTTTAGACATTAAATAATTTAATTTATTTCTGACACAAAGATGATGCAGTAATTATCTTATTAATGAAATATTGACATAATTGATAATATAAATACCAAAATAAATGTAATTTAAGACTTTTTATGAATTACACTAATTTTATAGGTTACTATGATATATTAGTGTTGATTTAATCAACTTGGTTCAAACATATAATCCTGTTATGACTTTCACAAAAATCATATATCAAATAGTGTCAGAATTGACACAAAATAGTTTTTAAATCAAATATTATATTATTAATTGTTATTTTATTCCTAAAAATCTAAGGTTCGGCCAAATGACTTAGATAAGGATATATATATTAATAATAAACAATTTGGGGTTCATTTGTCATGTTATAGTAAGTGTATTAACCATATAGTGAAAGAAAACAAAAAGACATGGTAAAAGTTAAATTATTTAACTTAGAGTTAAATCTAATTGATAGGGTTAAAATAATACCCTAAACTTGTCTAAATCCTATTGGTTGATAGGATTTCGACCCATCCCCACTTTATCTTCGAAATAAGACCATTTGGAACCATTATAAACCGATTTTGACTTTAATATAAAATAATATTTTGAGATATTCCTAAGGTGCCCCTCTCCTCCCTTATAAAAGGGCACCTCCTCCCCCTCCTCCTCACACCAAATTGAGCACTCAAGCTCGGCCAACCCCTGCCATTTTCTCCTATCCACTTCCCTAGAATAATCCTAGAGGTCCTGGTCTTCTTCAAAGACCAATCTTAGTTCCCTAAGTGGATAATTCAAAGAGGCGTTCCAAAGAAGAGGTAATATCCATTACCGATCTTTTCAATTTCTTTCTTCTTCAACTTCTTCTTCTTTAGTTGTTTCACGATAAAGTAATAACATCAGTATTACTTACATACTGATATGTTATTATAAATATGAAACAACCCTAATTCACCTTCTATCCATCCTACGGAAAAATGAAATCACCGCGCGTGCGTACGTACGGAATACCGTCTCCACGCCGTGGTGTAATCTATTTTCCACCACCACCTTACAAGGATGGGTATAATGGTGTAATGAGTAACTATTTATGATTATTATAAAGTAATATTGATACTTAAATAATATACATATACTCCAATACAATTCCACGATCATAGGAACGATATCATCACTCGTGCGTACGTACGGAATACCGTCTCCACGATGTGATGCGACTCGTTCTACATGATCATCATTACATAGTAATTATATAAATGAATTGAATAAATAAATATGATATATGTTACACTAATACCATTCTGGATATAAGGTATCTATAACCTTAAAAGAAGAATAAGAATGTATTCGGCAAAACACGAATAAGAACAAAAGGCAATAAAGACCCGAGTAACAAGTAACAATGAAATATTACTAACAAGAAGCTAAGAATATGACCATATATGATATCATATCAATATGTATGATTCTGGAATAAGTCAATAACATTATTTAAACCATTATACAGTAGCTTCGGACACGTACAAAGCAAATCGGACCTAAGGTAAGGGAAATATCACAATCTCATTTTTATCCGAGATTGTTTATACTTTGGTATTTACTGGGGTGTATTTTATCATCCACATCCATGTTCCCTCAATATGTAATATTTTTTCCATCCACTTACAATAGTTTAAATCCAATTTTACCCTTCGGTGAGTTTTTAGTAAAGAATATGAAAGGAATCTTTTATCATTTTTTCGTACGAGGTACTTTTTGACTTTTCTGACAAAAGTACGAAGAATGTTTTTTTTACTTAAACGGCATGAATGGATTTTTATGGTTTTATAAAGCCTTATTTTCATGAAGCATCCTCCAAAAGATTTCATGACTATTTTTAATAAAATCTCTTTCTTTTAAAATTGCATGATGTTTTGTGAAAAGAAATTGATTTTGAAGAAGAAAGGATATTTTCCTCAAGAATTCATTTCAAGTGTTTTATCAAAATTATTTTCCATCTAAGATAATAAAGGGTTATGTTTCTATCCATATTTTTACATTTATTTGACTATTTTGTGATGGAATTATGTTTATGAATTCCATTATCTTATATGAATGGTTTTATGATGTCATGTTGTTTAAGAATCCCATTTTTTATTACATGGGTTATGAAATGATGTATGACTTATGATTTTGTGGCACACATAAGAATGGTATCATTATGAGATGGGTGGGACCTATATCTCCCTCCAATGCATTAGGTAAAGATTTTATATCTCATGAGATAGACATGGCTGGAACGGAAGGTTATTTCGGTTCAGTGATACAGGACTGAAACGAGGAGTGAACTCGGTTCAGAAAGGGACTTTTTCCACTAAGATAGTCTTGGCAATGAGTCATGACTAACAAGAAATGATTTTCCATGATTATGTGTGCATGACACAAAGTTTCAAGTTTTATGTTATGATTATGGGGATCTCATTTTCACTTCTATGATTTATTCCATGTTAAGATATTATGATCTCTTTTGCAGGTTTTGATTTTCAAAAAGATATGATATGATTTTTATTTCCTTTATTTGCCCTTGCTGAGCATTTGAGCTCACCCTTTTATGTTTTCTTTTCCCCAGGTCAGGAAGATGGATATTAAGTAGAATATGCTAAAAGGGACCCTAGATATGATGAAATAAATGGGAGACACTGTAGAAGATTTATGAACCAGTTGTTTATGTTTCCCAGTTTCTAAAGACACTATACCTATACGGTCCTTTGTGGTTTTGTCATATGTTGTAATAAGTGTGCTTCAATTTTGAAGTATTAACAATGTATGTAAAGTATGGGTCGTTATAGTTGGTATCAGAGGAAAGGTATAGTCATCCTTTGGAAACTAGGATGTGAAATCCTTAGTAAGAACCCTAAGGATAAGTCTAAGCGTAGAACACAATCTTAGTGTTTTAGAAATGTCCTTGAATAACCTAGGATAAGACCTTAAGCATGAAAATTTTATTCTTGAATTATGTGGTTTCCTATTATAATTAGTGTTGCTCACACTATTCTTCTTGGTTTTAGTCAATGGCTGGAACCCGAAGGAACCGTGTTAATGAGGAATGCGATGGGCAATGCAATGATTGTCCCCCTGAACAACCAAACGATATGGGAGATGGAATGCAAAATCTTGTAGCCATGCTCACACAATTTTCTCAAGCTATGAATCATGCAGGATTTCCAAACGAGCAAAGGAGGGAGCAACATTCTGTTGAATCCTTCATGAGGCAGCGTCCACCTTCTTTCAGCGGGTCTACTGATCCATTAGTTGCTAAACAATGGATTAGTACTACTGAAAAGATATTTTCAGTTCTTCAATGTTCTAAACATGATAAAGTCACCCTAGCAGTGTATCGTTTGGAAGGAGATGCTGATCAATGGTGGAATCTTGTTAAGAATATGAGGCAAAGGGATGAAATTGAGTCTATGGAATGGGACGAGTTCAAGAACTTATTTTTCAATAAGTACTTCCCTCGTATTCTCCGAACAAAGATGGAGAAAGAGTTTCTTGAACTGAAGCAAAGGGATGATGAATCTGTTGGTACCTATGAAGCAAATTTTACAAGACTTGCAAGGTACGCTTCTGGTATTATTATCCAACCTGAGAGTAAGATCGATCGATTCTTTAGTGGCTTAAAACCAAGTCTTCAAAGGGCGTTAGCCATAAGGGACTTCAATAGCTACGAGGAAATCGTTCGATGTGCTCTGAAAGTCGAGATGGAGATTGGAGTAACCCATCAGTCGCATGGGTTTGATAAGAAGAGGAAGATGGAATTCAAAGGAAACTCTAAAGAGCACACTAAAAAGAAGATGAACTTTCCCTTATGCTCAAAGTGTGGAAAGAAACATGGAGGGAGTTGTCTTAAAGGGACAAGTAAATGTTTTAAATGTGGAAAAGAAGGTCATCGGGCATTTGAATGCCGTGATAATGGGAAGAAGATGTCTAATGACGCAAACAAAGGAAGGGATACACAGAATGAACCTACTACACTTCAATGTTTCAAGTGAAAGGAGATGGGGCATTATGCCAATCAATGCCCAAATCCAAGGGTTGATGATGATGGTCGACGTCAACAAAATCTTAAGGCTAAAGACAAAGGAAAGTCACATGCAATTTCTATCAGCGAAGTGGAGTACGATAACGAAGTGGTGAAAGGTACACTTACCATCCACTCTAAAGTAGCAAATGTTTTATTTGATTCTGGATCCACCCACTCTTTTATTTCTGAAAACTTTTCTAAGGGTATCACCGTATTACCTCAACAATTATATGTTGATTTAGCTGTGACAACACCTAATGGCACAACAGTCGCATCAAAAGTTTATAATTCTTCTCCGATCGAAGTTTGTGGGAAAGTGCTTCCTGCAAATCTTGTGATCCTTCCTTTAGTGGAATTTGATGTGATTCTTGGCATGGATTGGCTTTCTCTACATGGAGCTCATATCAATTGCCAAAGAAGGGAAGTCACATTTCATATTCCAGATCAATCTACGATCGTATACCAATGCAAGGATGAACATAACCTTCCAGTGGAAATTTCTTCCATCTTATGGGTATTGATTCCACTAAATGAAGGTTATTTATCTCAAATGGTTGGTGAAAAACTCACGATAAAGAATATGCCCATTGTACGGGAGTTTGATGATGTCTTTCCGGAGGAATTACCGGGTCTTCCACCAAATCGTGAAGTTGAGTTTTCAATAGAACTCGTACCGGGTGCTTTGCCTATTTCAAAGACACCTTATAGAATGGCCCCAATTGAGTTGCAGGAATTGAAGAAGCAACTCCAAGAGAATCTTGATAAGGGATTCATACGCCCTAGTGCGTCACCTTGGGTAGCACCTGTTCTATTTGTTAAGAAGAAAGATGGATCAATGAGACTCTGCATTGATTATCGAGAACTTAACAAGATCACTATCAAGAACAAATATCCTCTCCCACGCATTGATGACTTATTTGACCAACTACGCGGAGCTCAATACTTTTCCAAGATTGATCTTCGTTCAGGGTATCATCAATTAAGGGTCAAAAGGGAGGATATACCAAAGACGACTTTCCGTACAAGGTATGGACACTATGAATTTATAGTGATGCCATTTGGTCTTACTAATGCCCCTGCTATCTTCATGGATCTAATGAATAGAGTCTTTAGAGACTATCTTGATCAATTTGTGGTAGTCTTTATAGACGATATTCTTGTCTATTCAAAGAGCAAGGAAGAGCATGAAGATCACTTGAGAATTATATTGAAGACCCTGAGAAAGGAGAAGCTTTATGCCAAATTTACCAAGTGTGAATTTTGGCTTCAAAAAGTTGCATTTTTGGGTCATATAATCTCAAAAGGGGGGATATCTGTGGATCCAGCAAAAACAGAGGTTATCGAAAGATGGTCAAGACCAACAATAGTAACTGAGATCCGAAGTTTTCTTGGTTTGGCTGGATATTATCGACGTTTTGTAAAAGATTTTTCACGATTATCTAATCCAATCACCAAGTTGACTCGGAAAGGAGTTAAGTTTGTCTGGACAGAGGAATGTGAAGAGAATTTCAAGGAGTTGAAAAGAAGGTTATCCAGTGCACCTGTGCTCACACTACCTTGTAGTGGAGAAATGTTTGTGATATACAGTGATGCATCCAAGAAGGGATTGGGGTGTGTTCTTATGCAAAATGATATGGTGATAGCTTATGCCTCACGACAGTTGAAAATCCATGAGCAAAATTACCCAACACATGATTTGGAGTTGGCTGCGGTAATCTTTGCATTAAAGATTTGGAGGCACTACCTTTATGGTGAAAGGTGTGATATTTATACTGATCATAAAAGTTTAAAGTATATTTTCACACAAAAGGAGTTGAATATGCGTCAAAGGAGATGGTTGAAGCTGATTAAGGATTATGACTGCTCAATCCATTACCACCCTAGGAAAGCAAACAAGGTGGCAGATGCATTAAGTCAACAAGACCATGCTAGTTTATCCATGATGAGGATCACAAAAGATCCAATATTTATGGATTTACAAAGGATGGATCTTGGAATTATAATGTAAGGGGAAAAATCTTATCTTTCTCAAATGAATGTTCAACCATCTATACATGTGAAGATTAAAGAGGCACAGAAAGAAGATGTCGAGTTACAAAAGAAGGTGAGAAATGTTCCTGAATTCAACCTTGATTGTGATGGGATAATAAAGTTTAGGAATCGGGTTTGTGTTCCTCCCATCCCCGAATTAAAGAAGGAGCTGCTAGATGAGGCTCATAGTTCTTCATTCTCTATTCATCCTGGAAGCACGAAGATGTATAGGGACCTAAAAGAGTACTTCTGGTGGGATGGCATGAAAAGAGATGTTGCTGAATATGTCTCTCGATGCTTGGTTTGTCAACAAGTTAAAGCTGAGAGACAGAAGTCTAAGGGGATGTTACAACCATTACCCATACCCGAATGGAAATGGGAAAACATCACTATGGACTTTGTCACAGGACTTCCTAAAACATCCAAAGGCAATAATGCTATTTGGGTCATAGTTGATCATCTTACAAAGTCTGCACACTTCATTGCTATTAGAGAGGATTTCTCTCTAGATCAGCTTGCCAGGATATATGTAAAGGAAGTGGTAAGATTGCATGGAGTACCACTTTCTATTATATCTGATCAGGATCCGAGATTTACCTCGAAGTTCTGGCGAAGTCTTCAGCATACTCTGGATACAGAGTTGAGTTTCAGCACTGCTTATCATCCCCAGACAGACGGTCAGTCTGAGAGAACAATTCAAACCCTATAAGATATGTTGAGAGCTTGCTCTATGGATTTCAAAGGAGGTTGGGATCAACACCTACCTTTGGTGGAATTTTCTTATAATAATAGCTTTCACTCTAGTATTCAGATGGCACCTTATGAAGCTCTCTATGGAAAGAAATGCAGGACTCCAACTTTCCGGGATGAAGTTGGGGAAAGAAAGCTATTAGGACCTGATCTCATTGATGAAATGGCAGAAAAGGTTAGATCTATTCAACAACACATAAGAGCAGCTCAGAGTCGACAGAAAAGTTATGCCGACAACCGAAGAAAAGACCTAGAGTTTGAAGTGGGTGATAAAGTGTTCTTACGAATATCTCCCTGGAAGAGGGTTATGAGATTTGGAAAGAAGGGGAAGTTGAGCCCTAGATATATCGGTCCTTTCGAAATACTGGATCGTGTTGGGAAGGTAGCTTACCGATTGGCGCTTCCACCGAATCTCTCTCAAGTTCACGATGTGTTCCACGTATCTCTCCTGAGAAAGTACATACCAGATCCTTCACATGTACTCAGCTCAGAAGTTGTACCGCTGGAGCAAGATCTTTCTTATGAAGAACAGCCGATAGAGATTCTGGATCGTAGCGAAAAAGTCCTACGAAACAAGACCACTCGCTTGGTGAAAGTTTTATGGAGGAACCACCAACTTGAAGAAGCTACATGGGAGCTTGAGGATATGATGAGGGAGAAGTATCCTCATCTGTTTGTTACAAAGTGACGAATTTCGAGGGCGAAATTCTTTTTAAGGGGGGTAGAATGTAACACCCGAGACTTTTATGTTATATAAATCATCAAAGGAATCTTTTTCTACACAACACTTGCTTGGCTTGCTTTACACGCAATCGCGACCTTCCTCGATAGCTTGCGTCGTACGCAATACCGAGTTTCACTAAACAACAATATGCTATTAAAACTAGCCGTTATGAATAGTAATAACCACTTTTTGAAATTTTATAAATTTTATTTTTCAAAATGGACTTCATTTTTGGACTCAGAATATCGAAATTAGCCTAGGGTGAAATTTTGGTATTTTTCTGAAAACTTTCAATTTTTGATGAATAGTGAAACCACTAAGTGGTAGGTTAAAAACTGAATTTTGCATAAAACTTAATTTTACCGCTTCTGTGAATGGAATTTCAAAAATCCGACAGACACGGTTGATATCAGTAAGTAAAATGTGGTTCAATGAGATAAAAATAATTTTTTGGTGAATAGTAACTTTTTACTATTTTTACCGCGGTTAATAGTAAATAGGGTAACTAAGGGTAAATATGATATTAATATTACCCTAACACATGTCCTAATTCTATTGGACAAGTGTAATTCGACCAAAAACAAACTTAGGAATAAAATATGACCATTTAGGCCCACTTGGATTAGATTAGGACATTTATTATTAATTTATTTAAAGAAGGGTGAAAATAGTTAAAATCAAAGTTTAATAAGTAAATCATTTTTAATATGGGGTTATACATAAGATAAATTCGATTGTAAATATTCATTAGAAAGCTAAAAAGATTTCCTAGATAATGGTATTTTATTTGTAATTTTTAGACATTAAATAATTTATTTTATTTCTGACACAAAGATGATGCAGTAATTATCTTATTAATGAAATATTGACATAATTGATAATATAAATACCAAAATAAATGTAATTTAAGACTTTTTATGAATTCCACTAATTTTATAGGTCACTATGATATATTAGTGTTGATTTAATCAACTTGGTTTGAACATATAATCCTGTTATGACTTTCACAAAAATCATATATCAAATAGTGTCAAAATTGACACAAAATAGTTTTTAAATCAAATATTATATTATTAATTGTTATTTTATTCCTAAAAATCTAAGGTTCGGCCAAATGACTTATATAAGGATATATATATTAATAATAAATAATTTGGGGTTCTTTTGTCATGTTATAGTAAGTGTATTAACCATATAGTGAAAGAAAACAAAAAGACATGGTAAAAGTTAAATTATTTAACTTAGAGTTAAATCTAATTGATAGGGTTAAAATAATACCCTAAACTTGTCTAAATCCTATTGGTTGATAGGATTTCGACCCATCCCCACTTTATCTTCGAAATAAGACCCTTTGTAACCATTATAAACCGATTTTGACTTTAATATAAAATAATATTTTGAGATATTCCTAAGGTGCCCCTCTCCTCCCTTATAAAAGGGAACCTCCTTCCCCTCCTCCTCACACCAAATTGAGCACTCAAGCTCGGCCAACCCCTGACATGTTCTTCTATCCACTTCCCTAGAATAATCCTAGAGGTCCTGGTCTTCTTCAAAGACCAATCTTAGTTCCCCAAGTGGAGAATTCAAAGAGGCGTTCCAAAGAAGAGGTAATATCCATTACCGATCTTTTCAATTTCTTTCTTCTTCAACTTCTTCTTATTTAGTTGTTTCATGATAAAGTAATAACATCAGTATTACTTACATACTGATATGTTATTATAAATATGAAACAACCCTAATTCACCTTCTATCCATCCTACGGAAAAATGAAATCACCGCGCGTGCGTACGTACGGAATACCGTCTCCACGCCGTGGTGTAATCTATTTTCCACCACCACCTTACAAGGATGGGTATAATGGTGTAATGAGTAACTATTTATGATTATTATAAAGTAATATTTATACTGAAATAATATACATATACTCCAATACAATTCCACGATCATAGGAACGATATCATCACTCGTGCGTACGTACGGAATACCGTCTCCACGATGTGATGCGACTCGTTCTACATGATCATAATTACAAAGTAATTATATAAATGAATTGAATGAATAAATATGATATATGTTACACTAATACCATTCTGGATATAAGGTATCTATAACCTTAAAAGAAGAATAAGAATGTATTCGGCACAACACGAATAAGAACAAAAGGCAATAAAGACCCGAGTAACAAGTAACAATGAAATATTACTAACAAGAAGCTAAGAATATGACCATATATGATATCATATCAATATGTATGATTTTGGAATAAGTCAATAACATTATTTAAACCATTATACAGGAGCTTCGGACATGTACAAAGCAAATCGGACCTAAGGTAAGGGAAATATCACAATCTCATTTTTATCCGAGATTGTTTATACTTTGGTATTTACTGGGGTGTATTTTATCATCCACATCCATGTTCCCTCAATATGTAATATTTTTTCCATCCACTTACAATAGTTTAAATCCAATTTTACCCTTCGGTGAGTTTTTAGTAAAGAATATGAAAGGAATCTTTTATCATTTTTTCGTGCGAGGTACTTTTTTGACTTTTCCGACAAAAGTACGAAGAATGTTTTTTTTTACTTAAACGACATGAATGGATTTTTATGGTTTTATAAAGCCTTATTTTCATGAAGCATCCTCCAAAAGATTTCATGACTATTTTTAATAAAATCTCTTTCTTTTAAAATTGCATGATGTTTTGTGAAAAGAAATTGATTTTGAAGAAGAAAGGATATTTTCCTCAAGAATTCATTTCAAGTGTTTTATCAAAATTATTTTCCATCTAAGATAATAAAGGGTTATGTTTCTATCCATATTTTTACATTGATTTGACTATGTTGTGATGGAATTATGTTTATGAATTCCATTATCTTATATGAATGGTTTTATGATGTCATGTTGTTTAAGAATCCCATTTTTTATTACATGGGTTATGAAATGATGTATGACTTATGATTTTGTGGCACACATAAGAATGGTATCATTATGAGATGGGTGGGACCTATATCTCCCTCCAATGCATTGGGTAAAGATTTTATATCTCATGAGATAGACATGGCTGGAATGGAAGGTTATTTCGGTTCAGTGATACAGGACTGAAACGAGGAGTGAACTCGGTTCAGAAAGGGACTTTGTCCACTAAGATAGTCTTGGCAATGAGTCATGACTAACAAGAAATGATTTTCCATGATTATGTGTGCATGCCACAAAGTTTCAAGTTTTATGTTATGATTATGGGGATCTCATTTTTACTTCTATGATTTATTCCATGTTAAGATATTATGATCTCTTTTGCAGGTTTTGATTTTCAAAAAGATATGATATGATTTTTATTTCCTTTATTTGCCCTTGCTGAGCATTTGAGCTCACCCTTTTATGTTTTCTTTTCCCTAGGTCAGGAAGATGGATATTAAGTAGAATATGCTAAAAGGGACCCTAGATATGATGAAATAAATGGGAGACACTGTAGAATATTTATGAACCAATTGTTTATGTTTCCCAGTTTCTAAAGACACTATACCTATACGGTCCTTTGTGGTTTTGTCATATGTTGTAATAAGTGTGCTTCAATTTTGAAGTATTAACAATGTATGTAAAGTATGGGTCGTTATACCTGACAATAGTGTCGCAAAATATGCGACCACAAAGGATGATGTGGGGATTATGCATGATTACTTTCCCGGGGCACACATGGAAACAAAGTTTAAAAGACAATTGTGCATGAGGTGATCACATTATAATGTCATGTATCACAGACTTGGGGTGCTTGGTAGTTTAATTTCCTACAGCTTGGATGATGCACAGTTTAATGTCATGTTGGATGAAAGGGGGACACTGTTTAATGTCATGTTGGACGATAGAGAGGGGATATGTAGTTTAATGTCTTGCAGTAAGGAGAATGGGGACTGTATTTGTGTTACACAAAATACTTCTTCAAGAATCTTGCATTGTTTGGAGTTGTAATGAGTTATTCATCCATTGAGATTAAAGAATAATCTCCATTGGAGTAAACCCTATGTATTGAGTAAGGTCCTTCCCACTTTTCCTCAAACTTTGGAGGATTATTTCACAGTATCATTGGGGTTCTGAGGACCAATACTAATTCTCCTTGAATTAATGAACGAAGACAAACTTTTTTATTGAAAGCTTGTGCTATTCGATTTTGATAGACTTCTAAATGGTGCAGTGTGCACAATATTTATTCATCTAGTCATTCCAATTCATCCAATCACTTTTGAGATTGTTCATCTATAGATAATTGATAAAAAATGGCGACTCTAAGTGAAGTTAATTGGAATTCAATAGGCAAGACTACTTCCGTTCCATATACCAATGAATATGGAGTTGATTGTGTAGTAGTATGGGTGGTAGTCTGATAAGCCCATAGAGCATGAAAAAGTTTATCAGGCCATGACTTATTATCTTTATCCACCATTTTTTGAAGTATGTTTGAAAGAGTCTTATTGAAAGCCTCTACTTGACCATTGGATGCTCCATGATATCGAGATTAATGGTTGGATCTAATATTGTTTTCTTGATACAATTTTCTTACCTCAGATGAACAACAGTTGGTTCCATTATCCGTCAATATGGTATGAGGGACACCAAATATGGTAATTATGTTGGACTTGAAAAAGTTTAAAATTATTTTAGCACCAACTTATTTGAGAGGTATTGCCTCTTCCCATTTGGAAAAGAATTCAGTAGTAGTAAGAATATACATAAACTGCTTAGCTATAGCCAGAGGATAAGGTCCCACTACATCCATTCCCCATGTAGAAAATGGCCAGGAGTATTTAGCCGTATGAAGAAACTTTGGGGGTTTATGAATGAAGTTGGCACATACTTGGAAAGAATGACACTTCTTAGTGAAATCAACACAATCTTGTATCATTAATGTCCAGAAGTATCCAAGCCTTCAGATTTGACCAGGAAATCTATACCCAGACTGGTGGGCACCACAAACTCATGCATGTACTTAATTCAGGACAACCGTTGTCTCTTCACAATTAATACATCTGAAGATAATTCCATCAAAAACTCTATTGTAGAGATTTTTTTTTGTGATCTGGGCTATCAAAAAGAGTAAAATCGACCACACATTACCAGACTTGTTCTTTCTCGGCTCTATCAGCCGGGAGTGTTCCATTTTGAAGGTATTCCCTGATAGGTGTCATCCATCCTATAGTATGACCATATGGTTCAAAAATGGGACTAATTTCATTGATTTACTCTATTCTGATTTGAACATAAGGTGAAACTATACAACAGTGGGCAATACTGATGATTGTTTCGTCCCGATTTGGGTCTGCCAAGGCTGTGGCTACATTAGCCAGTGCATCAGCTTGGGCATTTTATGATTGCAGGACATAAGAAAATGTCGGTTCTGATGGAAATTCCACCATTAACTCTCTGATGTAATTACACAATGAGATTAAATCTTCTTTTCTGATGGCATAATCCCCATTGATTTGTTTAATTACCAAATCTGAATCACCTTTTACCTTCAAGTGATTCACCTGTGCCTGAAGCGCCAATTCCAAGCCTGTGATGAGAGCTTGATATTGTACTTAATTTTTTGTACCACCTTCCAACAATAAGAAGGTGTAGGGTAGCACCGCCTTTTCTAGGGAAATACGCATAATTCCTAACCCAAATTTTTTGAATTTAGGATCTTCCATTTTCTTCTCTGTTGGACTTCTAGAGGTACCATTAAAGTACATTTCCCATGTTTGAGGATTATCTTGAATAGAGAAGACTTCCTCATTAGGAAGTTCAATATTTAACGATGTATCTTATACAAATGGATGTTCAGCAAGGAAATCGGCTAGAGCTTGGCCCTTTATTGGCTTTTGAGACACATACTGGATATCAAACTACTGCAAAATAACTACCCACCTTTCCAGACATCCTATATGCATTGGACGACTAAGGATAAATTTGAGTTGGTTATTGTGAGATACCAATTGGACCTCATGATGTTTCATGTAGTGTCTCAATTCCTGAACTGCAAAGATTAATGCTAGGTTGCACTTTTCAATACTTTAATATTGAGTTTCTGCCTCAAACATAGTCGAACTGAGATAGTGAAGGATGTTTTCATTCCCAGAATCATTATTTTGGGCAAGGAAGGCACCCAATGATCACTCTAAAGCTATTACATAGAAAATAAGTGGTCTTCCTTCAACATGTTGCATTAATACCATTGGACTCGAGAGATATTTCTTGAGAATATCAAATGCTTCCTGACATTCTTCAATCCATTGGTAGGTGACTTTAATCTGGTGAAGGGAAAACCCTTACCTGGAAAATTGCCAATGAAACGCTGAATATAGTCCAAGTGTCCTTAAATTCCTCTTAATTACTTCAAATTTCTAGGAGGTGACATGTCGAGGATTTATTTTTTCTTCTTAGGATCAACTTTGATACCACGATGGCATACAATGAAGCCGAGAAATTTTCCTGGGGTTACCCAGAAATCACATTTCAAGGGGTTTATCTTCAAATTGTGTTGTCGAAGTTTGTTTAATATGATTTCCAGATTGTCCAAGTGATCAGTACGTTGTATGGATTTAACCAAAAAATCATCCACATAACATTCAATCAATTTTCCTAAAACGGTTTTGAAGATATGGTGCGTGGCACGTTGATACATTGCACTTGCATTCTTCAGGACAAAGGGAATTAACCGATATCAAAACACACCTTGAGGAGATCTGAAGGCCATAGAATCCTCATCTTATGGGGCCATTCGTATTTGATTGTACCCAGAGTAACCATCCATGAAGGAAAGAGCTTTGTAGCCAGCTGTTACATTAATTAGAAGTTCTGTAATTGGGACTGGAAAATCATCATTGGGAAAATGATGATTAAGATCTCTGATGTCAATGAAAAACATAATTTGTCTATTCTTTCTTTTCATAGGGACAATATTAGCCAGCTATTTCTGATATTTAACTTCTGTAACAAATTTAGCATTGATAAGATTATCAACTTCAGCTTCAATTTTGGAGGCATAAGTTGGGTGTGTTCTTCTTGCGGCTTGCTTGAATCCTCAATGTTCTTCTGGGAAACCCAAATGATGAATGGAAACATTAGGATCAAGACCGAGAATTTCTATATAATTACAAGAAAATACATCTCAATTTTTCTTTAGAAATGAAGTATACATTTCTTTCTCTTCAAGAGTCATGGCTGTACAAATTAAAGTGGGGTGTAGTTCTTTTTTTGTACCCAGATTTATTTCTCTGAGTTCATCCATAGTGGTAGAGATACCCTCTTCAAATTCTGAAGGAGAAGCCCTGAGATATTACTCTTCTTCTTCAATATGTGTTACTTCTTCTTTTTCTACTTACATAGTAGACGACGAAGCAGAATTTCCGTGTTCTGGAGAGAAGTTAAAATTTGAATATCTTGAAGAAGAGGCTGCTATTTCTGACCCTATTGATGATGAAGGGTCTTCCTAGGGTAATAAAGAGGAGATGCTGAATTGAGAATCAACATCATTATTTTCCTCTGACATTGATATAAATTCTTCTGGCCTGGTTGATGAAGTATAAAATTACTGTATTTCAGTGGATGAAATGAAGACATCTCCATTTATGCTTTCATCATTGCTTAGTGAATCAACAATTTCTCTGATGCTGTCTAGCTTGGTTTCCATAATTGACATTATAAAAGTTTCCATAAGAGTGTTTGGATTTAGGTCTATCTTATCAATTTTACTGATGGGAAACACATAATTTGTACTCACATGTATGAATAGGTTTACTGGAATCTTTTCCAAACCATTTGGAGCATTAATATTGGTAACCTACTTTGTCATGGATTTTTTTCTTTCCTTCAATGTGATCGAATTCTGCCTCAATGTATTGAGATTCACATGTTTTGAATGGGACTTTATCACCATACAATGTCCCAATTTGACCATTGAAACAATATTTGAGACATTGATGGTATGACGAAGGCACAACTGCATGTTGATGTAACCAAGGTCTTCCAAGAAAAATGTTGAAGGCTGTGTCCTGATGAACAACCATGAAATCTGAATTAGACACAATGTCTCCAAACTGAATTCTAAGTGTAATTTTGCCTAGAGGTTCTTGTACATTCTTATCATATCCTTGTAACATCAATGTATAATGAGATAAATCAGATTTAGTTAGGCTTAATCGATGAAGTGTATGAATAGGAATGAGGTTGACTCTTGATCCATAGTCAATGAAAGCTCATCGGATATCTATATCGTTGAATTTTCTGGATAGATACAAAGGTCTGATATGTCCATGTACAATATAATCTTCATCTACATCTGTGAAAGATATCACTTCATGGAATTCTACAGGATCATTCTCTATATAGTAGACATCAGCCACATCAATTTCAGTTTTGAATTCTTGAGGACTTGACAAAGTCTCAATAAACACCTCCCGAAGATCTTTTGATAGATTCAAGGAATCTAGAATTGATAACTTAGATGTTACTTGGGCCAAATGTTTCAAAACATCATACTTTTGGTCCAAGGGTCTTCATTTCCCATCATGAAAATGTGGTTTTGGAGGTGCCTTGGAAGTTGATGCTTTGGCAGTAGATGCATCCCGTAGCGTGGCAGGAATTTGAAACACTCCTGGCTTCAGTATATTAGACCGACTAGGTCTATCTATTTTCTGAGAGGAAGAAGGTGTAACCTCTAACCGATCCTCTAAAATAACTATGTCAGGACCGAATCTTCCATGTGTGGAAGAACTTTCTTGTTTATGTAGAGCCCGCTGAAGGGCTTTTCCATGAGTTTCTACCGCATATACAGTTCTAGCAGGGGTAGGATTGAAATAGTGGATTCTAGAATATCCACGTCTTCCCCTATATCCTAGAACTCTATCTCTTCCTCTAACTCCTCTATTAGATTTAGGGAACTTAGTCTCATCATGATCGAAACTCTCATTGGAATAGGGATCCATTAAATGAATCTTGTTAACAGAACCAAAGAACAATTCTTTATCTGATGAAGATTCTTCCTGATGAACTAGTTTAGGTTGTGCCGTTTGGTGTGGCGGTGCCTGTGATTTTGAAGCAAATGGCATAAAATATTCCAGAGTCAAAGACAACTTATGCTTTGACACGAGCTCATCTTCTTCTGACTGCTCTTATTTCTTCAATTTACACCACTTCTTTGAGGATTTTCCTTCTGGTGAAGGGGGTTTTGCTGTGGCAGAAGTAGCAGAAGAAATAATTGGTTGGTTCAATTGTGTTTGTAAAATGGCATGAGTTCGGTTGATCATTTTTATGACCATACAATCATCATATTTCTGCACATTTTTACTTTTGACTTCGTGCCACTCGCCCTATTCCTCTAGATCAGTAGTAGTAACACATGCTACCTGGGCTTAAGAACCTTTCAGTTTTACTTGTCCAGAGTCCACCATCTTTTACAGGAGATATTTGAAGACAAAAAACTTCTGAATGGGATGCCCCAACATCTGATGAAATGGTAAATAGTTGGGGAGGTCTTTATCTTCTTTCTTGTTCGGCCTTTTGGGCCTTAGAAATTGAACCAGATTTTTTCCAGAGCTGAGATGAAGTAACCAGAAACTTGTTCATTACAAAAAGAATAAAATTTGTTCTTTAAATCCTTAAACTATTTCTGCCTTTGATCTCTTTGATCATCTTGATGAGTCGGCCATTGTTGTTGACGCTCAGGAGGTGGTTCCCTTTGATATGATCAAGGTTTTTATGTGGAAGCAGGTACAAGTGCTTGTTTAAGCGTAACTGTAGCAGTCTCTACTTTCCCTATTCTCCTTCCTAAAACTGATGGAATTACATGAGTTTTAGCCTTAGTATTTATAAGAGAGTCTTCTTTCTGCTGAGCGATTGAAGTAAGGTCTCGAAACCCTCCTGCGTATTTCATAGGGATAAACGGTGTGCATAATTCATCATGCAGATTTGCCACATAGATTGGCAGCAACTCTTCTTGAGGGAGTTCTAAACTTAAGGAATATGTTAATCCCTTCTAGAAAGCAATGAAATCCGAAACTCTTTCATTTTCCATTTGTTTAAAATTGGTAAGATCAAAAACTATTGTCTTTGGTAATTTTGAGCTAAATTGAAGAAGAAACCTTTGACATAGATCTTCCCACCCAGTAATTGATCGAGATTGAAAACTTGTATACCAGAAAAAGCAGGTCCTTGTAATGACTGTACAAAACACCTAATCTTAAATTCTTCTTGTTATTGAGGAGTTCCCATTATAGGATCACAACGAGAAACAAAATGTTTTATGTGTTGTTCTGGATCTCCCAAACCATTAAAAATTGGGAATGTGGTATTTGAAAGATTTGATGGGGGAGGAATTTCATCTACCCATTCAGGGTAAGCTCTCTTTTCTGGTTGAACTTGTGCATGTTTTCCTTCTATAGCTTTTAACCAATCTATTAATGACTCAATGGTAGTCATTAATCTTTGAGAAACATCTGGTTGATCTTAAACCTGAGTAGGTGTAATAACTGGAGTTTGGATGGGTGTGGCGACTGGTACTGCCACTGATGGTAGTATTGCCAGTTGCTGTCGTGTATGACCCATAGGATTGGACCTGTGAGGGTGTACCTATAAAGGGAGATATTCTTAATCCATCCTAGTAGCTGCAACAAATTCCCTTGATTGATTAACTCCAGCATGCTTATGAGGAATACTACCTTGAAGTAGTTTTGCATTTAACCTCCTTAACTCCTTTATTTCTTCTTCTTGCTGTGCGAACCTTTCCTCTAATGAGAGTGATTGACTTTTTCCAGAGGTAGGGTTGGATTTAACCTGAATTTTACCCTTTTCCTTGGCATGTGCCTTTATGGAGTATGGAAGGGCATTACCTGATGGAATTTCTTGCCTTTGGGAAACCCTCTGGCTTCTGGTACACACACCTCCTTCAAAAAGACAAGGATTATTTGAGAGTTGGGATCATACCCACAGATAGGCTAACTACGTATCCTTGTTAAAAAGGAATCATAACCCACGTAGTTAGATAAGAAGGATATAGTTTAACATCATATGGGATGGAAAATAATTAATGAAATATGGGCTTGAACCTTATAAAGGCTTCCTACGTACTCCATTTTTAAGGTAGAGATCAAAGTCTACGTAGTTAGGGTAAAGAAATATGGGGTTTATGCATGGTTAATGGCCCAAAAAGAGATGTCATGATTAATTTTACACTCTAAGCTCACGTGAGTCATGCTCGGTGTGAGAAACAAGAGGTATCAGTAAACTTGATGATGGTTCCATGAAATATGTAGTCATGAAAAATTATGTGGGGCTTACGAATGTATGACTGCCCAAATAGATGAAGACCAGGACTTACTTCAAGAAAGAAGCTCAGGAACAGGGTCTAAAAAGGTATTTGAATTTATAGAGATTTGGAGTTTTAACCTGTGGCTTACTCTTGAAAAAGAATCCCAAATTAAGAGGGACTTATGATTGGGATTTATTCTTGAGAAGGAATCCCAAATCAAAAGAAATTAAGATTGGGGCTTACTCCTGAGAAGGAGGCCCAATGTTTAAGGAAACTATGAATGAGACTTACTCCTGAGAAGGAGGCCCAGGTTAAGGGGACTTGTAACTTGGGGCTTACTTCTGAGAAGGAGGCCCAATGTTTAAGGAAACTATGACTGGGGATTACTCCTGAGAAGGAGTCCAAGGTTAAGGGGACTTGTAACTTGGGGCTTACTCCGGAGAAGGAGGCCCTAGTTAAAGAAATTATGATTGGGGATTACTCCTGAGAAGGAGGCCCAAGCTAAGGGAACTTGTGACTTGGGGCTTACTCCTGAGAAGGAGGCCCAAAATCAAAATATCTTCTCATATTAAATGATGAGGTTATATAGGAAACCTCTAACCATGGTGACATAAAGCTTGTAATTCAAGAGGTTTTTGATGAGGTTCGCATAGAATTCCTTTCAGATAAGGAAGTAAACAAAGGAACCATGCCATAAATGGATTTGAAAAGGTGTTCGAGGGCTAATATATTAAAGAGGATAGGTTAATGGGAGAGAGACACACAAATAAAGTTGACGTGCAAGTATGGCCACACAAATCATTTGGTGCACAAGTCTTGTCCATGCAAGTGTACTTGCACGACATGGGTTCACCTGGGCGATGAATAATCTATAGGGTAATACTTGGGCAAGACTTAACTCAAGCCTTTAGTATTATCCTAACATGTTTTCAAAAGGGAGGCACACAAGTTTCATTGAAATGGTAGGGAAGATAACAAATGTTTCCACTTTTAAGGAGGTCTGGAAACTTAGGTGTGGAAGTGTTGATGAATTCTAAACACTTATGCCTTATCCTACTCCTTCAAGTATTCCATTCAAGGTAAAAAGTTACCTTAGAAGTTTCTGGAAAAGTTGAGTTTAAGACTTGTGCAACCAGAGCTTGAATTTGAGTTTTGGAAAATTCGTCTTTTAATTGGGGGGCCCACAGGGGCTATTTATAGGCCATCGGGCACCTTGGAAAAAAAAAGAATAGGGCGTGCAAGTGACTTGCGCGACCCATAGGTGGTACAAAAGTGACTTGTGCGGCGTATAGGAAACTTGTGCGACTCCCTCAAAACGGGTTCCTAGTCCATGCCTTTGTTAATTTTTGATGTTCTTCAAAGGGTGACCCTCCATGTTCTTAAGGTATTTCCATTTGCCATTTGGTGGACCCTGTGACGAAAAAGAGCATCAACATCAATGCTGGTACTGCAACAGATTTGGGCATTGTGAACTGGATTGTTGGTACAATCCCATAAATATAAAAGAATATAAAAAGACCATCTCAAGAGGGAGAATTACAGAGAAGAAGAATCAACATCCACATATTTGGAATGTTAGATAACATCTGTGATGTATGCAACAAGAGTGGTCACATGAATGGTGCATGTTCATTTCAATAGGTACCCAAAGTTGATAAGAAAATAAGATCATGGGAGTTGGCTAAGAAAGAAAAATCAACCTTGGGAATTAGTTAGAAGAATGTTGGAAAAGCAAACAATCCCAAGAATACTCTGAGGAGGAAAGTGGAAAAGTACTTGGATTCTAAATCCAAGAAGGTGAAGGGTGGTGCATCCAAAAGAACTACTAAGAAGTATTCCACTCAAAAGAATCCATGCAGAAGATTAAATCTTGATTCCTTAGCCCCTAATGATATATTGGTGGTTTGGACTGAATATTTGGAAAGAATGAGAAATATGGAAGATGCAATGGCTAAGTCTAGTGATAAAAACAAAAATAATATTCTACATAAAGCCAAATAAGTTCTGTGTGTGAGGTGGAACAAGGCTAGTTACACTGTTAGAAGGTGCATTAAATTTACTCCAGCCCAACGAGAATTCCTCAAGAAGATGAATGTTGCACCAGGAGATTTTAGTGCTTTGAAAGCCCTTGATGAAAGAAGATTCACACACAAAGATATGGAATAAATAGTGAGGTCCACACAATCATATTCAACATTGAATATTGGTTTTAAAAGTGTGAATAATGGAGCATCTTGGTTGAGGAAATTATCTCAACCTTATTGTTATCATTGATAAAGCAAGGATGATCCACCTTACTCCCTTGAATCTTTGTGTATTGTATTTGTTATTATCATAGAGGGAATTGAAGGTGAGGAAAGATCTCAGGGGGAGAACCTGGGATTTAGTTGATTAGAAGTGTTCCCTTGAGGGGGAGACACATGAAGAAGCTTCCGAAGTCATTATCAAAATCAATATCCACATCAGTATGTATAAAATTCAATTCTCTGAAGATTTTCTGAAGATCATGTCATTGGAAAAAGTATATTATTTCTAAATCTCTCATCCTTGGTTACTCAAAAATAAATATCATTCTACAAAGGGGGAGTAACAAAGTTAATGAGTGACATAAGATGAGTAAAAGTTCCCCAAGGCCACTTATCCTTCCAATTGCACTCGAATGTTTTTGATCCATTTATTGAAGTAAGTGAAGGAGTTTCAGGTTGACTATTTTATATCACACTTATTATCCAAATCCTGGAATGAAAGTGGAATTACCTTGAAGACAAGTGTATGAGTTGTCATCTCATGAGGTGTCATATTCTGTGGGTAATGGACAACTTTGTTGTTTAAATGAAATCATCTTGTTTTCTACACCGAGCATTTCTCAAGTAGACTTAGAGTGAAATGATTTATGGCACACTTCTTAAGTATAGAATTATACCCTCTCTACCATGAATTTTTTATTTCTTGTCAATAAGGGGGAGAGAAAGTGATATGAAAGTTTTAAAAGTAAGGGGGAGAGAAAGAAGTAAAGGGGAGAGAAAGATACCCATTTTGACATTGACACATTCATTTGTGGAGAACTTTAAGGTATTGAAAGAAAATACAAAGGGGGAGATTGTTGGGATCACTTTGTGTATGAAGATTTTATTTTTTGTCAATAGTTGTTAATGCTTGTCAAAATGAAAAAGGATATGAAGAATAACTCCAAAGTTAATGGAGATCGGCTGAAGTGAGGATGCCTAGAGAATTTTTATGAAATCATAGCATTGAATTTCATGCTTGGTAAATTATCCATGAGGTAAATTCATACAATTATTGTTATAATCCTAAGTTCAAAGAACATGTATAAAAGGTGATACATTGTCCACAATAATGAAGGATGATGATAAACTAGACGATGCTTTGTTGATTTTTATTTCAAAAATATCACGCGTTATGAGAACTTTTGATGCAAGACTTATTAAGGACATGGGGAGAAGAGATGATTCCAGTCATATACAGTTTTTATTGTAAGGAAAGATGATGGTGGAGTTCGTGATGAAAGCCTAAGAGTTTTTGAAGATGCCAAATCATAGAGAAGAAGCATGAAGGTTATGGATGAAGAATATATTAAAGGTGGCACTATTTTCCAGTGTTTGATTAAAATTTTCGGACTAAAAAATGGGAGATGGAGACATTGGTTTGTTCTAAAGGATGGTGTGTGAAAGATCAGGATTTTGCGTGAATGATCAGGGTTGTGCATGAAAAATATGGTTTTTGTGTGAAAGATTTTTTCATCCGTGAAATATTGGATTTGATTTTTGTGCGCAAGCAGAGTTCCAAAACTGGCACCAGAAAATTTGGAAGAGGCATGGAATGCGCAAAATATTTAACAAAGTGCATGAAAAATGAGGTTGTTTAAAAGATTTGTTTTGTGCATACTATGAAATGCAGGTTAGAATTTAGCATGAAAATGGTTTTTTGAAATCAGAATGAAGAAAAATGGAAGAGGCAGGGAGTGCACAAAAAATTGGGCAGAGTGTGCAAAAAAGAGGTTATGAAAAAGATTGGTTTTGAGTGAAATATGAAATGCGGTGTGGAATTTTTCACGCAGTTGGTGTATCATGATTAAAACATCGAAAAATGACAAAGGCATGAAGTGCGTGAGAAATTCTATGGTTTGTTCATAAAAGATTTGCATGTTGCAGAAAGGTTTCTCATGCAAGGGTTAGCGATGCCTATAATTAAGAGGTGAACCCATTGCATTATAGAGGCTCAACACTTAAATAAATCCTAAGCTTGGGCCTGCAAAAAATAGGAGTTTCACGTAAAATTAAGGTTGCACATAAAAAGGAGGGGTTGCACATAAAAAATAAACTGCACGTAAAAAAGAAGTTGCACATAAATTTTACGCACCAAATATGGATTTTTGAGCACAAGTAAAGATAATTGTGCCCAATACACCTATAAGGGTGCACGGAAAATTTGAGGGTACCATAGTCCTTTAAAAAGTGCTATACACTCTTGAAGTGTCTCGCAAAGAAGGAGAACCTCACTCTCTGTGCGAAGAAGAAACCAAAAACAAGCGACTGGTTTTATCAAACCCTGGATGTGTTTTGTGAAGGAGATCCCATGAGTACACAACTGGTGAATACTCACCATTGTAGTGCTTCACAAAGATAGATCCATGAACCATACCTGGTTCTGTGAAGAAGAATCATGCGTCCTCTGCGTAATGAAGAAGACCCATGGAGCTCTCTACTTTCATGGAGGTGAACACTCTGTGGTTGCACGATTTATATATATGGTTTGCAGGGGTGTTGTTTCTTGTGTGATGAGGAGATATATGTGCAAATAAACTCATATCTTCACAAAGGAAGAAGGAATATACCAATACACTAATGTGTTGGTATTGAGAATTGAAGGAAGAGATTAAGACACTGTATCACTATTCCGTATTATACTGTGTCAATTAGAAAAAAGAGAAGAAGAATAGTAGAGTGGACAATCTATATTCAGTTATTCAGGCCATATCAATTATGATGATGCTAAGATGAGATGGACTTCATTGATCCGATAATCACAAAGAGAGTTTGTGAATCTCACAATGAAAAGAGAAGTGATCACAGTGTAGTTGGTTTTTCACTGAAGGAGAAAGTGTGAAGAAGATTGAATTTCAGTGAAGAAAGTTTTTCATTGAAGAAGTAGGAGAAGAAGAGTGTGCATATTTTAGGATTTCTAAAGATAAATAAGTGGTTTTTTACTGGCATGCTTCGAGGTAAGTAACAAGTGAAGAGAAATAGATCAAGTAACACTGTGACATCCAATAGGTCTCAACATGTGGAAGACTGCATTGGTGTTGCAAACCCTTATCAATAGAGATAAGACTATCTTCAGAGGTAGTATAATGAACTAGCCTGAGGATACAAGAGACTGTCTACACTGGCAGTATAATGAACCAGTGAGTGTAAGGGTATATCCTACTCATTTCATGTTGGAGATGATCGTTTCCCTCCCACCTTTGAGTGTAGGGAGAAACACTAGGAAGCAATTATTTCCTTCCCTCCTCTAAGTGTAGGGAGCCACACTGACTAGAGGATTGTTTACCTAGTAAACCCACTATAATAGTATATAAAATTATGGTAGAGAATCCACGCACTGGTCATTCCCATGCATGGAAAGGATGTAACTTCTCTTATTGAGTGGTGAACCTTGTAAAAATATCATGTGCCTATTTTTACTGCTTTCTATTATTGCATGAAATAGGGAAAAGAGAATAAGAGAATCAAGATCCTAACAGGTCAAAAAGTATAGGGATAAAAAGTGGGAGTTGGTTTCAAAAGTCCCCAACACTGATTCACCCCCCTCTCAGTCTCAACTTTTGTCTAACCCACTACTCCACTCTCTTTTGAGACGATATTTCCTAGGAAGTGGACCTCTCGAACCCAAAAGTAACACTTCTAGAGATTCCCATAAAATTGGTTCTCCAAGATTTAGTCTAGTACCATCCTCATTTGTCTTTCATGCTTCTCATATGACACTAAGCACATAAGGATGTCATCGATGAGGACTACCATCAACTGATCTAAGAAGGACTGAAAGATCAAGTTCATAAGTCCCATAAACACCATTGGGAAATTCATCATGCCAAAAGGCTTCACCAAGTACTTTTAGTGATTGTAGTGACATTGAAATTTCATCTTCATTATATCCTTCTTTCGAACTCAGAGCCGGTGATAGCCCGACATGAGGTCAATCTTCAAGAACCACCACACCCCTTTCAACTAATCGAAGAGTTTATTGATTTTTGAAATTGGATATTTATTCTTCATGGCTGCTTGATTTAGAAAAAGGTAATCCTCACATAGCCTCAATATTCCATCAGAATGCTTGGTGAAAACCACTTGGGATACCTAGGGTGACACCCTAGGTCTAACAAACCCCTTCTTTTACAAATTCTCCAACTAAACCTTTATATCGCAAAGCTTTATGAGGTTCATTTGATATACGGGTGTAGATATTGTGGAAGTCCTTAGGTGAAATTCTATGTAGAAATCAATCTCCTGGTGGGGAGTTAAGTTTGAAATGTCATTAGGGAAGACATATTTATACCCCATCATCACAAAAGGATGCCGAAAGCTCATAAAATATGATACACCAAGGGAAATACTAGCCAACTTTTGATTAATCGGTTTTATCACCTTGTGTATGAGACCAACCTACTTTTCCCAATCTTTCTTCTTAATAATAAAGGAAAACCTCATCCTATCAACTTAGACACAATCTCTAATTTTCCCTAAATATTCAATATGTGAATGAACCAGATAAAGAGACATTACATACCTATAATGAAATTATAAGGACTTATTTCCACTACAAAAAGACCCCATAGGAAGATCTCTCCTCCAAGGATAGATCACATTATCGACATAAGTGTGTGATCATTGAATCTCCCTCGGTATGAGTCTCAAAATGCAAGAGTTGATCCAAAGGATCCATTGGAATCTATAGACCTTAAATAATGGATGTGTTAAGAAAAGAGTGGCAGGAACCTGTGTCTATCAATACTGCATCTATAATAGAAAATACATCAATCATACCTTGAATCATCACTGGAGCCTCTGAGTCATAAGCCTCCATTTCCTGTCACTTCTCTCATCTAAGAACACTAGATCCCTATTCCTGGAATAGACCAACTAGGGGTGGGGTGGAGGATAAATCAAAATATCATCCACCTCTTACTTCTCTCCTAGACCATTTTCCATGCCTGTCGTTCAACAGACATTCCTACTCTAACTGCTATCTTTGTCTAGGTGGTCCATCAACTGTCTTCCTGTATTCCTATCAATGGAAAAATAATCTCGTGTGATATTTCCTCACCCATCATAAGAGTAGAACCATATATCCCTCAGTTGAGTGGAACTATTATGAGATCCTTGAACTGTAGACCCCATATCAAGAGAATGTATATAAAAATCCCTTGTGTGCTTGGATCCCTAAGTCTTAAATCAACTACCAGTTTCTGAGGTCACATCTCTAGAGTTCCCACCACATGCACAAAATTTCAGTTTCTTCTCAACCAAAAATATATCCACTACTAATTAATTCTCAAGTACCCCAATATAATAAGGAATTTAAATAGATACCACACTTAATCAGATATACCAAAGAAGGCCACACTCAAACTTCTGTGCTAGAAGGTAGACATCTAAAAACATATCCATGGAGTACCATGAATTGTTAGTGAACCTCAACACATAATCTATAACTATCATACTTAACTAATGGAGCTTCTAAAGCTCTTGGATGTTCATTTCTTTCAATGTAGCTAGGTCAAAATCCTCCCTAAAGATATGCTAGAACTCAGTCCAAGAGAGAGTCACCTTATCATGTGTATGAGTCACTAAGATCCACAATTTCCCTACTGAGATATAAATAAGGATCACCATTATAATTTCCATATGAACATGAGGGGTCTTAATAAGGTGTAAAACTATCCCATCTTCCTTAATTCAGTCATATGTTTCCTAGGGGTCTAGCTCACCCTAAAACTTGAAGGGTATATACCTCTGAAAATCGTGGAGTATGATAAACCTTCATATATCCTCTACCAATACTATTGGAGAAACATAATTCTCAAAATATAGAGGTAAGATAAAAAAATCACTCCGAGTTACTATAACACCCTGATATTTTTAAAAGAACATTATGTTTGATAGTTTACATTACACATAACACCAAGCTTAAAAAAATAATTAAATATTATTATTTAATTATGATAATTATCACATATCCGTTAGAATAGTGGGAGTGAATGAGATTAACTAAATTATAAAAATATAGTTTAAACATATTTATAAAATTAATTCATTAATTACAAATTAATTATAAATTAAAATAAAAACAAATTGAACATAAAAGACGTGTCTTTATAAAAAAATATTTTTATGCCCACAATGGAATTTTATCTTAATAAATTAAATTAATCACTATTAGTGAAATATATAAATAAAATTTATATGTTATATACTAAATAATTTTTTTTTAAATTCATCCAATATGTTTGATAGACTTAAGATAGGAATAAATCCAATTTTAAGCAAAAAAGCTATATTTTTCTAAAAGAAAATATTACCACCTTTTAATAGAGAACCTATTTTAAAACTAAAATTTTACACTTTTATAAATTTTATTTGAAAAAATAAACATTATTTTTTAAAGTGTAATTTAAAAATTATCTTAGGGTTATTTTTTGTTATTTTTCTGAGAAGTTTCATTTTTTGATGAATAGTGAAAAATACTGAATTTTAATTGAAAAATAACATTTTGTATAAATAATTTATAAGGATAAATTATATTCTTAATTGGTTTTAAATTAAAATTAGATTTTAAATACATATATTAATCCAATTTAGTCCATCAAAATCATTTTTATATTTAATTTAGATATTAAAACGAAGCAAACTTTTGAACATTTTCACTTTAAAACCCCACCTTCTCACCCCGTCTATGAGATTAATTTTAAATATTATTTTGAAAATTTTGTAGATTTAATTTGGTAAAATGGATTCCATATTTGTAATCATAATTTAAAAATTATTTTTTCGTGTCATTTTTATTTTTAGTCATAATAAATGTACCATGGTAAAAAAAGATTTACCACAGTATATGTAAAATAATGAAACCAGTTAAAGTTAAAATGTGAAAGCTTAAAATACCCAAAAAATTAAAATTTAAATGGTTGGTTGATGTTTTTATAAACCAAAACCATAATTTATTGTTTTTAATTAGATATTAATAATTTTATATTTTTTTTAATAAATTACCCTTAAATAACATTTAATTAAATACTATTTTGTTTAAACATTAATTTTTATTTTCATAATGTATTTATATTTTGTTTTAATCTTTATTTTGTTCTTCCTTTATATATTTTTATAATGAAATAATTCTTCTTTTCAAGTCTTTAATCCAAACCTACTACCATTTTTAAGGGGACCCGAAGGTCTACCCTCATGGGAGGTCCATCATTTATGGCTCACATATAGCTTGCATAATGCATGATATATGTATACGAGATTGTGTATAAGGGACAAGGAGTAGGCTCAATTTCTTTGGGTATAGGTCAATATCATAGCCCACATGACGTGCTTGTGATATGGGTCATGAACCAAGCCTCGCCATCTGAATCGGTGCCTGACCCTATTCATGGCATGGTTTGAGGGGCATTCCCGATCCCCACGGGCTGGAAAATAGTACCTGGGTATCAATAACATGATTTCAGAATGATTTTACCCAATTGAATACATATGGATAATTTATTCAAAAATTACAATTACACAAACAAAAATTCCATTAACAATTTTCAGAATTGAATTTTACACTTAAAAAATACCCCAAAAAAGACTACAAAAAAGAAAGCCAAAAACTCTAACCCAAACCTTCATGCCCCATGAGTAACCATATCCTCAAGACTCCACTAATAAACCCACAAGATAAGACCACTAACAACCCAAACCATGATCACCAAACATCTTGGATTTACCTAGAATAAACATTAAACAAGATCTACATACACTTGAGGGTGTATGTAGGGTGTGAGCCAAAGCCTAGTAAATGCCACCCAAGGAAGAGGTTCCATGATAAAACATTAAAAAGATAATCAAACTTTCTCATCTAAATTAAATATTAAAAAAAATATATAATAAAAGTATTTATTAGGTAAACAATTAAAAATTAACACTTAAAAGGAAAACCATTTCACAAGCACTAGCAAAAATGAGAAGGGGATTTTATAAATAACACACACACACACACACACACACACTTAAGTGGTCCTCCATACGCCAATAGATAGAACCAAATCATATATATTAGAGCACCATGGGTAAATCCCCAAGGGTTAATCTAGCTCATGTGGGACCCTAAAACCTCATACCTCAGTGAAAGGTTGTATAGTAACCACAACTGTTAGTGTCCTTATGCACGAGCCACTAGAGAGGATAAAAATCCAATGTTCTAGTGGTGATCATCCATCGTCATAGTTTTTTAGTTTTTTAAACATCAATACAACTAAGTGAAACTAGGATATGACACTTTATAATCACTAGCACACTAGTTCTAGTCCACCCACCTAGATACCCAGGATTCCCTTATGCTCGAGTTAAAGTTCACATGCCACATGTACGACCACTTTCACAACAAAGGACAAACATTTAAAGGGGATCGACCTTCTTCATAAAACAACCCATTTTCCATTTTACGCACACCAAATAAATACCAACTTATAATACCTTTACCATCACTTACATAATTCACAAATTTCCCTTTCATAACATAAGAAAAAACACACAATTAAAACCAACCAAGTCAATGGGCCAAGCCCCTTCATAAACCCACTCGTACTCTAATTTTTATAAAAAATAATATTTTAATCATTCAAACATTTCACAATTTATACTCAAAATGCATAACAAGGCTATCATTCCCAAAATGATCTATTTTCCATTGAAAATTCTCATTTAAACATACATGCACCACAAGTTCCTTTAAAAATACATTTCTCACCTTCAAAACAACCCCTAAAACCTTTTTTGGAAAAATTAAATTATAAAACACACAAAACATATCCATTTCCTTTTTTATAGTTCATTTACAACCTATAAACACACCAATCACTTCAAAAACACCATTCTCACCACATAATCAAACCAAAGAACACATTTATAAACTCAAAAAACATATTAAATCTATATAATAATGTTAAGGCATAGAACCACATATATCTCATGAAGAAACTTCTAGAAAATGGTGTGGAATCCCATCCGCACCTCAACCTCACAACAAGGAGGCAAGGAGAAACCCTAATCAATAAGATCAAACCCAAAAACCCAAGATTAAAACCCTAAACCAAAACCATAATTGTGGGAGAGAGGAAACAACAAAGGAAAAGTGGTAAATACCTAGAATAGAAAAATAGAAATAAGAGGAAGACACATAATTGAAATTTACACAAATAATCTTAACCAAAATCACTAAGGTAGGGGATATCCAGAGGAGACATGGAAGGGGGAGGGATAACTTAGGGAGGACGAGGCCAAGGGGTCTGAGATAAAGGGGCGATAGTGTTAAAAATAAAGAGAAAAAGAAACCTAAAACCCTAATTTTTAATGGTATGGAAGGTCGCTTGGTTAGTCTTCATGGTTTTTGAAACTATGTGGTGACCATGAAACTTTCTCTACCAAGGAGGCTAACTACCAGATGAGAAAGCCGCACAGTCTGACTAACTATGCAGTAGTCATGCATTTGCTTCTATTCGAGACTAGATCCATTGCATGATTACTCCTAACCATACGCCAACCATGCGCTATAGCCTGCTAACCCAAAAACTTACCTCTTCCTCAAAAAGTTCAAAAGGAAACCCAATGGGGAAATCTAGGACAAGGATAAATGGAAAGAATACCCAAGAATTATAAACCCGTCACACCCAATTCTCAAGAGAAATGGTTGAGAACCCGAATAGAATCAAAAAAAGGGAAAATTAAAAACCACAGTGTAACAATTCTCCCACCGTAATGCTTTCCACCCCCGGAAAGCCAACCCAAGGTCATTTTGAAAACAAGACCTGATAATCCTTCTTAGATTACGAAGATTCTTAATGAACAACAAATGAGAGGAGGAATGATAAAAACACTCAGAGAAAGATAAAATAAAGATAACTCAAGAGAAACCAAAAGGACTCTTTGTTAAGTGTCACCCACCCTCAAAATACAAAAAGTATCCAGTTGATCGATTGAGGAAAATAAATTTCACACCCACATAATCCAAAATTTCAAACCAAAACCCTTCATGAACTATTAAATGAAACCAACACCACCTATGTGAAATAAAAAAAACAAGATCAAATCACATCTAAGGAACACTCCCACAACCATAATTCAACGAACCCATTGGGAATGCTCCATTGTTAACATTTTCTCAAGAGTGGAGATTGGGGATAGATAGCTCTAAATGATACTATATACCACTAAGACATCCCTAGGAACAAATCCAAATTACTGGCATGGGGATGACTGAATAGAATCTCCACCATAAGGAATGGTCTAACGCCAGATTACTTCATAAGTAACTCAGTGAGACCCAAGGTAGGTCTCCCCACCATAATAACTACACAACTTAACCAACCACCAGACACTAACATGAGAAGCCCCACACAGACTGAAACCCCACTACAAGGGGACTGACATAAGAAACTCTAAATCAAATGGGAAACTTTACACAGTCTACTACTCCTGTAGGAAATTACCATTCTCAGATGAACTCAAACCAAAACTGAGATCAACTCCTAGGGATGGCCCTATATGAAAAACCACACAGAGACCCATACCCATGAGGGTATAAGCACTAATGTTTAACAAGATAAAACAACCCACCTCTTTACAACCATGTAGGGACTCTCCCACCCACATAGATCAAAAAATTGAGGAACAGAGTCCCCATGTACCTTTTCACCACACGAGACCACTTGAAATAAAATAGCTACAGAAGTTGATTTGAACTGCCTCCATTTTCAACACTGATAATAGAGATTATACATGGATCCCTTACACTCTTGGGACTCCTGACTATGTATCATCTTCACTTAGGAACCTATGGGTGGAACTCTGGTGATTGAAGTATCTCCTGCCTCGTAGTTAGGCATTAAAACCCCAAAATAGAATTTCTTTTTATGGTACCAAAAGCAATTACACTGCATCCTAAATAAAACCACTAGAATGAAAAAAAGCATGGGCCCACTTAATCTAACACCACACTTTACCAAAACATGGGATTATAAAATGCACATGCACCACCCCTTTTTACTTTTAAAGGGAATAATTGGGAGGGTCGACACCTCAAAGACACCCCTTATTAAATAGATGGATTCTAAATTCCCAAAAAAAGGAACATGATTATGTTAAAACAAAAGTTAAAAAATGTTTCATGAGATTTATACTTAAATTTCAAAGGGAACCCACACTATAGGATTGTAATGGAATGGACTTCTCTAGTCCATTATTCAACAGAAATATAGTGTTTGCAGTGTTCTAGTGGTGAAGGTGACTTACCCCCAACACTTTTCCAAATATCCAATTCAGTGAACAGTTCCACCAGTGAGACCGATGTGAATAGTTCCACAGGTGAGACCAGTGTGAATAGTTCCACCAGTGAGATCACTTTGAACAGTTCCATCGGTGAGACCCTTGTGAACAGTTCCAAGGGTAGCCTTATGTGAATAGTTCCAATGGTATCCTTGTGAATAGTTCTAAAGGTAGCCTTATGTGAACAGTTCCTATGGTATACTTGTGAACAGTTCCAATGGTAAGATTTTTTGAACAGTTCCAACAGTAGCCTTATGAATAGTTCCAATGATAGCCTTATGTGAACGGTTCCGACAGTATCCTTGTGAATAATTTCAATTGTGGGGTTATGTGAATAGTTTCAACGGTAGCCTTGTGAATAGTTCCAATGGCAACCTTATGTGAAGAGTTCCAACGGTAGGCTTGTGAACAGTTCCAATATTAGGATTATGTTAACAGTTCCAATGGTAGGATTATGTGAAGAGTTCTAATGGTAGCCTTGTGAATAGTTCCAACGGTATCCTTATGTGAGGTTCCAAGGATATCCTCTATTTCCTTTGCCAAATTTTGAGTTCATGAATAGTGTTTCCAGAATGGTGAGGTTCCAACAATATCCTCCATTTCCTATGCCAAATTTTTAGTTCATGAACAATGTTTTAGAATGCTGAGGTTCCAACAATAGCCTCTATTTCCTTTGCCAAATTTTGAGTTCATGAAAATTGTTTCCAGAATGATGAGGTTCCAAAGGTAGCCACTATTTCCTTTTCTAAATTTTGAGTTTATGAATAGTGTTTCCAGAATGGTGAGGTTCCAATGGTAGCCTCTATTTCCTTTTCCAAAATTTGAGTTCATGAACAATGTTTCTAGAATGGTTGGGTGTAATGTGTTTCCAGAATGGTAGGGTGTACAATGTTTCCATAACGGTAGGTTGTACAATGTTTTCAGAATGGTAGGGTGTACAATGTTTCTATAATGGTAGGGTGTATAGTGTTTTTAGAATGGTAGGATGTACAGTGTTTCAAGAACGGTATAGTGTACAGTGTTTCCAGCAATGGTAGGGTCTACAGTGTTTCCAACATCCTACAATTTCACCCCTTTAGTGTTTTCTTTGATGTAAAATTCATTAAAAGGATTGTTTTAAGGACTCTATGGACGATTCAAAGTCCATAAATCCTATATTAATTTTCCTAAGGATTGGGATGCTTTTCCTTGGTCAAACTGTGTGGTTTAATGTGATCTAATTTTAATGGAAAATATAGCATATCTTAAACCGTTTCTTTGTTAAATCTTCTAAAGGGACGTGATATTTTCCTCCCTAGTTCTTCCTCCTTATTCTCTGATGTGAAATACTCAAACCTTTCATTCCTTCCTATAGGAGTTATGCGATCAAACTTTCCTCCTTTGATTAGTTCCCCTCTGTTTTTGATGCAACCAAGAAATATCGATCAATCTTTGATATAAGGTAAGATCTGTCATCTTTCTTTTTGGGTTAATCTCCTTCTGTTTCTCCTTTACCTTTTAAGAAATGCTATCTCCATTTTCCTAATAGAATTTTATTAGGCATTGACCGGTGTGGTGGTGTCTCTACATCCGCAGGTGGATAAAGTTGTCACAGGGGGAGGCTATCACAACCCGTTGTGTGGATCATTCTCATATAAAGAACGTTAAGAACCATTTGAGGTAGAGGATTCATTGATTCTATTTTATTTTATGTAAAACTATAGAGTTATAATGTTTTATCCTAGTGGATCATAATGTAATTGATATATTAAATATTTTAACGGGATAAATAAATTGATATAGATCATATGTTATTACCTCTTGTTTTTCAAGATAATGTGATAACAATGCTTGCTTTGTTAGCTTTTCATTCTTGATGGAAATTGGTAATGAACATAAAGCTAGAATTAATTGATAATTGTTTGGATAAAGATAAAGAGGCATGTAAGTGAATCTGGTTATTGTTGTTGCAATTTGATGTTAATCAAATTGATGCAATAAGAATGTTTAATCAATTTGTGATAGCTTAATGTTTTGGTTTTACAAATTTGGAACCTATGAATAATAAATCAGTTAATCCAAGATTGATTAAAGAATGAGGTGTTTGATAAAATATAATTCATTGTAGGGTTTTGAGTTACCCTCTTTCTTGTTAAAGGGCCAAGATCCCAATTGATATGATGTTTTTTCCAGATGTTTATGTTGTGAGTTGAGTCTGGAAGGCTGTTGGGATATGTGGGGGCAGGGAGTCCTATTGGTTGTTTAATTAGTTGATTCTTAGAGTGGAGAGATGCATCAGTTTATGCATAGGGGAGTCAGGGAGGACACTAGAGATGATGGAGTGGGTGGGATGTGAATGTTTGGATTCTTGCTATTTCTTGTTGGCCGTTTATCTTCTTTACTTTCCCTAATACTCAAGGCAGCTAGTTTTATTACCCTCCTTCCACAAGGGGAAAATACACACGGGGTATTCCACGTTATTTTCATGTTTAGTTTCTAGAGGTAGGATGGGTTTACGCTCTTTCTATAGGTGGAAAATACTTGGCGGGCAGTTCACCTACTCACCGTGTTGATCCCCTCTCGTTTAGTAGCTTAGAATGTTTTTCTAGAATGACTTAAAATATGGGAAAGTCATTATGTTAATAAATTATTGAATAAATGATGATAACCCATGGGGTTAGAGCTTTTTGGGATGCAATGTTGTGGTTGAAATTTTTAAAGGAATATTGGGCTTTAGGTGTGATGATAATGAATATAACATAGAAATTGTTAATGGTTAATTAATGTTTAAAGAATTAATTAACATATAGTGCAACTGAAAAAGGGAATGAAGTAATGTAATAAATATCTTTAAATGGCTGCGTGCTTATAGGATACCTAGTCTTAGAAGTGGCAATCCAGATTATGCTTATAGTGTGGTTGTGAGATATAATATATTTTGTACATTTTGTGTTTCTATACGATACTCCACCCCATCAGTTAGAGAAACTGACACCCCATAGATTTTGAGCCCTAGGGGGGTGGGTGTTTTCCCCAACATTCTGGTGGGAGGATGGATGGCTGACTGCCCCCTTTGGTCTCACTCTCTTCTCTTGGTAGTTACTTGTGCTGGTAGTCATAATAGTTAGTTTTCCCCACATATATCTGTAGAGGCCTGTAATGACTTGTGGTTATTCACACACATGTATTTTGGATATAGTTTCCTATAGAATACTATAGGTGTAATGTGTATGGGCTGTGATTGCTTGAGAATCCTTACTCAGTGTGTGGGCTGTAATGGATTGAGGTATAATGACCAATGTATGATACACATTATGTGAGCTGTGGTGGATCCCAGAAATTACCTGGTTACTTTGCTTGTGTGGACATGGTGGTTTTGTTGCATGAGGTGCATGTTGTGGTGCTTCGCCCAGGTGTCTACAGGAAAGAATTTTTGGAGAGATATGCTTAGGACGTACGACATTGGGGCAAAGCAACAAACCAGTGGAGAAGTAGTAGCAGGGTACCCTTGATATTTTTTTATTATAATATATATTATTGTATGTGATACTTGGTGAGAGTAGCCATGGTGAGGCTGGGAACTTTGTATACCTATTTAGATGACGTGCTAGTTTCACTTGTTGTTCACTGTGCTTTAGTATGGTTTCTTTACTTTTCCACAAGAGGCTCTGGGGAGGATCCTACTAATTATACTGTTATACTCACCATATGTATATATAAATTGTTTTTTGTTCACTTGGTGTAGGTTGGAGATCCAGCTGGTTTCTACTATCTTGGGGTTGTAGGAGCTGTTTGGGCTTGTGGTTGCTGCTGTTTTTTTTACTTCCTTTGGTACTTATAGTTTTCCCCTTTTAGTTGTAATAGTTTTTCATGACATTACGTATGTGTACTTGGGATTTATTTTATATTTCATTCTAAGTTGGATTTGGTTGGTGTCTAACTTATCTCTCTCTTTCGCATGTGTTCTCTTAGTGGGTAATGCCTCCCATTTGTGTGTTTACTATACCCTCGCTTCTAGTCGCCCACCCGGGGCCTACTGAAGGTGGGACTCGGTGGTCATTATCTCCCTTCTCACATTGCTGGCCTAGGAGGGGTACACCATGTGGAGAGGGGGTCATGAAAGAGTGGTATCAAGGTTCTGGTTGAGGGATAAGATTGAGTTTGGTGTTAGGAATAGGTGATGTTGCATGGGTTGGTAGGGAAATAGTGCCAGTCAAGTTTAGAAAGTTATGTAAACACTGTAGACTAGATAACACATAGGTGTTTTGGACCCCCTATGATCTGATGCATGAACCTTTAAGTTTACATTGGCTACTAAACGAGGTGATACTAGTTTCTGATTAGATACCTAAGAAAGGATCATGCATCATTCTTCTTTGTACATGTGTTTGGATGGTTGGACCATGGGATAAGTTAACCTAAAATGAATAAAAGAAAACAATTAATTAATTAATTTTGAGTCTTCCATATTCTAGGTTTAGGAGGTCTAAATATTTTTTATTTTATAGGTATGGATCTAGGTCGATGTCCTTGTCAGGATCACATAGAAGATGTCCAACAAGCTATGGAATTAGATCGCCATAGGGTAGAGGTTGACGATGGAAACACTTGGAGGGGGACACTCTGAGAGTTTCAGATCCAGAGTCTGTAGAAGTCTGAGGTCTCCATTTCAGATGCAGTAATGGAAGACTGGTTGGAGGAGGTCGATATAGGTTTTAGTTTGATCAGTTCTCATAAGGAGCACTCGGTATCCTTGGGTGTGAAGATGATACATGGAGCAGCGAGGTAGTGGTGGTTCTTGTTCCTCAGGGATCACGAGGATTTGATGATCTCATGGGAAGAGTTCTGAGACAAGTTTAGAGTCGAGTTTCTTTCTTCGACCATGAAGGCATCCAGTTTGTAGGAACTTCTTACCATTCGATATGGGAGATCCAATGTGCGAGAATTTGGAATCCGTTTCAGGAACCTTTTATGACATGCTTTGGACCTGTTTCTAGACGAGGAGGCTAGGGCGATGCATTTTGAGGAGGCTTTGCATCTAGAAATCTAGTGCCAGGTCACCCGATTTATGCTGAAGACATATCTTGAGGTATTGGAGAGGGAGGAGGTTGTCAAGAGAACATTTTTTAGAAATGGATCATCATGAGTAGGGAGTTTTTAGGATTCCTCATGAAGCAGATCTGTGGTCTGGGGTTCCTGGTTTTCAGGGCAAAAGAGTTTCCGTTCGGCTGGGGGTAGGTCCCAGCCCTTCACATCTCATTTATCTGAGGGCAGTAGCTCTGAGACCTATGACATGGGATTAGGCACTTGTTTTTCTTGTGGTGGTCGAGGTCATCAACAGTGAGAGTGCCTGACCTTTCAGAGTAGTCATCATGCACCAGGTGTTCCACTCCAGGTTCATCCGTTGTGGTAGTTCCTGCTGAGGCAGCAGTAGTAGGTTGCACCAGCTTTGGATCAGCAGAGGGTAGATTGGGTAGACAGAGGACAACCCCATGATGCTCCTCATCCTCAAATTGCAGATCACAGCCATGTTAGTAGTCTTCATCAGGGTCAGAGAGGTCATGGAGGAGGTCATGGTCAGTTTCATGCTTTAGCATTGCTAGTGCCAGGAAAGCCAGACATCATTCGAGGTACCCTTTGCTTGTTTTCTACCTTGGTGTATTACTTTTTTGATTAAGGAGATACACACTCCTTCATATCACCTACCCTTTTCCATGCTTTGGGACTTGATGTAGAGAGGATTCCAGTTCCCTTGGTGTTGACTACTCCAGTTGGTGGTCAAGATGACTTGTTTGAAGTATGTAAAGGCTGTGAGAAAATGTTGGGGAAGCACCAATCTTGGGGATATTTCCTATATTTACGGATACAACCATATGATGTCATCATTAGCACAGATTGGTTGTATTCGGTGCAGGCTATCATGGATTGCTTCAGGAGGTAGGTTGTGTTCTTTGTTGAGGATAGAGAGCCAGTGGTGTTTGTTAGTGAGTGAGACCCTCAGATGGGTTAGAGGCATGTTACGTCCTTATCATCCTTAATGGATGAGCTGATATTGATTTATTTAGAGGTTCAACAGTTGGAATTTTCTAAGGTTGTAGAAGAGTACCCATATGTCTTTCTAAAAGAGGTTGTAGCATTACCCCCTCAAAGAGAGATCGAGTTTGGGATTGAGCTAAAAATAGGAGCATCTTCTATCTCTATGTCTCCATATAGGATATCCCCTTCTGAGTTATGAGATATATGTATATATATTGATGGTATGTTACAATGTGGTTTTGTTCGGCTGAGTGTGTCACCATGGGGTGCACCGGTTTTGTTCGTGAAGTAGGCTAACAACAGTTTGCAGTTGTCTATTGATTATCATTGCCTAAATAGAGTGTCAGTGAATAATAACTATCCTCTTCCTCTTATTGATGATTTATTTGATCAACTGAAGGGTGAAAGTTAGTTTTCAAAGGTTGAATTTTAGTTAGGATATCATTAGATGCGTGTGAAGGATAAGGATATCCCGAAGACTGATTTCCGTTGTCATCATGGGCATTATGATTTCATTGTAATGTCGTTCGGTGTGATGAATTATCAAGCTGTGTTCATGGGATTGATGAATGCAGTGTTACATGAGTTCCTAAATAAGTTCATGGTTGTTTTCATTAACAACATCCTTGTGTACCCCATGTCTGAGGAGGAGCATGCAGAGCATTTACATGCCATTTTGGGAGTTCTTCGTCAACATTATCTGTTTGGGAAGTTGTTGAAGTGTGAGTTTTGGGATTGATAAGTCCATTTATTAGGGCATTTTGTGTCTCATAAGGGAGTAGCTGTGGATCCATTAAATATATAAGAAATTGTGTCTTGGGTATTCTCCATGATAGTGGTAGAGGTGCAAAGTTTCCTTGGTCTTACAGGCTACTAGAGGAGGTTCGTAGTCAATTTATCTCAGGGTGCGACTCCTCTGACATCATTGAACCTGAAGGATTAGGCATTCATATGAAATGATCAGCATTATGCATCTTTCAATTATCTAAAGGAAAAGTTAGTAAGTGTTCCAGTTATTTTTCTTCCAGCATAGGGAGTTCAGTTTGATGTTTTCTACGATTCTTCTCATATAGGGTTAGGCTGTGTTCTGATGCAGCAGAGATCAGTTGTTTCTTATGGGTCTTGGCAGTTGAATCCCCATGAATGTAACTATGCCACCCATGATTTTGAGTTGGCATCCATGGTGTTTGCTCTGAAGTTGTGGAGACATTACCTCATTGGAGAGTGCTTTTTGGTTTTCAACAATCATAAGAGTCTGAGGTTTGTTTTCTCCCAACGTGAATTGAAATTATGGAAACATCGGTGGATGGAGTTCTTACAAGAATAATACTTTTAAATATCGTATACACCTATAAAGGGGAATGTTTTAGCTGATGCGCTGAGCCAGAAGTTACCTAGTGATGTAGTGTGTGAATCTAGTGATTCCTGGAGAGTAATGGAAGAATTTTCAGTATTACATCTCGATATGGGAGAAGTTGGGGGCGATGGTTTTCTTTTCCAAATGACAGTGCAATCATCTCTGGTGCAGTAGGTGGAAGAGTCCCAATTGGGGGATCTTGAGGTAGAGGTCTGGAGAGATTGAGTTATTTGTGGTGAGGCCCCTGATGGTTGTTCTGAGGATGAACAACACTGAGTGTCGTATCATAGAAGGCTATTTGTTCCTTTGTCAATGCACGAGACGGTTCTCAAAGAGTTCCATAGTTTACCTTTAGTGGTGAATCCGTGCATGAAAAAGATTTACCAAGCCTTGAGGAGTCCGTTTTGGTGTCCTTGGTTGAGGTGTGTAGTTTTAGAGTTTGTGTCTCGATGTTTTTTCTGCTAGAAGGTCATGGCTGAGCACCGTGTCCCCGATGGTTTTATCCAGCCATTAGATATTCCTTAGTAGAAGTGGAAGGACATCTCAATGGAATTTGTTACTGGTTTACCTCGAGATCAGGGAGGAAATGATGGTATTTGTGTGGTAGTGGATCATTTAACAAAATCATCCCACTTCATAATGATCAAGGAGTCATGCTCAGTGGAAGTTTTGTCAAGTCAGTATTTGGGGGAGGTAGTGAGACTCCAAAGAGTCCCGAGGATGATCAGTTCTGATCAAGATCCTTGTTTTACCTCTAGTGTGTGGAGAGGTCTCTAGCATGATTTTGGTTCTTAGATATGCCTTAACACTGCTTTCCATCCTTAGAAGAATGGTCAGACAGAGCAGACTATCCAGACTCTTGAATACATGTTATGATCTTGTGTCCTAGATTTTGGAGGTTTGTGTATGAGGCACTTATCCTAGGTGGAATTCCCTTAAAATAATAGTTTTCACTTCACCATCAGTATGGAACCATTTGAAGCCTTTTATGGCTGAACTTTCCACTCTCCATTGTGCTGGACTGGGGTCAGAGAGTCTACAATTATTGGATTGAAACTAGTGCAGAATAAAACAGAGATGGTTCAGGTGATTCATGAGAGGATGAATACAACACAATATTATCAGAAATCATATTCCAATCAAAGGAGGAGACCTTTGGAGTTTGATGTTGGGGATCACATGTTTCTGAAGGTGACTCCCTATCATGGGCAAGGATGGTTTGGTCATGGGAGTATGCTTTCTCCCTGATTTGTAGGGCCTTTAAAGGTGTTAGATCATGTTGGAGTCATGGCGTATTGAGTAGCACTTCCCCCACAGATGAGCAGAATACACAATGTTTTCCTATGTCATAGCTTTGTTGTTATCTTCATGATGACACTCACGTCATCGGTTGGGGAGAGATCTATGTTGATGATGATATGACATTCATGGAGCGGCCTATAGAGATCCAAGACCATAAAGAGAAGGTGTTGTGTGGGTGTTCTATCCCCTTGGTTCATGTCTTGTGGAAACATGGTGGCGTGGAGGAGAGTACTTGGGAATGTGACTCACAGATACATGCTCAGTACCTCAAGTTGTTTGATGTTTAACTCTTTTCATGTTATAAAAATGTTTTCTTTGTGGTTGTAGACCTTTCATGTTTACGAGATGGATTTCTTTGGTTGCTTCTTCTGACTTTCCCTCTTTTGAGAGGTATCTCAATGGGTGGTTGTTTGGACCCCGTTCGGTTTCCCTTTAGGTGGGTTTTGAATTATCGTGGACAATAATGTTTTGAGAGGTATATGATGTAGTGTCCCAGACCTCTCTGATCCATTCCTATGAAGAAATCTAGTGTTTGAGGTGTTTTGGTGGTCAAGGTGACTTATCCCCAATAGTTTTCTAAATTTCCAATTCAGTGAACAGTTCCACTGGTGAGACCAGTGTGAATAGTTCCACTGGTGAGACCGATGTGAATAGTTCCACCGATGAGACCACTATGAATAGTTCCACTGGTGAGACCCTTGTGAATAGTTCTATTGGTAGTCTTATATGTACAGTTCCAATGGTATCCTTGTGAATATCTCCAACGATAGCCTTGTGAATAGTTCCATTGGTAGGCTTATGTGAACAGTTCCAACCGTAGCCCTATGAACAGTTCCAACAGTAGCCTTATGTGAACAGTTCCAACAGTAGCCTTATGAACATTTCCAATGGTAGTCTTATGTGAATAGTTCCAACGGTAGCCTTGTGAACAGTTCCAACTGTAGCCTTATGTGAACAGTTCCAATAGTAGCCTTGTGAACAGTTCCAAAGGTAGGCTTATGTGAATAGTTCCAACAGTAGGCTTATGTGAACATTTATAATGGTATCCTTTTGAACAGTTTCAACAGTAGCCTTATGTGAGGTTCCAACGGTAGCCTCTATATCCTTTTCCAAATTTTGAGTTCATGAACAGTGTTTTCAGAATGGTGAGGTTCCAACAGTAGCCTAGAGTTCATTTTTCAAATTTTGAGTTCACAAACAGTGTTTCTAGAAAAATGAGGTTCTAATGATAGCCTCTATTTCATTTGCCAAATTTTAATTTCATGAATAGTGTTTCCAAAATGGTGACGTTCCAACGACAACCTCTATTTCCTTTTCCAAATTTTGAGTTCATGAACAATATTTCTAGAACGGTGAGGTTCCAACGGTAGCCTCTATTTCCTTTGCCAAATTTCGAGTTCACGAACAGTGTTTCCAGAATGGTAGGATGTGTAGAGTTTCTAGAATGGTAGGGTGTATAATGTTTACAGAATGGTAGGGCATACAATATTTCCAGAATGGTATAGTGTAAAATGTTTCCAGAATGGTAGGGTGTACAGTATTCCCAAAACAACAGAGTGTACAGTGTTTCTAGAATGGTAGGGTGTACAGTGTTTAGGGTGTTCAATGTTTCCAAAATGCTAGGGTGTACAGTGTTTCTAGAACGATAGGGTGTGCAGTTTTTCAACAACTATAGGGTCTACAATGTTTCTAGCATCCTACAGTTTTTCCCCTTTATTGTTTTCTTTGACATAAAATGCATTAAAAGGCTTGTTTTAAGGAATCTAAGGCCGATTCAAAGGCCATAAATCCTTTATTAATTTTACTAATACTTGGGATGCTTTTACTTAGTCAAACAATGTGGTTTAATTCGATTAGATTTTAATGGAACTTCCAGCGTATCTTAAACTGTTGCTTTGTTAAATCTTATAAAGGGAAAAGATATCTTCCTCCCTAGTTCTTCCTCCTTATTCTCTGGTGTGAAATGATCAAACCTTTCATTCCTTCTCATAGGAGTTGTGTGATCAAACTTTCCTCCTTGGATTGGTTCCCCTCTATTTTTGAGGCAACCAAGCAGCATCGATCTATCTTCGATATAAGGTAAGATCTGTCATCTTTCTTTTGAGTTCATATCCTTCTGTTTCTCCTTGACCTTTTATGGAATTCCATATCCATTTTCATAATGTACTTTTCTTAGGTATTGACCGATGTGGTGGTGTCTCTACATCCTCAGGTGGATACAGTTTTCACGGGGGGAAGAGATCGTAACCCGTTTTGTGGCTCGTTCTCATATAAAGAACGTCAAGAATCGTTTGAGGTAGGGGATTCGTTTCTTCTCTTTTCTTTTACATGAAACTATAGAGTTAACATGTTTTAGCCCACTAGATCAAAATGGAATTTATATATTAAATATTTGAACTTGATAAATAAATTTATATCAATCGTATGTTATTGCCTCTTGTTTTTCTAGATAGTGTGATATCTATGATTGATTTGGTATATTTTTGTTCTTGATGAAAATTGGTAATGAACGTAAATCTATAATTAATTGATAATTGTTTGGATAAAGATAGAGAGGCATGTAAATGAATCTGGTTGTTGTTGTTGTTGTAATTTGATGTTAATTAAATTGATATAGTAAGCAGGTTTAATCAATTTATGATAGCTTACTGTTTAGGTTTCTTGAATTTGAAACCTCAGAATAATAAATCGGTTAATCCAAGATGGATTAAAGAATGGGTTTTTTGATGAAAGATAATTCCTTATAGGGTTCTAAGTTACCCTCTTGCTTGTTAAAGGGACAAGATCCCAATTGATATGATGTTTGTTTTCCTGGTGCTTAGGTTGTGAGGTGAGTCTGGAAGGATGCTGTGATATGTGGGGGTAGGGAGGCCCATTTGTTGTGGTAGCAGTTGATTCCTAGAGTGGAGATATGCATCGGTTTATGCATATGGGTGTCGGGGAGGACACCAAAGATCATGGAACGGGTTGGATGTGAATGTTTGGATGCTTGATTATTCTTGTTGGTTGTTTATCTTCCTTCTTTTTCCCACTGCTCAAGGAAGCTGGTTGGCTTACCCTCCTTCCAAAATGGGAGAAAACACATGGGGTATGCCACGTGCTTTCTGTTTTTAGCTTCTCAAGGGAGTATGGGTCTATGCGCGTGCTATATGTGGAAAATACTCGACGGGTAGTTTACCTACTCACTGTGTTATACCCTTGTCTTTAGTAGCTTAGAATGTTTTTCTATAATGCCCGGGAATATGGGATAGTAATTATGTTAATAAATGACTGAATAAATGATGTTAACCCATGGGTTTAGAGCTTGCTAGGATGCAATGTTGTGGTTGAAATTTTTAAAGGAACAATGGGCTTTGGGTGTGATTCTAATGAATATAACATAGAAATTGTTAATGGTTAATTAATGTTTAAAGAATTAATTAACATAAAGTGAAACTAAAAAAGGGAATGAAGTAATGTAAAAAATCACTTTAAATGGTAGTGTGCTTATAGGATACCTAGTCTTAGAAGTTTCAGTCAGGAGTCCTAGAGGCGTTAGCTGTAGTTGAGTCTAAGACTAGGTTATGCCCATAGTGTGGTTGTGAGCTATTGTATATTCTGTACTTTTTGTGTTTCTATACTCTCCTCCACCCCGTCAGTTAGGGAAACTGACACCTCGGGGATTTTGAGCGCTATGGGGGGGGGGGGGTGTTTTCCACAACATTCTAGTGGGAGGATGGATGGTTGACTATCCCTTTGGGCCCTCTCTCTTATCTTGTTAGTTACTTGTGATGGTAGGCACAACAGTTAGTTTTCCACATATATGTGTGTATAGGGTTGTAATGGCTTGTGGTTATTCACACACATGTATTATGGATATAGTTTCCTATGGAATACTATAGGTGTAATGTGTATGGGCTGTGATGGCTTGAGGATCCTTACTCGGTGTGTAGGCTGTAATGGATTGAGGTATAATATAGGACGTATGATACACATTATGTGAGCTGTGGTTGCTCCAAAAAACTACCTCGTTACTTTTCTTGCATGGACATGGTGGTTTTGTAGCACGAGTGCATGTTGTGGTGCTTCTCCCAGGTGTCTGCGGGATAGCCTTTTTGGAGAGAGATGCTTAATACGTGCGATGTTGGGGAAAACGGAAAAATAGTAGGGAAGTATTAAAGGGGTACCCTTGATATTATTTATTATATTATATATTCTTGTATGCGATACTTGGTGAGAGTAGCCATGGTGAGGCTATGAACTTAGTATACTTGTTTAGGTGAAGAGTTAGTTTCACTTGTTGTTCACTGTTCTTTAGCATGGTTTCTTTAATTTTGAAGGAGAGGCTTAGGGGATGATCCTACTGAGTATAATATTATAATCAACCAATGTATATTTAAACTATTTTTAAGGTCACTTGGATTAGGTTGGAGATCCAGCTGGTTTCTACTAGCTTGGGGTTGCAGGAGCTGTTCGGGCTTGTGGTTGTTGCTGTTTTTTACTTTCCTTTGGTACTTGCAGTTTTCCCCTTTTAGTTTTAGTAGTGTTGCATGAAATTACATATGTGTACTTGGGATTTATTTTATATTTCAGTGTATGTTGGATTGGGTTAGTGTCTATCTTATCTCTATCTTTTTCATGTGTTCTCTTAGAGGGTAATGCCTTCCATTTGTGTGTTTACTATACCCTCGGTGCTAGTCGCTAACTCGGGGCCTACTGGAGGTGATACTTGGGAGTCATTATCTCCCTTCTCACATTTCTAGCTCAGGTAAGTCACACATTGTGGGGAGGAGGTAATGACAAGGATTTCACCAAACTTGACCCTTGCAAATGATGCAAAAATTATAAAATGGGGGTTCATAAACTGAGCCCCAAACAACACAATATTACTTCAAGTATCCATAACATCCTTTTATAACTCGATTCTCCACACATGTGTCTTAACACAATATAATACTTAGAAGAAACCAAAAAAATACCCAAAGGCCCTTTGAAACAAAAGCCAACACCGAAAACTCCAGATTGATTCCATATTTCCTTACGGGAATTCCTATCACCGCTTCCAGATATGACCTTCAGACTTGATAATATCAATATCACCTTTGACCATAAAATGACTCAGGGAAACCAAATTTTCATTCAACCCCTCTCACATCCGCTCTCCTGCTATGAGAGGACCTACTTACATAAGAAGAAAAAAGGGATAGACTCAGCACTAACATTCAAAAAGTAAAGCCCTTACATTGACCAAATAGTGGTCCATCCAATGGTTAATTTCTTGTGGACACACTTTAATCATGCATTAAATATTTATGGGGGAATACACTAGCCACTTGGGAAGACCAAAGGCCCAATAAAATCAGTATATTTTCCAACACATCCCACAAACTAGCACTAAGGACTTGAAGGGAACCACCACAAAGGATTCTCTAAACAATCCTCAAAAGAAACCACTAATCATCATCCCAAAACTATTCACCATCAAAAAAAAATTTAGAAAATCTTCCAAAAAAGAATTCTTTTCAAACTCAGAACTCCTTGTGAGAAAAAATCCCAAATCATAAGGAAATATTCCGCACAACCATGAATTATCAAACATCACATCCTTTATTTTGAAAAACACCTTTTAAAATAAAACAAAATGGGAGGGTTTCACATTCACCAATGTTACCTCAGGAAGTCTCACTCATGACTTTACTTTTTCTAAATCGAGCACCAATCTAATTTCAACACATATCCCATGCATGTGGTCACTCATGGAAATACCAATGGTTAAAACAAACATTCAACCCACACCCCTTATTCTCTAAAACACTATCCAAAAAATTAAACCCATTCCAAATTTCACAAACACCCGGTTTTGAAAAGAATCAACCCTTCAAATAAAACCCATTTTCAAATCTCAAAAAGCTTTCCAAAATTCCCGAACCACTGGATAAAAAACCATTTCAAATAAAACTTTATTTCAAACTCCACACATCTATTCTAAATCATTTCAACCATTCGATAAAAAAATCATTCAGTTTCATTCAAAACAAGTTTCTAAGAATTTATAAATCTTTTCAAAGGTTCAATAATCACCAAATCAAATTCCATTTCCAAATTTCACACATAAATTTCAAAACATTTCATTTCATTCAAAACACTTTTCAATAGCTTGGAGAATCCCATTTAGAATATATTTTCCAAAACCCATTTTAAAATAACTCATGCTTTCCAAACAATTAATTTAAATAAAACACAAGTTTAAGTTATGAAAATAAAATCTTGATAAACTAAACACCATTCACTCAAAAAAATTTCCATTTTAAAATCTAGATTTCTTAAACTTTTAAAATTAAGGTTTTCAGATTAATTTTCAAAACCCAAGGAGACAAAAGATAATTTAAGAGAAAATTAATGCCGATGGGTATTTTGGACATATGGTTGGTGGCCATATACCAATTAAACCACTATAATAAAGAGTATTCTAGGGCAATGTCCCTATATCCACATGGATTTCCAGGCCCAGTTAGCTCACTGATACCATAAACCCAACCCCCATTTTATTTCCCCCCAAAAACGAATGATTATAAGGGCCAAAATACTATAATAAAACCCAACTTCCCTTGGTAACTAGAGTTCCGTCATGAGGTGTTATGGCCAGGAACCCTACTCATAATCAAAATGTAAAATCCTGAAAATTATAACTCCAATATACCTTGACTATTCCCCAAGGAACATGACCCAAAAAAGATGACTAGATTTGATACCATTTTGTCATGAACCAAGCCTGGTCACCATCTGACCCAATGCTCAACCCGATCCGTGGCATAGTCTGAGGGGCATTATCGATCCATACGGGCTGGAAACTTGTGCCTGGGTATTAATAAGATTCTTTGGGAAATATTTTAACCAATTGACTACATATAAACAATAAAAAAAATTTAACATTCAGAAACTAAAATTATACAACCAAACAATCCCTTAAGAATTTTCAGAATTGAATTTTACACTTTAAACAAAAACCCTAAAAAGGAATAAAACAAATAAATCCAAAAAAAATCCAGCCCAAAACTCCATGCAACATGAGGAACCATATCCTAAAGACACCACCACCAAACCCAAAAGAGAAGACCACTAACAACCCACACCATGATCTCTGAACATCTTGGATTCACATGGAATAAACATACAACAAGATCTACATACACCCAAGGGTGTATGTAGGGTTTGATACAAAGCCCAGTAGGATTCCACCCAAGAAAGAGGTTCCATTATACAACATTTAAAAGATAATATAACATTCTCACCTAAATTCATGCTTTTAAAAACACTTATAAGAAAACAATTATTAGGTAAATAGATAAAAAGAAACACTTTAAAGGAAAACCATTTCACAAACACTAGATTAAATGAGAAAGGGATTTTATAAATATAACACACACTCAAGTGGTCCTTCATATGCCGATCGATGAAACCACATCATATATAGTAGAGAACTATGGGTAAATACACTCGGGTTAATCTAGATAGAGTAGAACTCTATAACCTCATACCTTGATGAAAGGTGGTATAGTAACCACAACCGTCAATGCCTTCATGCAAGATCCACTAGATAGAAGAAACATCCAATGATTTACTTGTGATCATCTATCATCATGGTTTTTTTAGATTTGTAAACGCCAATCTAGCTAAGTGAAACTGATACAAGAAACTTTTGAATCACTAATTCACTAGTACTAGTATGGCCACCTAGATACTTAGGATTACATTGTGCGTGAGTTAAAGTTCACATTTCACATGTACCACCACTCTCACAACAAAGGCAAAAAATTTCAAGGGGATCACCCTTTTTCATAAAACAAACCATGTACCATTTTACACAAACCAAATAAAAACCCACTTTTAATAACTTTACCATCACTTTCATAATTCCCAAATTTACCTTTCATAACACAACAAAAAAACACAATTAAAACTAACCAAGTAAATGGGACAAGCCCCTTCATTAACCCACTCATAATTTAAAACCATTTTTAAAACAAGCTTTTCATCACTTAAACATTTCACAATTTATACACAAAATTCATATATAACATTCCCAAAATGATCCATTTTTGATTGAAAATCCCCATTTAAACACACACACCCCTCAAGTGCCTTTAAAAATACATTTAAAACCTTCCAAACTGCCCCTAAAACCCTTTTTAAAAACATTTCATTATAACACACAAAAAACATATCCATTTCCTTTTGTTAGAGTTCATTTACAACCTATAAACACAAAAATCACTTCAAAAACACCATTCAAACCACATAATTAAACCAAACAACACATTTATAAACTCAAAAAAAAACATATTAAATATATCTAATAATGTTAGTCCATGGAACCACCTTCCTCTCATGGAAAAACTTCCTTAAAATTGTCCAAAATCCCATCCCCACCTCAACCGCACCACAAGGTGGCAAGAAGAATCCATAATCAAGAAGATCAAATCCAAAAACTGAAGATTAAAACCCTACATCAAAACCCTAATTGTGGGAGAGAGGAACCCCAAAAGGAAAAGTGGTAAAAACCTATAATATAGAAAGAAACCAAGGAGGAATAAAATTACTCGGAGTTTCCTCAAATAATCTAGACCAAAATCACTAAATGTGGGGAGATACAGAGGATATATGGAAGGGGGAGGGGGTACCTAGGGCGGACTAGGCCAAGGGGGGTAAGAGAGAGGGGTGAGAGTGTTAAAAATTGAGAGAAAAAGAAACCCAAAAGCTTAATTTTTAATGATATGGAAGGTTTCATGGTTAGTATGTATGGTTTTTCAAACCATGCGGTGACCATGAAACTGTATCTACTGAGGAGGTGACCTACCACATTGGTAAGACACATGGTCTAACTGACCATTTAATATCCATGTGGTTACTTCTGTTTGAGAGCAGACCCACCACATGGTTAGCTGGGCCGAGGCACACTGTTACTGCTAACCATGAACCAACCACACATTGTAGCCCAACAACCCAAAAACATACCCCTTCCTCCAAAAATTGAAATGTAAAACCAAAGTGTAAAGCTAGGCCAAGGTTAAATGGAAAGAATAAACTAAAAATTTAAACCCATCACACCTGTTTCTCAAGAGAAATGGTCTAGAACTTGACTAAAACCGGAAAAAGGAAAAATTAAAATCCTAGGTGTGAAACTACGGGCTATTTTTTGAGAAGATATTCAGTATTATTTTCCTTATAAACCACTCAGTCATCATGGTTTTATTTTTATGTTAGAAAAATATTTTACACCGAGATCCATTCTGAACCATAAGATATCCTTTTTTTCCTTTCATCTGCCCGATCTTCCCATCCCACGATATTTCATCTTTTGAACACCCGTGTTCCATTTCATCTACCATGAAGTTTTTACTCCTTCCCCCACTCATATTATTCCAAAAAATACTAACTTGTGTCACTATCCTTCTTTGATATCTTTACCTTCTCTAGAGTGATGACAACTACTCCTTTGTTTCTTACTCATTTCAAGTTATATTTGATTTCTTTTGGTTTATCTTTATTGTTTACTCAAGATAACAATGGACCAATTTACTCTTCTTCATAAGATATATAATAAAGGGTCAAAATAATCTTATTCATCAGCTTTATAATTTTTATCCACCCTTTCTAAGATCTTCTAAGTCTCAAACAATTATAGATGAATGTCTTCAAGCTCTCTATTCTATGTCATTCCGTATTGGTATATTTTTCTTGATTTCTCTCTAGAGAAATCCCTTTTCTTCTAACTTGTTTCTTCTTCCACTGTGCTTTAGTTCCTCTATATACCAAAGCCCTTATATATTTACGTTTCTCTTCTTTAATCAAGACATCATTGGTTTTTACCAATGGTGGGTGTTTTTGTCACCGTTGGTTTTCACCAATAGTGATTGTGTGTTTTTTGTCACTTTTGGTTTTTAACAACAGCGAGACACACTTATCATCATTGGGATTATTCCAATAATGAATAATTTTACTCACCATTCCATCTCTTATATAGTTATTTTTTCTCCCACCATTCCGTTTGTTTTTCTTGTTTGCTGTTGAAAACCTTGACGGAAGGCTCAGGCAGGTGCTCCTTTTTCTTTTTTCATGCGTGGTAAATTTATTCTTATATCTATAGTTTTTTATTTATTTGCATCACTTTATATTTACTATCACAACATCATGATTCCAAAGGTTTTCTTTACTATTCCTTTGAAATGTATTGTTTTCTTCTAAACTATCTGATTTAGTTTATATATGTTTTATATTTTTTATCAGAAAACTATTCTTATGATCTTCATGTTTTTATACATATTTTTTATGGCTTAAAAAATATAGTAAATTTATTTTAATATATTTTTGATTATTCTTATTATCTTATGATTCCTCAAGAAATAATGGTTTTTTATTCATCTACAAGTTCTATCTGATGTTTGAAAATATTTTTGTAAGCCACCATTGGAACCCAATGGTAAGTAAATTTTTATTATTCTCATGGAACCTTTTGATGTTAATATTAGGTGATCCACTTTTTGTTTTGTTTATTTTTTTTCTAAAAATTTCAATGTTAGGTAATACTTTGTTTTTCCACCATTGGACATTTCCAATAGTGAGTAATGTCTCACCAATCTCTATTCTCAATAGTGATACATTACTCACTATTAGTTAAAATTTATTTCTAAAATTTTATTTTCTTAATTTTAGTTATTTTTATTAAAATAGTTTACATTGTCAAATGTTTAACATTTTATTTTAAAATATAATTACAAGTTTTTTTAAAAATTATTGTCGTAATTTTTTAGTGACATCTACTAAAGATGATTGTTTCTCTTATGATACTCTATTTTTCCAACTTTAAACTATGTGTATAATTTATAGAATTATATTGTATTTTAAATTTATTTTTAATTGTGATTTTTTTAAAAATATTACTCTGAATATATTAAATATTCCTTTTAATATTTCATGGATAAATATTAGTCCGATTTTATTTTTCTATACAAAACGGCTTCTATAAAATATGGTAATTGTCATATTATTTTATTATTAAAATATAACAAGTGTCATGAAATTATTGGACATGGAAACACTCATATTGATCACTGTTTTAATGTTTTTTGAATAGTTCTTAGAGGATTAAAACATATGTACCAGTGAAGATGATTGATTCGATAATAATATGATGATACATTTTTTATTGCTCTTAAATTGATTAACAAATGTTCCTCAACTTCTATTCTTCTACTATTATCACTGAGTATCTTCATCACATTGACCTTTCTCCATTGATGTGATTAATGAAGGTGAGTTGCACCAATTTTCTTTATCACATTTTCAATTGTTATTTCATTTTTTTTATGATTTCTTCACTGTAATTCTTCATATCACATGTTTTTCCTCTAGAGTATTTGTTTAAGATTTTACCATCCAAAATACATCATTGGGTTATTACTCCTTGAAAAACGAAGGTTTTTTGTGACTCCATCAAAAGTCAGGGGTTATAACAACAAGTGTGAAAAAGGTATGTATGTATTTGTATACAATCAGGTTATCACTCCCATTAAAAAGTGAGTACATAGTGCATAATAGTCTCCTTGATGAGTAAAAGAGATTCAATAGAGGAATAAGATCTTGGTGATATAAACCTCGGTAAAAACATCATGTGTTAACTATTTTATTTCCACTTTAACTTTTAACATTGTTATAACTCTGATAAAATTAGTTTTTGTAATTTTAAATAAAATGGACAATTCATCCCCTCTATTTACTACTTTTATACCAAGGGACCTAGTAATTGGTATCATAATGTGGTTCCTTTTTAAGGATTTGGTTTTATTTGTTTCATTATCTATTTATTAACTATCCTAATACAAATATTAAAAGTATAAGGAATAGATCAACTTCTTTGTTATAGATAATCAGGAATTCAAGATGTTGAATCCCATCATACCACCTCACTTCAATAGAAGTGGCTATGTCTACTAGAAATATAGAATGGAGGCATTTATTAAAAATATAGGTCTTGATTATTAGTCTATAATGTCAAAACCATATAAATTTCCTAAAGTTGAATTAGAAACTCTTACCGATAATGATGCTGTGATTTTTTTTTTAAATTACAAAGTTATGAATTACTTATATTGTTCTCTAAGTAAAAATAGTTATAGTCATATTTCATCTTATAAAACTACTTGTGAAATTTGGAGGACTTTAAAAGTAACTCATCAAGGAAGTTATAATATGTAGGTAACTAAATTAGGTATACATCGATATGAGTTTCAAGAATTCAGAATGAATAATCAAGAAAGCCTAAATGATATGTACAATAGGTTCACCAAATTTTTTTAACAACATGGTTGCTCTTGGAGAGACCATGAAGAGCGAATCTCTCATCAAAAGGCTACTTAAAGCTCTACCCAAGAGATGACATTCAAAAAAAGTTTCTATTAAATAATGTAAGGATTTTACTAAATATTTTATGGATGATTTGATAGGATCACTACTTCAATATGAGTTGGAAATGAAGAATAAAAATACTAATGAAAATTATAAAAGGAAAGGCATAACATTTAAGTCAAATATAAATGCTTTTTCTCATTATTCTAATTTTGATTTATATCAAAGTGAGAAATATGAAATTGAAAATTTCACCAAAGATGTGTATATGTACATGAAGGTTAAGAGAGGATTTAAGAAACATCCTAGAAGATATTTTTAGATGGTTGAAATAAAGGGTAGTGAAAGAGGTAAAACTAGTAAGTATGATGTTTCTGAATTAATATGTTATTAGTTCAGGAATAAGGGTCATATAAAATTAGATTTTACCAAATTAAAACAAGAAGGAAAAAACAATAAATACAATAAGAAATAAATAAAGTATTATCACGTATGATTGAGTTGTATAGAAGAATCATACTCAAGTGATGTTGGTTTTGAAAGTGAAAAGAAACTAAAAATATATGTTTAATGGATACTAATTTAAATAAGGTACACTATGATTATAATTATATTTATAGATATTAAACTGATATAGAAAATTATTTTAAAGTGTTAAATTATCAAAATGAAAAATTTAAAAGTGATATATTGAGAAGATGAATTATACAGGGAACTAGAAAGAGAGAATAAGAATATTGAAGAAGAAAATAAAAAATTGAACGATACTGTTTTAATTAACATAGATGAGAAAAAGAATATAGATGCTGAATTATTGAAAGTTGCATATGATAAAATAAGAATAAAATATTTTCAGTCAAAAACAGACAAATTTAAAAACCAAAGATTTACATTAGTTTTTAATTATTTAGATAAAATTGAAAAATAATGTAAGATTCTTAAACATGAAAAAAATGAAATTGAAAAATTATGGATCATGTTCAAATATGAAAGTATATGATTACCTAAAAGATATTTAAAAATAGAATGAAAATCTTAAAAAGGATATTATTGGTTTAAATTAAACATTATCTATATTTTTCAAGGCAAGGAGAAATTTGATAAAATAATAGCTATGAACAAACCTGAATATGATAAAAAGGGTTTTGGATATAATAATCAGGTTCATAAGATGTATGTATCTTCTTTTATTAAAGAAATATATTAAAATATTTCAAATGTTACCTGATTTAATTACATTTTTAAAGGACATTATGAAAATAATTTCTATTTAATGTTTACTCAGCCTTTAATCCATACTAAGAATTTTATTTATAATAATAAGTCTTTAATATTACCCTATAATACATGTATCAAATCTACATGAGTTCCTAAAACTTTTTCTACTAATCTAGTTGGACCCAAAATAGTATTGGTACCAGAACAACCGTATGCTTAAATTGTTTTGTAGGAAACCTGCTTGAAGAATTCCAAATTCACATAGCACATGGATAGTGGGTGATCAAGGCACACGACTGGAGAAATTTCTAACTAATTATATTTTAACTCTTATGATGGAGGTACTACCACTTTTTATGACAACTCTAAAGGCATGGTTAAAGTTTTTAGAGAAGTAGATATATTAACTTCTATTATAATTTCCAAAGTTTTTTTATTTAAGTATTAAAACATAACTTAATTAGTATATCATGACTTTGTGAATATGGAATGAATGTAAAATTTGAAGATAATAAATGTATTTTTTATAAAGATAATAAAGTTTTATTTTATTCTAATAGAAAAGAAAATATATATTATAATGTTTTTTTAGAACTAACCCAACAGAATGTAAAATACTTAAATGATTAGGATATAGATAATACTTTGTGGCACAATAGATTGGGGCATTTTCACTTTTGATAATTGTACAGGATAGATAAACATGAACAGATTTTGGAACTTCCAAAGTCTAATTATTATAATTATTATGTTTGTGATTCTTGTCTAAAAGGTAAGAACCACAAAGGATCATTCAGATATGTAAATATGGTTAATACTGTTAGATGGTTATAACTACTAAATATTGATCTTTTTGGACCCATGAGAATGTCTAGTTTAGGTTCTAAAAGATATTTTTTTAATTGTTGATGAATGTAGTATATTTACTTAGACTATTTTCTTATCCCATAAAAGAGAAACCTTAAACAAATTTGTAACTTTCTATAAGACAATTCAAAATTAGAGAGGTCTCTTAATTTCTTCTATTAGAAGTGGCAAAGGATGAGAGTTCATAAACTATGAATTTTAAATATTCTCTGAAAATAATGGATATTTTCATAATTTTTATGCTCATATAACACCACAATAGAATGGTGTTCTTGAGAGGAAAAATCAAACTATTCAAGAAATGGAAAGAAAAATTCTCAATGAATTCAACCATACAAAATATTTTTGAGGTGAATTTTTTGATACTGTATACTACATCTTAATAAGAGTTTACATTACACCATTATTGAAGAAAAATCCATATTAACGTTTTAGGAATAAGAAACCCAAAATTAGTTATTTTAATATTTTTGGATATATTTCCTATATTTTAAAAAATAATGATAATTTAGATAAGTTTGATTCAAAAAGTTATGAATGTAACTTTTTGAGATACTCTAATAATAGTAATACTTATAGGGTATACAATAAAAGAACTATGATAATTGAAGAATATGTGTATGTTAAATTCATTCAAAACAATAACAAAAAAATTGTTGATTCTGCTAATAATGGTAAACATTTTAAATAATTCAACTTTGATGAAGATAAACCTGAAAATAATGATGCATCCGTTGAGGCGGAACATATCTTATCTCAATCCGATCCTTTAATTTGAAAAAATCATAAAGATAACTCTTTGGAAAATGTTAGAGAAAATGTTGAATATGGAATTAGAACTAGAAATTCCGTCTTACATTTCATTGCAAATTCTTCTTTTGTAGCTGATTTTGTTCCTTTTAATACTAAAGGTTCTTTGAAAGATTCTAATTGGGTTAATTCCTTGTACGATGAACTTGACCAGTTTGACAGAAATAAAGTATGGAATCTAGTTGAGTTACCTAAAGATATAATATCTATAGGAACTAAATGGATTTTTTGAAATAAATTGTATGAATCTGGTAATAGTGTTATAAATAAGGTAATATTAGTTTCCCAAGGCTATCTTAAAGAAGAAGGTATTGATTTTGAAGATTCATCTTCACCAATAATGAGATTAGTATCCATTCAGATCTTATTAACTTCTTTAAGTCTTAATTTTATTAAACTTTTTCAAATGGATGTAAAATGTTCATTTTTAAATGGTGTAATATCAGAAGAGGTTTATGTTAAAAAACCACCTGGTTTTGAAAATAATGAATTTAAAAATAATGTTTTCAAATTTTATAAATATCTTTATAGTCATAAGCAAGATCATCAAGCTTGGTACGAAAGACTAACTCAAATTTTAATTCAAAATGATTTTTTAAGGGTAAGGTTGATCCAACCTTATTTATAAAAAGTGTTCCAAATGATATACTGATTATATGAATTTATATTGATGAAATCATTTTTGGTTCTAAAAATTATAATTTTAGTATTAAGTTTTCAAAGTTAATGACCAATGAATTTGATATGAACCTGGTATTTTCTTAAATCAATCCAAGTATTCCAAATAACTTGTTAAAATTTTTGTACAAGATTCTTATAAAACTATGAGAATCCCTATGAAAAAATAATATAAACTCAAGGAAGATGAATATGGAAAATCTGTTAGTGATAAACTGTATAGAGGCATGAAATGAAGTCTTCTGTACCTTACTGATTCTAGTCCAGATATTATGTTTGTCGTTTTTATGTGTGTTATATTTCAGTCAAACCCCAAAGAAATTCATCTTAAGACTATTAAAATATTAACTAGATGTATTAAAGACACTGTTAATACTTAACTATTCTATTCTAATTATTTTTTTGATTTATTGTCTTACTCTGATTCTAACTTTGGTGGTTGTTGACTTGACTAAAAAATCACTTCAATTATGTGTCAGTTTTTAGGAAAATGTTTAATTTCATAGAGCTCTAAGAAACAATTTTCAGTAGCACTGTCAAAATCTAAGGATGAGTATATTACTGCTACTAGTTACTTTCAAAAAGTATTTGGATAAAGAAAACTTCGTATGATTTCAATATTAATTTTGATAAAATTTTTATTTTCTATGTTAACACTAATTCTATTTCTATTTAAAAAATTCCTCTACTATACTCATGAACTAAACACATTGATTTTATGTTGCATTTTCTTAGGGATCATGTAAATAATGGTGATATTTATTTAGAATTTATTCCAACTAATCAACAATTAGATGATATTTTCACTGAAACTTTCAATTCTATTAAATTTTAGAATATTAATTTTGAATTCAGTATGATGGAAGCTTAAGTATTGATTTGTAAGATTTAGGTTTTTATAAATCAATTCAAATTTTGTTCCATGTATTCTATAATTGAAAGTTATTTATTATACTCGGATTACTCTTTATTAAATAACACTACTTGAACATCAAAACTATCTATTAATATTTTAGTAGTTGTGTATCTCACTACTATTTTCTACCATGATTAAATAATAATTAGATCATAATGTTTAAAATTTCATAGTTAATCTATAACAATTTATTTTGTTTTGTGTATCTAAATGTAATATTTTTTTTCTTTGACTATTTTTAATACTCTAATTTTTGATAAATTTCATAAAGGGGAGAAAGTTTTTGAATATTTAATAAATTTATATTAAGAATGTTTGATAATTTAATAAAAATTATGTTTCGTAATTTAAAAAAAGTGGGAGATTTTTTGTAATTGGCTATTAACAATTTGATATATATTTTTTTGTTTTGATAAATTACACTTACATAAAATTTAATTAAATACTATTTTGATTTAATTTTTTTTTATTTTCATCAAGTATTCCTATTTTGTTTTAATCATTATTTTGTTCTTAATTTATATTTTTTTTATAAAACAATAAAATTTCTGTGAAATACTTGAATATTAACCTACTATAATTTTAAGGGGACTCTAAGGTCTACCCTCATGGTAGTACAACCTTCATGGCTCGCACAGAGCCCGTATAGTGCATGCTCTACACATATGGGCCCACGTATAAGGCCCAAGGATTGAACTTGATTTATTTGGGCATTAGTCACCCGCATAGCCCGCATGCCATGTATGTTCTATCAATTATTTTGTTCCGACAGATATTCAACACACATTGCCTTATAAACTGCTTGGTCCTCATAGTTTTATTTTGATGTAGGGAAAATATTTTACACCAAGATCCATTTTGGACCGTTAGATCTCTTTTTTATCCTTTCATCAGTCTGATCTTACCATTCGATGAGATTTCATCTTTTGAACACCCATGTTTCATTTCATCCCCTTCAAAAAGTTTCCTCCTTCATGCACTCATCTTCTTCCACAACAGACTGATGAGTGTCACTCTCCTTTTCTAGAATCATTCTCTTCTCTAGAGCGACATCATATACTCCTTTGTTTATTATTAATATCAAGTAATATTTTATTACTTATAGTTTATCTTGAGTTTTACTCAAGCTAACTGTGTCCCAATTTCCTCTTCTTCACCGGCTGTCTAACTATGTATCAAACTTCCCTTCTTCATCGACTGTTTGGTTTTTCTCTACCTTTCTGGCGATCTTCTATGTCTCCAAATCTTCTAACTGAATATCTTCAAGCTCTCTATTCTATATCATTCTATCATGGTATATTCTTCTTGATTTCTCTCTCAATAAAACCCTTTTCTTCTAAAGCATTCCATCATCTTCTATTGTGTTTTGGTTCCTCTGTGTACCAAATCCATTCTCTTTTTTAGCTTTCTCTTTTTTGATCGAGTCACTATTGGTTTTTACCAATGGAGAGTGTTTTTATCACAGTTGATTTTCACCAATGGTGAGTGTGTGTTTTGGGTCACTATTGGTTTTTACCAATAGTGAGACACTCTTGTCACCACTAGAATTATTCCAATGATGATTAATTTTAATAATGTTAGAACCCAATGGCGAGTCACTGAATCACCACAAGGAGATCAATAATGAGTAAATTTACTCACCATTTCATCTATTCTATAGTTATTTGTTTCTCCCACCACTCCTTTTGTTTTTTTGTTTGTTGCTCAAAACCTTGGCAGTAAGCTCCTTCAGGTGATCTTTTTCATTTTTCATGTGAAATAAATTTATTTTATATCTTATGTTTTTTCTTTCTTTGATGCACTTTGTCTTGAATATCACAACATCAATCTCCCAAGGCGATCTTGTCTCTTATATCAAAATGCATCAATTTCCTATGAACTATTTGATTTAGTTTAAATCTATTTTATATTTTTTATTATAAAATTATTCTACTAATCTTTATGTTTTTGTACAACTTTTCTGTGGTATAAAACATGGTAGTAGATTTTTTTGTTCGAAGTAGAGTACTCAATAGGGGATGAATTGAGTATCGGTAAAAATTTATATTAAAAATGGTTGTTTGAAAATTTCCCCCAATTTTAAAATATAATATATTTTAGTTTGTGGTGAATTTATAAGAGTCATGAATGTTCAATTGATTTCTCGAAGGATTTAATAGTTCTTAGTTATACTAATCAAAAGATTAATACAACTTTGGAAAGTAACCTACTTATTCAAAATAGTTATAAACACTTACTAAAATAATTATTAAAGTTCAGTTTGGTTTTATGAAATATGTGTTAAAAATAGAGTGAAAACTAAAAGGTAAAACCACAGAAAATATAAACAAGAGGTTCAGTCTCAAGATGAGACTTAATTCTCTCCACATGGTGATCACCCACCACTAAGAATTTTAAATTAATAAACAAGTTTGATTCACACCCTGGATCGGGGTTCACAATAGCGCACCGAGCAGTCTAGGTCACACTTGACCTTTAACACTATTATTCATGGAAAAAATGATGACCAGGTCACACACAACCTCTTTAATAGTTCTAGGTGGGATACATAAGTATAAATAGAGCTTTCCTTTGAGGATATCAAGTATCCTCTAGTTATACTCAGAAGTTAGTGTTTGTATAACAGACAGGTACACAAACTTCTCATAAATGTAAATAAAAGAACACAATAGAGTAAAAGATGCAGTGATAGGTGTAGAAGTCTTTTTATGTTATAAAGTGAAGCTTTCAAATTTTTTGATGTAGTAAAGTTGAAGTTTGTGTCCTTTTATGGAAGTTGACTCCAAATAAGAGTGTTGTAGCCTCTGTGGTCTGGCTTCCAGGAGTATGAGATGTTCGGCTTCTTTGTTCAAAAGATCTTCAGGTTAGCTTAGCAGATTTATCTTGACTCCTTGATCTCCCTGTATATTCTTCCTCTGTGTTCTTGCAATTCTAGAATTATGCTTGAGAGTTGAAGGGGTTCGCATGTTTTTATTTTATTGCTACTTTTCAACACACCCAAATGATCCAGCTTGTAATTATTTTATACTTCGAAGTCTAGTAGACAGAATGATCTCCCCCCTGCATGTACCTCATACTATCTCCTGAATATCCCACAGACAACATTAAATAATGTTAGAAACATTAATTTTTCTAAATATGTCCATTAGGAATAAATTTTAATTAATAAAAAGAACCATTTTTATGAATATTGGTGAGTCATAAGTATCAGTGGGTCATTGTCATCGTCCTATCTGCATCGGTCCATTAGAATCGTTTTTTCACCATCGGTGACTCTCTGTATCGGTGAGTCCTTTCCATCAGTATCTTTGACTTTAAGAATTAGTGGGTCATTTGAACTATTAGTTTGTCTGGGCATCCGTGAGTCTTCATCAGTGACTCATTTTGAACTATCGGTGTGTCTCCTATTGGTGAACTGTCCATTGGTAAGTCCTTTGAACTAATGGTGAGTCTCCCATTGGTGAGTCATCTATCGGTGAGTCGCTTGAGCTATCGGTGTGACCGATCATCGTTGACTTATTCATTGGTGTGACTTTTGTTCTATCGGTGATTCCTGCATCGATGTCTTCTTCAATCAATGGCTTCTTCGATCAGTGAGTCCTCATCAATGATTCATCCATGGGTGACTCATTAAACCAATTGGTGTCAGGGACTTTTAAAAAATTACCAAGTGTTCTATCTTATATAGAAAAATACTAGATTTAGTGAAATTCATAATTACATGTAAATATACACAAGTAAATATATTGGAACATAAATATCCATAATTTATTGACTTATTGAAATGTATTATACTATGTGACATAATTTATTCATTTATAAATATTCATTAACATGATTAATATAAGTTAAAACTTAATATGTGAATTATCATGATTTGTAAAATGACATGAGTTGTGATTATTGAAACAATTATCTCACAAAGGGTCCAACAATCTGTTCCTTTTTGATAATCACAAATCATGTAGGTACAATAGGTTCATGATAAAAAGGTATTATAGGTGAAGTTGAAGAAATAGGTTCCAATTCAGCTTGTGGTGTAGGTGGAGCTATCATCTTCTCATCTGAGTCATAATCCAAACCAAACAGAATAAATCCTATATTTCTATTCCACTCACCAGAAGAGGTCTAGTATCTAGGATACATAGTATCAATCCTTAATATCTTACTTGAGGCTTAGGTACAATATCATCTTTATATTATTCTTCCTATTCTTCTTGAACTCCAGACAAAACAACATTCTAAGGAACTAGTACTATCTGAACTTTAGGTTCTACTTGAACTCCAGCCATTCCATCCACTTGAGCCACTTGAGGCTCTTACTCAATCTGAGGCATAGGTGATATCTGATCCTCAACCTCTTCATCTTGTCCTCCATCCATGATATCATTAATCTCTTGAATGATACCTTGAGCATCATCATCAGGGTGGTCATGCCTATCCTTATTTCCAACATCTTCATCATCATGATGACAAGCATCATCCTGTCCAATAGGATCAACATCGTCTTGTCTACTAGCGTCGTCATCTTCTTCACGAACATACTCCTCAACAGAATTAACATCTTCTTTCCCTACTTTCATTCAGTCCCTCACATCATCACCTTCATCATCATCATTATCATCATCATCATCATCAACATCAGTTTTTCTTACATATCCTTCAACTCTAGAGACCTCAATATATTCCTCATCTTCATCACCCAACAAAGGTTCTTGAGAAGGTAACTCCAAAGGTGGACTGGCAGGTCCATATGCCATGTTCTTAGAGATTTTAGCAATATCTAGGTCACTCCTATCATCTATAGGATACCCCTCTTCTCTGGGAAACTCAGGATCATCTCCCTCTTTATCTGAATAAACCACATAATCACCAGGATTAAGACATGGATCATCTTGATCCCTTGGTCTGGTATGATGATCAATGGCATTAAAATCCTCATATAAATTTTCTTCATCTTCTACCCAACATCACTTCCATGGGTTCCAAATGATTTTCATTCTTTTGTAGATATACTTGTGAATGAAAAATCCACTACAGGTAGTAATCAACTCATATCCATCTTCCACACATTCTAGCTTCTTTAGAATTACATAGATCATTCTTGGGTAGTATAAATATGTTGATATTTTAGAGGGTTTTATCATATTAGAAATATGTACCATAAGGTACCTAAAAAAATTCATTTTCACCCCATTTTTCAATAAATAAATTAGGTGAGTATCTTCATACTTCAAAGCAAAAAAATCTCCCTTCCTTGGGAAGATTTAGTGTTGAATGAACATGGAAAGAAGTATAGCCTATCCATGTAACTCTGTAGCTATTTCTCTCCTCAATTCCTCATTTCCAGTCAATTATTTCAAATCATTTTCATAAGAAAACAAATATAAGGTTGGTGTAATTTTACAATTTTATTCCACATACATTCCCTCATGTGGCATCTCTAAGCATTCATCCCACTCATTTAAAGAAAAAGAGATTTCCTTTCCCTTTACTACTGAATTCATCTGAGCCTCCTCAGATCTTTCCAAAGACACTTTCAAGTTGAGATATAATTAATGTACCAACTAAAAATTGAAAGGTCTCTCATTTTTTAAAAACTAGGTGATCCACCCTTGTGACTCCAAATCTATCATCAAGAGAGACTTGCTTAATAAAATCCACTTGATAGATCCTTACTTCTCTGCAGTTACCACACAACTTCCCAATCATAACTTCATAGAGCTTGCAGTACCACTATATTTTCTTTTATGTCACTTCACCAAAGATGAGTCACTTGGACCTTCCACACACACTTTGTTCTTTCCATTATGAATGTTTTTGTTTGAATAAGGGATGTAACAGCCCGAGATTTTATGAAAAATATTCTTTTTAATTTTATTAATGTCTTGTGTTGTACGCTACACCAAAAGGAGCTTGCATAACACGCATCCTTGACTTGTCTTGCATTACACGCAATCGCAACCTTCCTCGATAGCGTGTGTAGTACGCAATACTGGGTTTCACGAAATATTATTAAAACTAGCCATTATGAATAGTAATAACTACTTTTTAAATTTTAGAAAATTTAGATCTCAAAATGGACTTCATTTTTGGATTCGGAGTATCGAATTTAACCTAAGGTGAAATTTTGGTACTTTTCGGATAACTTTCATATTCTGATGAATAGTGAAAATTACTAAAATTATAATTAAAAACAACTTTTTTAATCGAAATAATTAATAGTGATAAATTATTAATTTGAGTGGTTTTAAAGTATATTTAGAATATATTTTTACAATTTAATACAATGTTGGTCATTGGTTGTAATTTCACATTTAAACCAGACATAATCAAGTGTCAATCTTTTGATATATATTGTTTCCTAAAAACACGCTATTTGTTTTAACAGCGGGATTTAATTATAAAATTAATTAATGAAACTTCTATGTTATGAATTTGGTAAAATAGACATCATTTTTGAATTCGGAATATGAAATATAGCTTAGGATGAAATTTTGGCATTGTTCTGAAAAACATCAATTTTTGATGAATAGTGAAACTACTAAGTGGTAGTTAAAAAAACTGAATTTTTCATAAAACTTAATTTTACCGCTTCTCTGAAAGGAATTTCAAAAATCCGAGAGACACGGTTGATGTCAATAAGTAAAATGTGGTTCAATGAGATGAAAATAATTTTTGGTGAATAGTAACTTTTAACTTTTATTTACCACGGTTAAAAGTAAATAGGGTAATTAAGGGTAAAAATGATATTAATATTACCCTAACACATGTCCTAATTCTATTGAACAAGTGTATCTCGACCAAAAACAACCTTAAGTGTAAAATATTATCATTTAGGCCCACTTGGATTAGATTAGGACATTTATTATTATTTAATTCAAAGAAGAGTTAAAAGAGTTAAAATCAAAGTTTATTTACTAAAACATATTTTATATAGGGTTTTACATAAGATAAATTCGATTGTAAATATTAATTAGAAAGGTAAAAAGATTTCCTACATAATGGTATTTTATTTGTAATTTTTAGACAACAAATAAGTTAATTTATTTATGACACAAAGATGATGCAGTAATTATCTTATTTATGAAATATTGACATAATTGATGTTATAAACACCAAAATAAATGTAATTTGAGAATTTTTATGAATTAAACTAATTTTATAGGTTACTATGATATATTAGTGTTGATTTAATCAACTTTGTTTGAACATATAATTCTGTTATGACTTTCACAAAAATCATATATCAAATAGTGTCAAAATTGACACAAAATAGTTTTTAAATGAAATATTATATTATTAATTGTTATTTTATTCCTAAAAATCTAAGAATCGGCCAAATGACTTAGATAAGGATATATATATTAATAATAAACAATTTGGGGTTCGTTTGGCATGTTATAGTAAGTGTATTAACCATATAGTGAAAGAAAACAAAAAGACACGGTAAAAGTTAAATTATTTAACTTAGAGTTAAATCTAATTGATAAGGTTAAAATAATACCCTAAACTTGTCTAAATCCTATTGGTTGATAGGATTTCGACCCATCCCCACTTTAGCTTCGAAATAAGACCCTTTGGAACCATTATAAACCGATTTTGACTTTAATATAAAATAATATTTTGAGATATTCCTAAGGTGCCCCTCTACTCCCTTATAAAAGGGCACCTCCTCCTCCTCCTCCTCACACCAATTTGAGCGCTCAAGCTCGGCCAAAACCTGACAAAATCCATTCTCCACTTCCCTAGTATCATCCTAGAGGTCCTGGTATTCCTCAAAGACCATCCTTAGTTCTTTAAGTGGAGGCTAAGAAAAGGCGTGTCAAAAAGAGGTAATATCCATTACCGATCTTTTTCAATTTCTTTCTTCTTAAACTTCTTCTTCTTTAGTTGTTTCATGATAAAGTAATAAAATCAATATTTCTTATATACTGATATGTTATTATAAATATGAAACAACTCTAATTAACCTTCTATCCATCCTACGGAAAAAGGAAATCACCGCGTGTGCGTACGTACGGAATACCGTCTCCACGCCGTGGTGTAATCTATTTTCCGCCACCACCTTAATTGGATGGGTATAAAGGTGTAATGAGTAATTATATATTATTATTATAAAGTGATATTTATACTGAAATAGTATACACTTCAACACAATTCCACGACCATGAGAACGATATCATCGCTCGTGCGTACGTACGGACTACCGTCTCCACGACGCGATGAGATTCATTCTCAATGATTAACCATTCATGAATGATTATAAAGTATATATAATATGTACTAATGAAATATATGACCTGATAATGATACTGGAATTATTTATATTTATATGTATGTCATCTACTTAATTCCATTCAATTCAATAAGGAAACAAAAACAGCGTTCATGCGTACGTACGGACTACCGTCTCCATGAACGGTGTATTTCTTTCCATTTACTGATTTATTATATATGTATATTCTGAATATATATATATAAATCATGTTTTATATTCTGAAATTAAGTAATCATGATCTAAGTAATCATATGAATAATTACAAGTTAAAAACACGAACGACAAATGAGACGATTCTACCCAAAACGCTACTTTAACATGAATTTACAAAAGAACGGGTAATATAAAGTCATAACTGGACCATATATGATATAATAACAATGAATATGATTCTGGAATAAGTCAATAACATGATTTAAATCATTATACAGGAGGTTCGGACACTTACAAAGCAAGTCGGACCTAAGGTAAGGGAAATATAACAATCTCATTTTTATCCGAGATTGTTTATTCGTAAGTATTTACTGGGGTGTATTTTATCATCCACATCCATGTTCCCTCAATATGTAATATTGTTTCCATCCACTTAAAATAGTTTAAATCCAATTTTACCCTTCGGTGAGTTTTTAGTAAAGAATATGAAAGGAATCTTTTGTCGTTTTTTCGTACGAGGTACTTTTTGACTTTTCCGACAAAAGTACGAAGAATGTTTTTTTTAACTTATACGGCATGAATGGATTCTTAAAACATTATTTCCAAGAAGCTTCCTTTACAAGTATTCAAGTTTATTTTTAATCAACTTCTTTTAGTTTAAAATTGTATGACATGTTAAGAGAGGAAAAGTGTTTTTGAAGTAGAAAGGATATTTTCCTCAAGAATGGAGTTCAAGTATTTTATCAAAATTATTTTCCATCTAAGATAATAAAAGGGTTCTGTTTTTATCCCTATTATTACATGGATTTGATTATGTTGTGATGGAAATATTTTTATGAATTCCTTTATCTTATATGAATTGTTTTATGATGTCATGTTGTTTAAGAATCCCATTTTTATTACATGGGTTACGCTATGATGTATGGTTTATGATTATGTGGCACACATAAGAAAGGATTCATTATAAGATGGGTGGGACCTATATCTCCCTCCAATGAATTGGGTAAAGATTTCATATCTCATGAGATAGACATGGCTGGAATGGTAGGTTATACCGGTTCAGTGAAACAGGACTGAAACGAGGGTGACTCGATTCAGAAAGGGACTTTGTCCACTAAGATAGTCTTGGAAATGAGTCATGAATAACAAGAAATGATTCTCTATGATTATGTGTGTATGCCACAAAGTTTCATGTTTTATGTTATGCTTAATGGGATTTCATTTCACTACTATGATTTATCCCATGTTATGAAATTATGCTCTCTTTTGCAGGTTAAGATTTCCAAAAGTTATGTTCTTATAAATATGATGTGATTGATTTTTCTTTTGTTTCCCCTTACTGAGCATTTGAGCTCACCCTTTTATGTTTTCTTTTCCCCAGGATATAAAGAAAGGTTCTAGGTAAAAAAAAGGATGATCTTTATGGGAGATATTGAAGATCTTTCACCACGATTAGAAGATTACGTTCCGAGTTTCCAAAGACACTAAACTATTACGATCCTTGTGTGTGTGTTTTTGTTATGTACTAAGTATTCCGCAAAAGTAATGTAATGTCCATGTACGTCTAGCTTCGGGTCTCTAAAGTTGGTATCAGAGGAAAGGTTTAGTCAACCTTTGGAAACTAGGATGCGAAAACGTTAGTGAGATCCCTAGAGATATTTCTAAGGTATGTCTAGGGATGTCCCTAAGGATAAGTATACATATAGGATATAGTCCTAGCACTATGGTAACGATCTTATAATTTAACCTAAGATGTTAGATATTGAAGTTACTCCCCCTTTATTATGATTTTTGCATCTAACAATATTCTATTTGGGTTTTAGAAAATGGCTGGAAACAAGATGATTCACGATAATGGAGGATATGATGGACAATGGAATGATATTATTCATAAGCAATCAAATGAAATGGGATTTGGAAGTCCAAACATCATTATTATGCCGAATCAGCAATCTCATAATATGATCAATAAAGTAAAATTTGTTAAGTTTCCTAACTCGGCTAATAAGAGAAAGATGGAGTTTCATGATGATCATAGAGGAAAGAAAGTTCAATTTCCCCTATGTAAATCATGTGGGAAGAGGCATCAAGGAGAATGTTTCAAAGGAACTGGAAGATGCTTTGGGTGTGGAAAAGAAGGACACAAAGCCAGTAAGTGCAATGGAAAAGTTTCAGTTAACACCATGGATGAGGTTAATGGTATTGCTACGAAATCAACAATGGTTAAATGTTTTAAATGTGGAATGTACGGGCATTATGAAAACCAATGACCTAAGGGAATGTCTCATGAAGAGAATCAGTATGGTCGTATGGGTAGTATTTTTGTTGATGATGATAAAGAGACTACAAATGACATGTGAGATGAAATAATTGTTGAAGCTCGATCAATGGTTTAAGAAGGTAGTGGAATGATTACATGTTTATCAAGTGTAATGTTGTACTATAGAATAAAAAGACATCTAAGGATTGTTACACTGTTGTCTTTCCTTAAGTTTTGAAAGTTTATGATGAATAGTATGAGTAACAATGAAAGGTTATTCAGATATTTTTTGGAAAGTGGATGATATGCGCATAATGAAGTGATAAAGAGAAAATGAAATGCTTGACAGTATTCATGAGCTCATGATTGATATAAGGACTAAGTGATATCATGGTTTGAGTATATAGAATTTTGAGGATTTTGGTATGTGGAAAGTGTTAAATTTTAACTGCATTCATGTTTTCACTAAGGTATTCAAGAGAATACATGATTAAGGACTTTTAATGTTTGGAATGTGACCAACAAAACATATCTTATGATATATGGGGATCGACGATGGTGTTAAATCTCTGGTAATCGTTTTCACTATGTTATGAGAGTGGACTGCAGTATTATGGATAAGCCTAAAGATTGGAATGGATTATGTTGGACATAAGTTAGTATTGTTTAAGGATAGAAGTTTTCTTGATATTATTGATGGGATGTTATAGTAATATAGTTTTAGAAAAAGGACAACCTGCAGGACGGACGACATCCCATCGCGTCGGACAAGGATGTGGAAATCGAACCCACAACCGAAGTGCGACTGGCCTTTATCGCCTACCACTGGCCTACAGGAAGTTGCTGTTTATTAGAAACTATTTTTATTATATTAAGCAGTATGATATATGAAGTATAAAGTCCATTTTAGGAACCATATATGATTAATCTCACTATAGATCGACTTATGTATATAATTTTTGCTAACCTTTTGTTTGAGACAGATGGAATGACCTGTCATTCTATCACATGATCTGCTAACACTTCATGAATAACAAATTCAACTTCATTTATTTAAGAGATGAAGTGGAAATTGTGAAAGGCACGAACAATAGTGAGATTGTACCAAAATAAAGTAAGTATTTATTCTAATTCAAATTCTTTAACTTTAGGGAAACGATCTTGAAAACCAAAAATGTTGTCCTAGTGATCTTATATCTGATGAATCATATGGTACCTTAGATCATCACAAATTTATGGCTTTATGATTGCTGGCTTTTCCATAGCCATGTTCTCTACCACTCTCCATCAGAACATGATGGTTAGATTTCTCTTCCATATCCATATTTTCACCTATGTGGAAACCCAATGATTAGTTTATTTGGGTAACCGTTACGTTTAATACTTTTGTTTTTAAAGATTGGTTTTGATATTCCTTTTTACGATGTGGGTTTCTATTAAAGAAACTTTCGAATAGTAAACCATTTATAACCCCGACGAATTTCGAGGGCGAAATTCATTTTAAGGGGGGTAGAATGTAACAGCCCGAGATTTTATGAAAAATATTCTTTTTAATTTTATTAATGTCTTGTGTTGTACGCTACACCAAAAGGAGCTTCCACAACACGCATCCTTGACTTGTCTTTCATTACACGCAATCACAACCTTCCTCGATAGCGTGTGTAGTACGCAATACTGAGTTTCACAAAATATTATTAAAACTAGCCGTTATGAATAGTAATAACCACTTTTTAAATTTTAGAAAATTTAGATATCAAAATGGACTTCATTTTTGGATTCTGAGTATCGAATTTAACCTAAGGTGAAATTTTGGTACTTTTCGGATAACTTTCATATTCTAATGAATAGTGAAAATTACTAAAATTATAATTAAAAACAACTTTTTTAATCGAAATAATTAATAGTGATAAATTATTAATTTGAGTGGTTTTAAAGTATATTTAGAATATATTTTTACAATTTAATACAATGTTGGTCATTGGTTGTAATTTCACATTTAAACCAGACATAATCAAGTGTCAATCTTTTGATATATATTGTTTCCTAAAAACACGCTATTTGTTTTAACAGCGGGATTTAATTATAAAATTAATTAATGCAACTTCTATGTTATGAATTTGGTAAAATAGACTTCATTTTTGAATTCGGAATATTAAATATAGCTTAGGATGAAATTTTGGCATTGTTCTGAAAAACATCAATTTTTGATGAATAGTGAAACTACTAAGTGGTAGGTAAAAAAACTGAATTTTTCATAAAACTTAATTTTACCGCTTCTGTGAATGGAATTTCAAAAATCCGAGAGACATGGTTGATGTTAGTAAGTAAAATGTGGTTCAATGAGATGAAAATAATTTTTGGTGAATAGTAACTTTTTACTTTTATTTACCACGGTTAAAAGTAAATAGGGTAATTAAGGGTAAAAATGATATTAATATTACCCAAACACATGTCCTAATTCTATTGGAAAAATGTATCTCGACCAAAAACAACCTTAAGTTTAAAATATTATCATTTAGGCCCACTTGGATTAGATTAGGACATTTATTATTATTTAATTCAAAGAAGAGTTAAAAGAGTTAAAATCAAAGTTTATTTACTAAAACATTTTTTATATAGGGTTGTACATAAGATAAATTCGATTTTAAATATTCATTAGAAATATAAAAGGATTTAATACATCATGGTATTTTATTTGTAATTTTTAGACATCAAATAAGTTAATTTATTTATGACACAAAGATGATGCAGTAATTATCTTATTTATGAAATATTGACATAATTGATGTTATAAACACCAAAATAAATGTAATTTGAGACTTTTTATGAATTACACTAATTTTATAGGTTACTATGATATATTAGAGTTGATTTAATCAACTTGTTTTGAACATATAATTCTGTTATGACTTTCAAAAAAATCATATATCAAATAGTGTCAAAATTGACACAAAATAGTTTTTAAATAAAATATTATATTATTAATTGTTATTTTATTCCTAAAAATCTAAAGTTCGGCCAAATGACTTAGATAAAGATATATATATTAATAATAAACAATTTGGGGTTCGTTTTGCATGTTTTAGTAAGTGTATTAACCATATAGTGAAAGAAAACAAAAAGACACAGTAAAAGTTAAATTATTTAACTTAGAGTTAAATCTAATTGATAAGGTTAAAATAATACCCTAAACTTGTCTAAATCTTATTGGTTGATAGTATTTCGACCCATCCCCACTTTAGCTTCGAAATAAGACCCTTTGGAACCATTATAAACCGAGTTTGACTTTAATATAAAATAATATTTTGAGATATTCCTAAGGTGCCCCTCTCCTCCCTTATAAAAGGGCACCTCCTCCCCCTCCTCCTCACACCAATTTGAGCACTCAAGCTCGGCCAAACCCTGAAAAAATACCTTCTCCACTTCCCTAGTATCATCCTAGAGGTCCTGGTTTTCTTCAAAGACCATCCTTAGTTCTTTAAGTGGAGGCTAAGAAAAGGCGCGTCAAAAAGAGGTAATATCCATTACCGATCTTTTTCAATTTCTTTCTTCTTCAACTTCTTCTTCTTTAGTTTTTTCATGATAAAGTAATAACATCAATATTTCTTATATACTGATATGTTATTATAAATATGAAACAACTCTAATTAACCTTCTATCCATCCTATGGAAAAAGGAAATCACCGCGCGTGCATACGTACGGAATACCGTCTCCACGCCGTGGTGTAATCTATTTTCCGCCACCAACTTAATTGGATGGGTATAAAGGTGTAATGAGTAATTATATATGATTATTATAAAGTGATATTGATACTGAAATAGTATACACTTCAACACAATTACACGACCATGAGAACGATATCATCGGTCGTGCGTACGTACGGACTACCGTCTCCACGACGCGATGAGATTCATTCTCAATGATTAACCATTCATGAATGATTATAAAGTATATATAATAAGTACTAATGAAATATATGACCTGATAATGATACTGGAATTATTTATATTTATATGTATGTCATCTACTTAATTCCATTCAATTCAATAAGGAAACGAAAACAGCGTTCATGCGTACGTACGGACTACCGTCTCCATGAACGATGTATTTATTTCCATTTACTGATTTATTATATATGTATATTCTGAATATATATATATATATAAATCATGTTTTATATTCTGTAATTAAGTAATCATGATCTAAGTAATCATATGAATAATTACAAGTTAAAAACACGAACGACAAATGAGACGATTCTACCCAAAACGCTACTTTAACATGAATTTACAAAAGAACGGGTAATATAAAGTCATAATTGGACCATATATGATATAATAACAATGAATATTATTCTGAAATAAGTCAATAACATGATTTAAATCATTATACAGGAGGTTCGGACACTTACAAAGCAAGTCGGACCTAAGGTAAGGGAAATATCACAATCTCATTTTTATCCGAGATTGTTTATTCGTAAGTATTTACTGGGGTGTATTTTATCATCCACATCCATGTTCCCTCAATATGTAATATTGTTTCCATCCACTTAAAATATTTTAAATCCAATTTTACCCTTTGGTGAGTTTTCAGTAAAGAATATGAAAGGAATCTTTTGTTGTTTTTTCGTACGAGGTACTTTTTGACTTTTCCGACAAAAGTACGAAGAATGTTTTTTTTAACTTATACGGCATGAATGGATTCTTAAAACATTATTTCCAAGAAGCTTCCTTTACAAGTATTCAATTTTATTTTTAATCAACTTCTTTTAGTTTAAATTTTATTACATGTTAAGAGAGGAAAAGTGTTTTTGAAGTAGAAAGGATATTTTCCTCAAGAATGGAGTTCAAGTATTTTATCAAAATTATTTTCCATCTAAGATAATAAAAGGGTTCTGTTTTTATCCCTATTATTACAAGGATTTGATTATGTTGTGATGGAAATATTTTTATGAATTCCTTTATCTTATATGAATTGTTTTATGATGTCATGTTGTTTAAGAATCCCATTTTTATTACATGGGTTACGCTATGATGTATGGTTTATGATTATGTGGCACACATAAGAAAGGATTCATTATAATATGGGTGGGACCTATATATCCCTCCAATGCATTGGGTAAAGATTTCATATCTCATGAGATAGACATGGCTGGAATGGTAGGTTATACCGGTTCAGTGAAACAGGACTGAAACGAGGGTGACTCGATTCAGAAAGGGACTTTGTCCACTAAGATAGTCTTGGAAATGAGTCATGACTAACAAGAAATGATTCTCTATGATTATGTGTGTATGCCACAAAGTTTCATGTTTTATGTTATGCTTAATGGGATTTCATTTCACTACTATGATTTATCCCATGTTATGAAATTATGATCTCTTTTGTAGGTTAAGATTTCCAAAAGTTATGTTCTTATGAATATGATGTGATTGATTTTTCTTTTGTTTACCCTTACTGAGCATTTGAGCTCACCATTTTATGTTTTCTTTTCCCCAGGATATAAAGAAAGGTTCTAGGTAAAAAAAAGGAAGATCTTTATGGGAGATATTGAAGATCTTTCACCACGATTAGAAGATTACGTTTCGAGTTTCCAAAGACACTAAACTATTACGATCCTTGTGTGTGTGTTTTTGTTATGTACTAAGTATTCCGCAAAAGTAATGTAATGTCCATGTACGTCTAGCTTCGGGTCTCTACAAGGGAGTCGAAAGGTCGAAGGTTTGGAAGATTGAGTGAGGGTATTTAAAGGTTGAAGTGTAGATCGAATTAATTTTTATCATTTGGGGATTATACTTTGTAAAAAAATAAAATAGAATAACGGTAAAATAAAAGAGTAAAAATGTGTCATTTTACTTAAAAATAAACACACTGACTGATTTATTAAAAAGTCCCTATTAGTATCAGTTTCATACTAATGGTATCGCTCTCAACCAAACGACTTAATCTGATTGGTTTCACGCAAATGATCTCACTCAATCAGTTTCACTTTATCGATTTCACTAATCAGTTTCACTGACCGATTTTACTAATCAGTTTCACTGATTGATTTTACCTAATTGGTTTCACCTGATCAATTTTTCTGATCAGTTTCACTGATCGGTTTCACCTGGTCGATTTTACTGATCAGTTTCACCGGATCAGTTTGACAGACAAACATATCTTTCTAAAGGGATAAAGTTGGATAGTCTTTATAGATTTACCATTCCTAGTTCATGTATGATGTATCTCATTCTCTTAGAGTTTAAGGGTTTAGTGAAAATGTCAGCAAGTTGATGCGGAGTCCTAATAAACTCAAGAGTTATATCTACTTTTTGATAGTGACATATCAAAAATTGATGTCTTACATCAATATGTTTTATTTTGGAATGAGAAATTGGATTCTTAGAAATGTTAATAGCACTTATATAGTCACAAATTATGGGGATATGTCTGAATTGAAATCCATAATATAAAGTTTGAAATCTAAGTGTGTTGCATAGGCAAATAAGATTCTAATGGCTTCAAGCCTAGCTACTGGTGAAAAGGTCCCCTCATAATCAATTCCATCTTCTTGATTATATCCTAGTTATACCAATCTAGATTTGTTTCTAACTATATTTTTAGCTTCATCCACTTTATTCCTAAACACCCATTTAGTTTATATGGTCATGGTATCTTTTGGTCTATCAACAAGCTTCTAGACTTTATTTCTCTCAAACTGATTAAGCTCTTCTTGCATAGCCATCACCTAAAATTCATCATTGATTTAATCATTGGTACTTTTAGGTTCAAGTTGTGACAATAATGCTTGGTGTTTAACCTGATTTCTCAAAGAAGATCTAGTTTGTGTTTCTCTGTCTAATTTTATAACTACCACAACTAAGGGATGGATTTTATGGGTTCTAGTTGGTCTAGTAAAATTAGGGCTACTTATTTCAGGTTCATCACTTGGTTCTGGTTCATTATGGATTGATTCTAGAGAGTTTTTATGACTAGAAGTTTTAACAAATTCTTTTACAGGATGATTATAAGGTTTAACATTAATTTCTAGATTGGACATATCCTCCTCAAGATGTTCTAATGAGGTCTTAGGTTCATCTAGATCTGTTTCATCAAACTTGACATGTACATATTCTTCCACACATTTTGTTTTCTTATTAAAGACTCTATAATCTTTGATTGATTTTGAATATCCAAGGAATATTACTTCATCACTTTTAGAGGAAAAGTTATCTAGATTATCTTTAGTGTTCAGTATATAAAATTTACATCCAAAATATTTAAAATAATTTACCTTGGGTTTCCTCTTATTCCAAAACTCATAAGTAGTTTTCTTAAGGATAGGTCTGATTGACACTCCCTTTATTATATAAAAAGTTGTATTAATAGCATCAACCGAAAAATAAATTGGTAGGTTATATTCATTAAGCATAGTTTGGAAAATTTCTTATAGTATTCTATTTCTTCTTTATACTACACCATTCTATTGAGGTGTTATAGGGGAAGAGAAGTTATTCCTATAGCCATTTTGTGAGAAAAAAGATTCAAATTATTTATTTTCAAACTCACAACCATGGTCACTTTTTAAGGTTTTAATTTTAAGTCTACTATGATTTTCTACAGTCCTAACATACTTGGTAAAATTAGAGAAATATTTACTTTTGTGAGCTAAGAAAAAGGTCCAAGTATACCAATAAAATTCATCTAAAATAATATAAACATAGTGATTTGCATTGAGACTTAAAACTCTAGATGGTACAAACAAGTCCATGTGAACCAACTCGAGAGGTTGAGAAGTTGTAACTTATTTCTTTGGTTTGAAAGAGATTTTAGGTTGCTTCCCTTTCTGACTTAGAGTGCACACTCTATTTTTTAGAAACTATAGTTTGGGAAGGTCCTTAACTAAACCTTTTCTATCAATTTCTTAAGGGAGTGTACATTACGATGTCCTAGTATTATATGCTAGAGACAAGAATCTTTGTGAAAGGCTATTAGATAAGAAACATTCTGTTATGCTTGTGTTTCAATGTTTACAACATATACATTATCATTTCTAAGAGTAGTGAATACTAAGTTATTCTTGGAATAAAAAACATGGCATGAAACATTTTTAAATTTGACATTAAATCCATCATCACACAGTTGAGATATTCTAAGAAAATTATACTGTAATCCATCAATAGAAAGTAAATTGGAAATTGAAATAGACTTAGGATTACAAATCTGGCATAAGCCGATGATTTTTCCTTTACCAATGTCACCAAATGTGACATGTCCTCCATCAATCTTGATGATATTATTGAAGCTTGAGTAGCCTCCTGTTATGTATCTTGAACAACCAATATCTAAGTACCAAAGTTTTCCTTAGGAACTCTTAAGGTAATTTACCTACAAAAAAATTTATCCAAGAAATGATTTTGGTACCCATGTTTTTCTGGGTCCAGAAATATTAGTAATAAAAGATTTTAGAACCAACAATTATCTTATGGGTTTCCTATATGTAGAATATATGTTATTTGAAAAATAAACTTTATTTGGTCTAGAAAAACTTGATATAGTAATAGATTTTGTAGAGCTGGAACATGCCGTAAAAGCGCGATTTTTGGGAAAATAAGTAGATTTTCCAGATTTAGTCATAAAATGTGTTTTTTATAAATTTATTTGTCTAGGATGATATCCAATTCTAGAAGTGTACTTAGAAGCTATCTGTTTAACAAACATTTGAGTAATAGTATTTTTTCCATTGGTAACCTTTTTTCTAAATCTTTCTTCAATTTCTCATTAGACATTTTTAACTCGTTGTTTTCCTTGAGAAGTTGAGAATTATTTTCTATGTCATATTTCTCATCATGATATGACATTGAGTCATTGGGGCTATACTCAAATGAACTCCAGGTGGATTTCATAGCTTTCTTATACTTATTGTCTTTGTTTTCATACATCCTTTTGTATTTAAACTTTGGACAGCCAGCTTTGACATGTTCTCTCCTCTTTCATTCATAGAAGACAATCTCCTCAAATTTTTCATTTATTTTCTAGTCCTTTTTATAGCTACCATTATTATCATATCTTTCTTAATATTTGGTATTTTTGAAAAAAAATTCTTTTGATAAAATATCTTGTATCTTCTTAGCCAACTGAGCCATCTCTTCATCACTATCTAAAATTGAGTCATCATTAATGGAGGTCTCAACAGAGGATAGCACCTTCTCTTGTTTTTTTTCTCATTATTATAGGTAGTAGTCTTGAAGGCTACATATTTTATCTTAGGTTCATCCTCCTCTTCTTTGTTTATTTTTAGCTCTTCTTCATAGGTCATCAGTTTTCTAATGAGTTATTTGACAGGTAATTTTATGATATCACACCATTCTATAATAGAGACATAAGTTCCTATCCATATATCAGGTAAGCATTTGAGAATCCTCATGATTTGTTCTTTGAAAGTAGCATCTCTTCCTAGATAGATCACAATGCTCACTATTTCATTTAACATGAGATACATGTTAGAAATAGTCTCATCAGGCTTCATCTTAAAACTATAATATTTAATAGTATATGTGTTAAGTCTCATTTTCTTAACACTATAAGTTCCTTAATGTGAAGTAGAAAACGTATCCCAAATTTTATAGGTTGTTTTACATACATGAAATTCTATTAAATTCCTCATCTCATACGGATTAATACAAGGCATTCATGGAATTGAAATTGTTGTTATAAGAAGTCTTATTTAAGTCATCCCTAGTGATTCTCACAGCAACTGGAATTTAATACTCATCTATAATTGAAGACCACATTTCAAAACCCATACTTTATAAGTGAATTTTCATTTTAATTTTACATTTTGAATAATTAGTTCCATTAAAGAATGGATGTCTGTTGATAGCAGCACCTTCCATCCTATTATCTATAATAAAATATTAGAAAAATATTTGAAAGAGATAAAAATATAGTATTGACAAAAATTTTGAGATCTTTAAAATACAACTAAAATCACAGTTGAAAAATATTTGAAAAATCTTTGAAAACTGAAAAATTACAATTCCTTTGATACCAAATGTTGGTCAGAGTAAAGAACTCATGTGGGGGGGGGGGGGTGAATTGAATAACTATAAATTTTTTTGTTGAAAATGGTTCTTGGAAAATTTCCACAAATTTAAAAATATAATCTATGTTAGTTTGTAGTGAATTTATAAGAGTCCTGAATGTTAAATTAATTTCTAAAAATATTAGTTAGTTCTTAGTTATATTAATCTAAATATTAATAAAACTTTTGAAACTAACCTACTGTTTAAAAAATGTTATAAATAGTTGGTAAACTAACATCAATGTTCAGTTTAGTTTTATGAAATATGTGATAAAAAGAGAGTAAAAACTAAAAGGTAAAAACATAGTGGGTATAAAAAAGAGGTTCAGTCTCAAGCTAAGACTTAGTGATCTCCTATTAGATATCACCTTCCACTAAGAAATATAAATTAATAAACAAGTTTGATACACACCCTGGATCGGGGTTCACAACAGCACACATGGCTGTCCAGGTCACACTTGACCTTTGCCACCATTATTCAAGGAAAAAATGACAACCAGGTCACACACAACCTGTTCCATAGTTCTATGTAGGATAAAAAAAAGGATAAATAGATTGTGAGATTGAGGATATCAAGTATCCACCAATTATGATCAGGATTTAGTGTGTGTGTAACAAACAAGTACACATACTGCTCAGGAATGTAAATAAAAGAACACAATAGAGTGAAAGATGTAAAGATAGGTTTAGAAGTCTATGTGTGTTATGTAGTAAATCTATGGACTCGTTTTACATAGTAAAGTTGAAGTTTTAGTCCTTCTCTGGAAGTTGAATCCAAAGAAATGTGTCATAGCCTTTTTGGTTTTGATTCCAAGAGTATGTGATGTTGGGATTATTTGTTGTAAAGATGTTCTGGTATGGTCAATTGGTTTATCTTGACTCCTTGATCTCCCTGTATGTTCGTCCTTTGTGTTCTTGGCCTTTTGGAAGTATGCTTGAGAGTTCCTTGAGTTCGTTGTTTTTTCCTTTCTTGATACTTTTCAGCACACCCCGGATGATCCAGCTTGTAATTCTTTTATACTTCTAGGTCTAGAAGAAATAATGATATCCCCACAGGAATTTACCTCCTACTGTCTCCTGAATATTCTACAGACATCATTAAATAATGTCAGAAACATTAATTTGTCTAAATATAACCGTTAGCTATAAATTTGAATTAATAAAATAAAAAAAGATTTTATGATTATTGGTGAGTCATAAGTATCGGTGAGTCATTGGCATTGGTCTGTCAACATTGGTCAATCAGCATCGGTGAATCTTTATATTGGTGATTCCTTTCCATCGATATTAGTGAATCTGGGCATTGGTGAGTCTTTTGAACTATTGGTCTCTCTGGGCATCGGTGAGTCATCACCAGTGAATCAATTTAAACTATCGTTGTGTCTACCATCAGTGACACATCCATCCGTAATTCCTTTGAACTAATGGTGCGTTTCACATCGGTGAGTTGTCCATCGGTGAGTTTCTTGAGCTATTGGTGTGACCGATTATCGATGACTTATCCATTAGTGTGGCGTTTGTTCTATCAGTGAGTCCTAAATCGGTGTCTTCTTCAATTAGCGACTTCTTCAATCGATGAGTGCTTATCAGTGAGTCAACCATCAATGACTCCTTAAACCAATCAGTATTAGGGACTCTAAAAAACTTAAAACGTGTTTTGTATTATACAGAACAATACCAGATTAAGTGAAATTCATAATTACATGTAAATATACACTAGTAAATATATTGAAACATAAATATCCATAATTTATTAACTTATTGAAATGAATTATACTATGTAACATAATTTATTCATTTATAAATATTCATTAATATGATTAACATAAGTGAAACCACCCCAAATTAAAAAAAAATTAGCGGTGGTTTTTTCACGGCGGATTTGAAAACCGCTGATAAATATTCGATCGAAAAACCTTTAGTGGCAGTTTTTAAAACTTCCATGAAAAAACTGCCAGTAAAACCCCATTTTCTCGTAGTAGTATCTCAATTTTAATGTTTCAAGAGAATGTTTTTGGGATAAAAACATATGCACCAGTGCAGATGATTGATTCGATAAAGATATGATGATATGTTTGTTGCTGCTCTCAAATTCATTATAAAAAGTTCCCCATATTTAGTTCTTCTACTGTGATCATTGAGGATCTTCATTGCCTTCATATTCATCCACTGATGTGATCAAATAACAATATTTTCACTAGATTTCTTTGTCATATACTCAACTATTATTTCATTTTTTTCCATTATTTCTCCATTGCAATTCTTCCTATCACCTATTTTTTCTTTAGAGTATTCGTTTAAGTTTTTCCCATCCAAAATATGTCATTGGGTTATTCTTCCCATCTAAAATGATGGTTGGGTTATTCCTCCTTGACAAAAGGAAGGTTGGTTGTGACACCATCAAAATTTAGGGGTTATACCACAAGGTTTGAAAAAGGTATGTCTATATTTATGTATAATCAGTTTATCACTCCCATTCAAAAGTGAAGATATAGTGCATACTAGTCTTCTAAAGGAGAAGAGGTGATTTAAGAGAGGACCAGGATCTTGGTTATTCAAACCTTTTTAAAAACATCAAGTGTTTACTATTTTATTTCCATGGAAACTTTTAACACTGTTATAACTCCAATAAAATTTAGTTTTTTTAAATTTTAAATCAAGAAAGACTATTCAACCCCCCTCTAGTCAATAATTCTATACCAAGGGACCTAAATTTTAAAACATTAATTATCATTATAAATTTTTAGTATTAATGCCACCCCAATTCGTTTGTCTTTAATTATAAAATAATAATTATTTAATAACTTAAAACCACCCCTCCTCAGGTATAAATACCACACCATACCACCCCATTTCTCCTCTAAAGCCTTTGAGATCATCAAATATCTTCAAAATCATATACTACCCACTCTAACCACATTTAAGTTCTACTGGTATCACCAAAATACCAATTTCAAGGTATTTAAGGGATCCTTCAAATAGGTGATATTCAAGAGATAATTTTTCTCAAATCAAATATCTTATTTTATTTTCTTCTTCTACTTTCACGTCACCTAATTCATTCACCAATAAATAATAAATGAATAATTTTTTTAAGTAATGCAATTTTATGCTTCTAATTGAATATCTTACATCCATCCCGTTTATTACCTCATCTTATTTAAAGAAAAGAAACTGTTTTCCAAATTATGGCGGTTAACCATCTCTGTGAATAATGATTTTGTTATTTTTCCATTACTACCTTCATGGATGGCCATAAGTATTATTATTGATAAATCAGATTTTAATAAATATATTATAACCTATTTCATTTTATGTAACTAATATATATACATAATATTAAATAAAATGAAACTACTTTGTGATGGTCAGAAAAACTGCCAAAATAAACTAAATATTTATCATTAATGTTTTATTAAATGAATCATACCCATGTAAAAAATAAAAATGAAATATGGGAAAATTTATACTTTTGGAATTGAGTTAATAACTTTTCATTTCACTTCTTTAGTCTTACAACCATTTGAGAAGAATATCAGTAATTATACAGAAGTGAACCGACCATGAAACCATGAAACAAACACATCTGAAATAATAAAATTAATGAAATATTTTTAATGAATAAGTGATAATATATTATAAAAGTATCATATAAGGTATTATAAATATTAATATAGTTATTTAATTAATTAATAACATTATTTAAACAATTATACAGGAGGATAAACAATGATACACTAAAGGGAATCATGGGGTAAGGGTTTCTCATATCACTTTTACTTATATTAGGTATATGACTTATTCGCTAAATATTTATTATGTGTGGTGTATATAATAACATTTGATATCTCATATCATTAATATAATTGTATTAATGTTATTCAATTTTTAATTTGATAAGTATTACTCTTATGGGGCATTTAATTCACCTGATTACAAAGTTGTAAGGGATTTCTTAACATAGTTTCTATTGATTGGGTGAAACTTCTACTTCATTGATTTTTTCATGATAAGATTATGTGTGCAATGAATTTTTATTATCTTATCTTGTATTTAAACTTTTTTATTTGTATTTAAATTTATTAATCATAATCTATTAACTTTATTAACACTCAATTCAATGATATGTTAAGAGACTCTTTTAACAAAAATTATATTTATTAAGTTTTCCTTAAAAATCTCTTTTCTTCCATGTCCATATTTTCTATAATTTTTTCCAAAAATATTTTAATATTATCCTATGATTTTTTAAATTCATTTTTACTCATGTTTTACATTTTAAAAAATGGTTTGGAAGGTATATTTTGTCATTTTCTAAATAAGGTTCTTTGAGACTCATGTGATAATAATATGGAAGGAATGATTTTTTAACTTGTATGACATGATAGAATTTTCCCCCATCTTGACGCCTTGATATTTTTGAGATTCATTTAAAAGTTTATAAAATTATCTTCAATAAAATGTTTTGTTTTTGAATTGTATGGTGTTTTAAATATAAGTGATTTTCAAATTGAAAAATGGTATGTTCATAGAGAATTTTTCCACAATATCATTTAAAGTTTTTTCATCTAAATCAATATCATTTGTTGAATATTATGTTTCATTAAGGTTGAACTCTTATGATACCATGTTACATATTTTATTAAATGGTTATTGATTTGTTTTTACTATTATGATACCATTCACTATATTACACTGGATGGTTTGTGATTATGTTTACTTAATGGAGAAAGTATTTTATATTTTGTAGGATAATTTAAATAAAAATGTCTATGTTGATTATTATTTACCTCTTTCATATGAAGAGTGTATTGGACTTAGTATGTGATGGGTGAGACCCTCTATATCCCCTCGATGCATCAGTAGGTCTAATGAGATAACTTGATAGGGTTTTGGCCAAGGCCTTAGGCATTTATAAGATCCTTATCAGAAAGCCTTGATGATGTTTGATTCTTGGTACAAAGCCTAAACTATATGTTTCGGATATCCCAAATTACGCATTCCATCATTATGTAACTAGATATTAGTTTTCGTGTGATTATTCATTTAGTAGAATATCCATGGTTAAATTTTTAACACATATGATTATTTATATGGTATTATTTTATCATCTTTTATTCCAACCATATTATGCTCAAATTATTGATTATATGGAAAGATTTTCAGTCATTTACCTTTCTATAATTGTTATTTCTTATATTCCACTATATACATACCCTTAATGAGCATCTCATCTCACCAATTTCTTATGATTTACTTTTTCCAATGATTACAAAAAGTTTTTATGATTGATACACAGGGGTAAGCTAGGGTAATAATGGTGTTCTCAAATGAAATACTATGTTGTATTTTATGTTTTTAAATGAAATATGGGAATCATGTATGTATCTAGTTTACTAAGACTAATAAACAATTTGGTCCTTTAGGATGTGATTCCTTATATATAGGCCAATGTGATTAACTAACCACCGACTATGGTTTACTGGGTTAGAGGTCTTTACAGTTGGTAATAAAGCAAGTTTAGTATAAATCTTTGGAACAATATTTATGAAAACTTATATTTGGGAATTTAACCCTTTGACCGAATTTTAGGATTAGTATAAATATTGGATATAAGCATATATATTTGGTAATGACAATGGATAACCTAAGTTAAACCTATGGATTCATAGGTTGAGAAAGTTTGATGATTTTTACATACTATAAATAATTCTTCATGGCTATGTGATTTATCACTCTGATCAGTGTTTCTCACACTTTGGTATTGGTTTTAGTCAATGGATGTATCTTGAAGGAATATGGTTATTGATGAATGTGATATAAAATGTGTTTATGATCAATCATATTGTAGAATGAATATAATGAAAAATATTGTGATTATACTTAACCAGTTATCAGGATATTTGATTAACAACATACACCTTTACCAACTCTTGGACTGACCAAATAAGATTAAGATATACTTCCCTGAGAAATAGAGTGGTGTAAACGATAGAGGAAAAATGATTCAGTTTCCTATATATTGAGAATGTGAGAAGAAATACACAAGTGAATGTCTTGTATGAATGGGAATATGTTTTGGGTTTGAGAAAGAAAGATATAAAACAATCAATTTCATTGGAAAATTGAAGAGATTTGAATAATAGTCTCCCTAAGGTATTATTGATGGTTGAATATTTTAAATGTGGAAATTATGGGAATTATTCTAATATATTTCCTAGGGGGAAAATCTATAAGCTAATCGACCAGGTTATACATGTAATACTACAAATATTGAAGAGACTAAAAATTATGTATGAAAGGAAGGAGGTATTAAAGAATAAGATGATAAATTATAGTTAATGGTTTAAGAATGAAGTATAACGATTAAAGTGATTGTGTATTTGGGTTTAATAATTATTTTATCAATGATTATTTGGTTATAAGAATCATGAGATATACAATGATTTCTAAGAATGTAATGAATAGTACCAATAACCAAGATAAGTTATTCAGTTGAAAGTTGTTCCTTTGTTAAACACTTGATTTGTGGAATATACCCATAATACTCAGAAAGCTTAGGGCAGAGACATATTTATTAAAAGAAAAGAAAATATCCATTTTTAAATGGGAGAGGGTGAACCATTACATGCCTGAAGGCCAGTGGAAAAAAACCCTTAGTTTAAGAGAAAAAAGTATATAAATACTCAGTTCAAAACAAAAAAACCTAGAAATTCATTTCCAAATGGCCATGGTCCAAAAAACAAATACCACAGTGAAACACTATCCGTCCACACTAAAGACCATCTCTGTATCTATGGAGGAACATGAAGTCATTGTATATTTCCTCACAGAAGCATAACCCTAATAGTAAAAGAACAACCCAAGATCATATCCATAGAATTTTATACCAGTTCTAGAGAAAAGTTCAAATTATCAGAAGATTTGTTCACCTTGGAGATGAAACACATGGAATAGATGAAATCTGGAAGCCGCACTGAGAAGAAACATGTTGAGCTGCTGAAAGCAGAAGACCACAGTAAAGACCATCGTTGGATCTTGAAGACGAATCGCTGCTAAAAAACCGCCGCTAATGAAAAAATTAAAAAAATTAATTTTTTTAAAAAAGATTAAAAACGATTTAACGGTGGTTTAAACCGCCACTAAAAAACAGCCACTAATTAAAAAAAAATTAAGAAAATTAGCAGTAGTTTTAAAAACTCCCGCTAAATATTTGATTGAAAAAAATTAGTAGTGGTTTTTAAAACTACCGCGGAAAAACCACCACTAAAAGACCATTTTCTTGTAGTGGGATCTCAATTTTAATATTTCAAGAGATTTTTTTGGGGATAAAAACATATGCACCAGTGTAGATGATTAATTCGATAAATATATGATGATATGTTTGTTGCTACCCTAAAATTGATTATAAAAAGTTCCTCAGATTTATTTCTTCTACTATGATCACTATGGATCTTCATTGCCTTCATATTCATCCACTAATGTGATCAAATAACAAGAGTTGCACTAGATTTCTTTGTCATACACTCAACCATTATTTCATTTTTTTCTATAATTTCTCTATTGCAATTCTTTCTATCACCTGTTTTTCCTTTAGAGACTTGGTTTAATATTTTACCATCCAAAATATGTCATTGGGTTATTCTTCCTATATAAAAGGAAGGTTGGGTTATTCCTCCTTGACAAAAGGAAGGTTGGTTGTGACACCATCAAAAGTCACGTGTTATACCAGAAGGTGTGAAAGAGGTACGTCTATATTTATATATAATCATTTTGACACTCCCATTCAAAAGTGAGGATATAGTGCATACTAGTCTCCTAAAGGAGTAGAGGTGATTGAAGAGAGGACTAGGATCTTGGTGATTTGAACCTCTATAAAAACATCCCATGTTAACTGTTTTATTTCCATGGAAACTTTTAACACTTTTATAAATCCAATAAAATTTAGTTTTTTTTAAATTTTAAATCAAGAAAGACTATTCAACCCCCTCTAGTCAATACTTCCCTAATAAGGGACCTAAAATTTTAAACATTAATTGTCAATATAATTTTTTAGTATTAATTCCACCCCAATTCAATTGGATTTAATTATAATATAATAGTTATTTAATAACATAAAACCACCACTCCTCAAGTATAAATACCACACCTTACCACCCCATTTATCCTCTAAAGCCTTTAAGATCATAAAATATCTTCCAAATCATCTCCTCCCCACTCTAATCACATTTAATTGCAGCTTGTCTCACCAAAATTCTAATTCCAAGGTATTTAAGGGATCCTTCAAAGAGGTGATATTCAAGAGGTAATTTTTGTTAAATCAAATATCTTATTTTATTTTCTTCTTCTACTTTCTCATTACCTCCTTCATATATAAATAAATAATAAATAAATAATCATATAAATACTGGAATTTTATGCTTCTAATTGAATATCTTACATCCATAAATTTTATTACCACATCTTATTTAGAGAAAAGAAACCATTTTCCAAATTATGGTGGTTAACCATCTCCATGAATAATGATTTTGTTCTTTTCCCATTACTACATTCATTGATGGCCATAAGTATTATTATGGTTAAATTAGATTTTAATAAATATATTATAACCTGTTTCATGTTATGTAACTAATATATATACATAATATTAAACAAAATGAAACTAGTTTGTGATGGTCAGAAAAACCTCCAAAATAAACTAAATATTTATCATTAATGTTTTATTAAATGAATCAAACCCTTGTAAAAATTAAAAATGAAATATGGGACCATTTATACTTTTATAATTGAATTAATAACATTTCATTTCAATTCTTTAGTCTTATACCCATTTGAAAAGAATATCCATAAATATACAGAAGTGAACCGACCATAATACCATAAAACAAACACATCTGAAATAATGAAAATAATGAAATATTTTTAATGAATAAGTGATAATATATTATAAAACTATCATATAAGGTATTATAAATATTAATAGAGTTAATTAATTAATTAATAAAATTATTTAAACAATTATACAGGAGGATAAACAATGATGCACTAAAGGGAATCATGGGGTAAGGGTTTCTCATCTCACTTTTACTTCTATTAGGCATATGCCTTATTCACCAATTATTTATTGTGCGTGGTGTATATAATAACATTTGTTATGTCATATCATTAATATCATTGTGTTAATTTTATTGAATTTTTAATTTGATAATTATTACTTTTATGGGTCATGTAATTCAACTGATTACAAAGTTTTAAGGGATTTCTTAAATTAGTTTCTATTCATTGAGTTAAACATCTACTTAATTGATTTTTTCATGATAGGATTATGTGTGAAATGAATTTTTATTATCTTATGTTGTATTTAAACTTTTTTTATTTATATTTAAATTGATTAAACATAATCGATTAATTTTATTAACACTCACTTCAATGATATGTTATTTTTAAGAGACTCTTTTAACAAAAATTATATTTATTAAGTTGTCCTTAAGACTCTCTTTTCTTAAATGTACATGTTTTATATAATATTTTCCAAAAATATTTTAATATTATCCTATTATATTTTAAATTCATTTTTACTCATGTTTTACATTTAAAAAAATGGGCTGAAAGGTATATTTTGTCATTTTCTAAACAAGGTTCTTTGAAACTCATCTGATAATAATATGGAAGGAATGATTTTTTAACTTATATGACATGAGATAATTTTCCCCCATCATGAATCCTTAATATTTTTGAGATTCCTTTAAAAATTTATAAATTTATCTTCAACAAAATGTTTTGTTTTATAATTACATGGTGTCTTTAACATAAGTGATTTTCAAAGTGAAAAATGGTATGTTCATCAAGAATATTTCCCCAACATAATTTAAAGTATTTTCATCTATATCAATATCCTTTGTTGAATATTATATTTTTCTAAGGTTGATCTCTTAGGATACCATATTACATATTTTATTAAATGGTTATTGATTTGTTTATACTATTCTGATACCATTCACTATATTACTCTGGATGGTTTGTGATTATGTTTACTTAATGGGGAAAGTCATTTATATTTTGTAAGATAGTTTAAATACAAATGTATATGTTGATTATTATTTACCTATTTCATATTAGGAGTGTATTGGACTTAGTATGTGATGGGTGAGACCCTCTATATCCCCTCGATGAACCAGTAGCTCTAATGAGATAAACTAGATAGGGTTTTGTCCAAGGCATTACACATTTATAAGATCCTTATCCCAAAGCCTTGATGGTGTTTGATTCCTGGAACAAAGCCTAAACTATATGTTTCAGATGTACAAAATTAAACATTCCATCATTATGAAACTAGAAATTAATTTTCATGTGATTATTCGTTTAGTAGAGTGTCCAGGGTTATGTTTTTAACACATGTGATTATTTATATGGTATTATTTTATCATATTTTATTCCAACCATATTATGATCAAGTTATTGATTAAATGGAAATCTTTTCAGTCATTTACCTTTCCATAATTGTTATTGCTTAGCTTCCACTGTATACATACACTTAATGAGCATCTGATCTCACCCATTTCTTATGATTTATTTTTTCCCATGATTCCAATATTATTTTATGATTGATACACAAGGATAAGATAGGGTAATAATAGTGTTCCCGAAGGAATTACTATGTTTTATTTTATGTTTTCAATTGAAATATGGGAATCATGTATGTATCAAGTTTACTAAGACTAATAAACTATTTGGTCCTTCAGGATGCGATTCCTTATATATAGTCCAATGTGATAAACTTACCACCGACTATGGGCTACTTGGTTATAGGTCTTTACAGTAGGTAATAAAGAAATTTTAGTATAAATCTTGGGAAATAGATTTATGAAAACATAGATTTGGGAATATAACCCTATGAATGACTTTGAGGATAAGTCTAAATATAGGGTATAAACATATATATTTGGTAATGACAATGGATAACCTAGGTTAAACCTAAGGATTCATTGTTTGAGAAAGTGTGATGATTTTTACATCCTATAAACGATTCTTCAGGACTATGTGATTTATCACTCTGATTAGTGTTTCTCACACTTTGGTATTGGTTTTCGTAAATGGATAGATCTTGAAGGAATATGGTTATTGATGAATGTGATATAAAATGTGTTTATGATCAATCATATTGTATAATGAATATAATGAAAAATATTGTGATTATACTTAACAAGTTATCATGATATTTGATTGAAAACATACACCTTTACCAACTCTTGGACTCACCAAATAAGATTAGGATACACTTCACTGAGAAATAGAGTGGTGTAAAGCATAGAGGAAAGATGATTCAGTTTCCTATATATTGAGAATGTGAGAAGAAATACAAAAGTGAATGTCTTGTATGAATGGGAAGATGTTTTGGGTTTAATAAAGAAGGATATAAAACAAGCAATTTCATTGGAAAATTGAAGAGATTTGAATAATAGTCTCCCTAAGTTATTATTGATGGTTGAATATTTTAAATGATGAAATTATGGGAATTATTATAATATATTTCCTAGGGGGAAAATTAGTAAGAGAATCAACCAGGTTATACATGTAATACTACTAATATTGAAGAGACTAAAAATGATGTATGAAAGTAAGGAGGTATTAAGGAATAAGATGATAAATTATAGTTAATGGTTTAAGAATGAAGTAGAATGATTAAAGTGTTTGTGTTTGTTGGTTTAATAATTATTTTATCATTGATGATTTGGTTATAAGAATCATGAGATAAAAAATGATTTCTAAGAATGGGATGAATAATACCAATAACCAAGATAAGTTATTCTATTGAAAGTTGTTCCTTTAGTAAACACTTGATTTGTGGAATATACCCACAATACTCAGAAAGATTAAGGCAGAGCCCTATTTATTAAAAGAAATAAAAATATCCCTTTTTAAATAGGAGAGGGTAACCCATTACATGCCTGAAGGCCAGTGGAAAAAAACCATTGGTTTAGGAGAAAAAATTCTAGAAATACACAGTTTAAAACAAAAAAACCAGAAATTCAATTCCAAATGGCCATGTCCCAAAAAACAATTACCACAGTGATACACTAGCCTTCCACACCAAAGACCATCTCTGGATCTATGGAGGAACACGAAGTCGCTACATATTTCCTCACAGAATGATAACCCTCACAACAGAACAACAACCCATGATCATATCCATAGAATTTTATACCAGTTCTAGAGAAAAGTTCAAATTATCAGAAGATTTGTTCACCTTGGAGATAAAACGCATGGAATAGATGAAATCTAGAAGCCATGTTGAGAAAAAACATGCTGAGCTGTTGAAAGCCAAAGACCACACCGAAGACCATCGCTGGATCTTGAAGAAAAATCGCTGCTAAAAAAGTGATGCTAATTAAAAAATTAAAGAAATTAAAAAAAAATTAAAAAAGATTAAAAACGATTTAGCAACGGTTTAAACCGCCACTAATTAAGTTTTTTTTAAAAAAAATTAGTGGTGGTTTTAAAAACCACCTCTAAATATTTGATTGAAAGAAAATTTATTGGTGGTTTTTAAAACCACTATGAAAAAACCTCCGCTAAAAGACCATTTTCTTGTAGTGGGATCTCAATTTTAATATTTCAAGAGAATTTTTTGGGATAAAAACATATGCACCAGTGCAGATGATTGATTCGATAAATATATGATGATATGTTTGTTTCTTCCCTCAAATTGATTATAAAAAGTTCCTCAGATTTATTTCTTCTACTGTGATCACTAAGGATCTTCATTGCCTTCATATTCATCCATTGATGTGATCAAATAACAAGAGTTCCACTAGATTTCTTTGTCATATACTCAACCATTATTTCATTTTTTTCTATTATTTCTCTGTTGCAATTCTTCCTATCACCTGTTTTTCTTTTATAGTCTTGGTTTAAGCTTTTCCCATCCAAAATATGTCTTTGGGTTATTCTTACCATATAAAAGGAAGGTTGGGTTATTCCTCCTTGACAAAAGGAAGGTTGGTTGTGACACCATCAAAAGTCACGTGTTATACGACAAGGTGTGAAAGAGGTACGTATATATTTATATATAATAATTTTGTCACTCCCATTCAAAAGTGAGGATATAGTGAATACTAGTCTCCTAAATTAGTATAGGTGATTGAAGAGAGGACTAGAATCTTGGTGATTCGAACCTCTATAAAAATATCCCGTGTTAACTGTTTTATTTCCATGGATACTTTTAACAATATTATAACTCAAATAAAATTTAGTTTTTTTTTAAATTTTAAATCAAGAAAGACTATTCAACCCCCCTCTAGTCAATACTTCCCTAACAAAGGACCTAAATTTTTAAACATTAATTGTCAATATAAGTTTTTAGTATTAATGCCACCCCAATTCAATTGGCTCTAATTATAATATAATAGTTATTTAATAATATAAAACCACCCCTCCTCAAGTATAAATACCACCCCTTACCACCCCATTTCTCCTCCAAAGACTTTAAGATGATAAAATATCTTCCAAATCATCTCCTCCCCACTCTAATCACATTTAAGTGTAGCTGGTCTCACCAAAATACAAATTCCAAGGTATTTAAGGTATCCTTCAAAGAGGTGATATTCAAGTGGTAATTTTTCTCAAATCAAATCTCTTATTTTATTTTCTTCTTCTACTTTCTCATCACCTCCTTTATCTATAAATATATAATAAATAAATAATCATGTAAATACTAGAATTTTATTCTTCTAATTTAATATCTTACATCCATCACTTTTATTACCTCATCTTATTTAGAGAAAAGAAACCATTTTCCAAATTATAGCCGTTAACCGTCTCTGTGAATAATGATTTTGTTGTTTTTCGATTACTACCTTCATGGATGTCCATAAGAATTATTATGGTTAAATAAGATTTTAATAAATATATTATAACCTATTTCATGTTATTTAACTAATATATATACATAATATTAAACGAAATGAAACTATTTTGTGATGGTCAGAAAAACTACCAAAATAAACTAAATATTAATCATTAATGTTTTATTAAATTAATCATACCCCTGTAAAAATTAAAAATGAAATATGGGACCATTTATAATTTTATAATTGAATGAATAACATTTCATTTCACTTCTTTAGTCTTAGAACCATTTGAAAAGAATATCCATAAATATACAGAAGTGAACCGACCATGAAACCATGAAACAAACACATCTGAAATAATGAAAATAATGAAATATTTTTAATGAATAAGTTATAATATGTTATAAAAGTATCATATAAGGTATTATAAATATTAATATAGTTATTTAATTAATTAATAACATTATTTAAACAATTATACAGGAGGATAAACAATGATGCACTAAAGGGAATCATGGGGTAAGGGTCTCTCGTCTCACTTTTACTTTTATTAGGCATATGCCTTATTCACCAATTTTTTATTGTGTGTGGTGTATATAATAACATTTTATATGTCATATAATTAATATCATTGTGTTAATGTTATTCAATTTTTAATTAGATAATTATTACTTTTATGGGGCATGCAATTCAACAAATTACAAAGTTGTAAGGGATTTAATAACTTAATTTCTATTCATTGGGTTTAACTTATACTTAATTGATTTTTTCATGATAGGATTATGTGTGAAATGAATTTTTATTATCTTATTTTGTATTTAAACTTTTTTTTAATTGTATTTAAATTTATTAAACATAATCGATTAATTTTATTAACACCCACTTCAATGATATGTTATTTTTAAGAGACCCTTTTAACAAAAATTATATTTATTAAGTTTTACTTAAAAATATCTTTTCATCAATGTCCATGTCTTATATAATATTTTCCAAAAATATTTTAATATTATCATATTATATTTTAAATTCATTTTTACTCATGTTTTATATTTGAAAAAATGGATTGAAAGGTATATTTTGTCATTTTCTAAACAAGGTTCTTTGAGACTCTTCTGATAATAATATAGAAGGAATGATTTTTAAACTTATATGACAGGAGAGAATTTCCCACCATCATGACTCTTTAATATTTTTGAGATTCCTTTAAATGTTTATAAACTTATCTTCAATAAAATGTTTTGTTTTATAATTTCATGGTGTCTTAAACATAAGTTATTTTCAAAGTGAAACATGGTACGTTCATCAAGAATTTTTCCAAAACATTATTTAAATTATTTTCATCTATATCAATATACTTTGTTGAATATTATGTTTCACTAAGGTTGATCTCTTATGATACCATATTACATAGTTTAATAAATGGTTATTGATTTGTTTATACTATTCTGATACCATTCACTATATTACTCTGGATGGTTTGTGATTATATTTACTTAATGGGGAAAGTTATTTATATTTTGTAAGATAGTTTAAATAAAAATGTATATATTGATTATTATTTACCTATTTCATATTATGAGTGTATTGGACTTAGTATGTGACGGGTGAGACCCTCTATATCCCCTCAATTCATTAGTAGGTCTTATGAGATAAAATAGATCGGGTTTTGGAACGACATTACGCATTTATAAGATCCTTATCACAAAGCCTTGATGATGCTTGATTCTTGGAACGAAGCCCAAACTATATGTTTCAGATGTTTGAAATTACACATTTCATCATTATGAAACTAGATATTAATTTTCATGTGATTATTTATTTAGTAGAGTGTCCATGTTTAAGTTTTTAACACATGTGATTATTTATATGGTATTATTTTATCATCTTTTATTCCAACCAAATTATTCTCAAGTTATTGATTAAATGGAAAGATTTTCAGTCATTTACCTTTCCATAATTGCTATTGCTTAGCTTCCACTGTATACATACCCTTAATGAGCATCTGATCACACCCATTTCTTATGATTGATTATTTCCCATGATTCCTATATGTTTTTATGATTGATACACATGGATAAGCTAGGGTAATAATAGTGTTCTCAAAGGAATTACTATGTTTTATTTTATGTTTTCAAATGAAATATGGGAATCATGTATGTATCTAGTTTACTAAGAATAATAAACTATTTGGTTCTTCAGGATGTGATTCCTTATATATAGGCCAATGTGATAAACTGACCACCGACTATGGGCTACTTGGTTAGAGGTCTTTACAGTTGGTAATAATGAAAGTTTAATATAAATCTTGGGAACTAGATTTATGAAAACATAGATTTGGGAATATAACCCTATGAGTGAATTTGAGGATAAGTCTAAATATAGGATATAAACATATATATTTGGTAATGACAATGGATAACCTAGGTTAAACATAAGGATTCATAGGTTGAGAAAGTGTGATGATTTTTACATCCTATAAATAATTCTTCATGACTATGATTCAGTTTCCTATATATTGAGAATGTGAGAATAAATACACAAGTGAATGTCTTGTATGAATGGGAAGATGTTTTGGGTTTAATAAAGATGGATAAAAAGCAATCAATTTTATTGTAAAATTGAAGAAATTTTAATAGTGGTCTTCCTAAGGTATTATCGATGGTTGAATATTTTAAATGTGAAAATTATGGGAGTTATTCTAATATATTTCCTAGGGGTAAATCAAGAAGAGAATCAACCAGGTTATACATGTAATACTACTAATATTGAAGAAACTAAAAATGATTAATGAAAGGAAGGAGGTATTAAGGAATAAGATGATAAAGTATAGTTAATGGTTTAAGAATGAAGTATAATGATTAAAGTGATTGTGTATTTGGGTTTAATAATTATTTTATAAATGATGATTTGGTTATAGGAATCATGAGATAAAAAATTATTTCTAAGAATGTGATTAATAATACCAATAACCAAGATATGTTATTTTGTTTAAAGTTGATCCTTTGTAAAACACATGATTTTTGGAATATAACCATAACACTCAGAAATCTTAGGGCAGAGCCCTATTTATTAAAATAAATGAAAATAACCCTTTTTAAATGGGAGGGGGTAACCCATTAAATGACTAAAGGCTAGTGGAAAACAACCATTGTTTTAAGAGACAGAAGTCTAGAAATACACAGTTCAGAACAAAAAACCTAGAAATTCAATTCCAAATGTTCATGGCCCAAAAAAAATACCACAGTTAAAAACTAGTCTTCCACACCACAGAAAACCACTGAATCTATGGAGGAACAAGAATTAGCTGCATTTTTCCTCATAGAACCATAACCCTCATATCAAAACAACAACCCATGATCATATCCATAGAATTTTATACCAGTTCCAGAGGAAAGCTAAAATTATCAGAAGATTTGTTCACCTTGGAGATGAAATTCTTGGACTAGATAAAATCTGGAAGCCGCGCTGAGAAGAAACATGCGGATCTGCTGAAATCCAAAGGCCACACTGAAGACCATAATTGGATCTTGAAGACGAATCGATTGGACCACATGAAAAATAGAAGCCACACTTGCTGAGCCACTAAAATCTGAAATCTGAAACCAGAAGAAACATGCCATCATCACCTGAATACCCGAGATGAGAAGAGAAACACTACACCACCACGTTGAAAAGAGATCCACTGCTGAAGATCGGAACCTCTGAAGTCGAATCCCAAAAACGGTTGCCGCTACCTCCTTCACTGCCAAAGACCTCCGCTCACTGAACCTGCACCACCAATAATTTCACAGCTTTGGAGAGCCTCTTATCTATGCCGGACCACCCATCGAAACCCTAGGGTGACCCCTAGAGTATATCTCCCAAGAGTACCTGATATAACCGTAATATGTTATTTATATTGGGATAATAATGATAAAAATATTTTTATGGGATAGTATTGGTGATATCAAAATGGTTAGTGATTTGATGGTTTATGTTTTCTAGGTTTACTACATGTTTGGAGTTAAGGAATATATTTAATAACCTGAGATCTTATTTTTGGAATCATGTTTTTTTATTACGGTTTAAAGGTGATCAAGATATTCAATTTTTTTGGCGTGTAATAATAAGAGCTAAAATATGTTGTTTAGAGAATCTAATGTTAAGTTAATTTTGTAAATTTAGTAACATTCCTTCTAAGTGTTTGGTCTTTGTATTTGGACATACATATTTTGGATGAGTTTTCAGATTAACTACTTCTGGAATGGATTAATTGAACTTTTGAAATTATTTTTTATTGATAAAAAGTGATAACCATTTTGGGTTCAATGAATATTTAAAGTTATAAGGAATGAATTTTAGATCTTATGATTCATTAAAAGAGATTCAGGCATGAAGAATTCATCTTGAACATCCATTTCCTATCATAAGAGATGAGGTGAAAATAGACCGAAGAACAACCAAAGGATGAGATTATGCTTGTGACATGAAAAGGAATCAAGTAAGTTCATTTTATAAAGTTCCTATATAGATAGTAAATAATCCCTCAACTTTAGGAAAAGTATTTTTGGAACAACAATATTATCTGTTTACTTTTCTTACTATAAATTCAATAGTCTTTTAACCGATCACAAGATTTACGGTTTTGTGACCATTAACTTTCTAATGAACATGTTGTATATCATTCTATATTAGAATTTGATAGTTATAGTTCTATTAAATGTGCTTATTTTCTCTTATCACTATTGTTCTCCTATATGAAAATATAGTTTTTTAGTGACCTTCACATTTTCCTTTCCCTCTTTTTAAGATGAATTTTTATTAACTCTTCTTACACAATGGGTTTCCCACAAAGGAATTTTAAAATATCAACCATTATTTTTCAAATTGAAATTTTAAATTGCGAGGATCATATTTATTGAAGGTGGGAAGAATATAACACCCCAATATTTTTAAAATAACACTATGTTTAATAGATTACATTACACATAAAACTGAGCTTAAACAAATAAATAAATATTATTATTTAATTGTGATAATTATCACCTAGATGTTGTTATGATGGGAATGAATGATATTTACTAAAGTATGAAAATATAGTATACACTTTTTTATAAAATTAATTCATTGGTTATTAACTAATTAGAAATGAAAGAAAAACCAATTGAACATAAAGGATGTGTTTTTATAAAAATACTATTTTTATGCCCATAATGAAATTTTATCTAATGAAATTAAATTAATCACTATTAGTGAAATATATTAATAAAATTATTATTTTATATTTTCAATAAAATATTTTTAAATTAATCTAATAATATTTATAGTATTAATATAAGAATAAATCCAATTTTTAGTGTAAAAAGCTATATTTTTGTAAAAGGCAATTTTACTGCCTTTTAATGGCACACCTATATTAAAACTAAATTTTGAAAATTTTATAATTTTTATTTTAAAATATAAAATTAATTTTTTAAATCATTATTCCAAAATTATAATAGGTTAAATTTTTGGTATTTTTTCTGGAAGTTTCATTTTTTGATTAATAGTGAAAATACTAAATTTTAATTTAAAACTTTCATTTAGTATAAATAATTTATAAGGATAAATTATATTTTGAATAGGTTTTAAAGTCAAATTAGATAAATTATAAATCTATTAATGGAATTTATCTCTTTGGAATCTTTTTTATATTGAATTTAGATATAAAAACATTGTAAACTTTTGAACAATTTCACTTTAAAAACCCACATTCTCATCCTGTCCACGAGATTAATTTTAAATCTAATTTTTAAAATTTTCTGAATTTAATATCTTAAAATGGATTAAATATTTGGAATAATAAGGTTTAAGTTCAGTTTTAAGGTCATTGTTCTTAGGAATAATAAAGTTACCATGGTAAAAAAATATTTACCACAGTATAGGTAAAATAATGAAACTGATTAATGTTAAAAGGTAAAAGCTTAAAATACTAAAAAATACCCCATTAAATGGGTTTTTGATGCATTTATTGACCATAAAATTACTTTAAAACTTTAATTATCAATATAATTTTTTGTAATTATTTCCACCCCATTGTGGATGGCTTGAATTATAAAATAATCACTATTTAATCACTTAAAATCACCCATCCTCAAGTATAAATACCACACCTCCCCACCCCATTTATCCTAAAAAGAATTTCATCTCATAAAATATCTAAAAAAACCTATACTAATCATTATAAACACATCCAAGTGCTTCTGTTATCCCAAAAATACCAATTCCATGGTTTTAAGGGATCCTTCAAGGAGGTGATATTCAAGAGGTAATTTTATCAAACCACCTCTCCTATTTTATTTTATTCATCTAATTTGTCCTCAAATACATAATATATCAAGGTAAAATAACTACATAATCATGTACATACTGAAATTTTATTTTTATATTGGAATATACTATATAAATCCCTTCTATTATCTCCTCTTATTCAAATAAACGGAACCATTGTCCAAATTATGGGGACTAACCATCGCCGTGAATAATGATTTTGTTCATTTTTCATTACCACCTCCATGGATGGTCATAAAAGTATTATTATGGTTAAATAATATTTTATTAAGTATATTATAACCTATTTCATGGTTTTTAACTCATATGTAAACATAATATTAAATAAAATGAAACTATTTCTTGATGGTCATAAAAAACGCCAAAAGAAACTAAACATTTATCATAAACATTTTATTAAATGTATAATCCCCATGTATGAAAGAAAAATGATATATGGGACTATTTAAAATTATGTAAGTGCAATAATACCATTTCATTTTACTTCTATATTTTATCCTTATTTTATAAGAACATCCATAATTGTACACAAGTGAATCGACCATGAAACCATGAAACAAACACACCCAAAACAATAAAACAAAATGAACTATTATTAATGAAGGAGTGATAATATATTATAAAATAATCATATAAGTTATTATAAATATTAATATAGTTCTAAAATTAATTAATAAAATTATTTAAACCATTATACAGGAGGTTAAAGAATACTACACTAAAGGGAAGTTTGAGGTAAGAGTTTCTCATGTCAATTTTACTTCCATGAGATATATACCTTATTCACCACTTATTTCCTATGTGTGATGTATATAATAGACATTTATATATCATATTATTAATTTATTATCTTCATGGTATTAAATATTTCTCTTGATAATTATTAATTTTATGGGGTATATAATTCATCTGATTACAAAGTGGTAAGGGAATTATTAACTCAATTTCCGTTTATTAGATTAAAATTCTACTTTATTGATTTTTTGATGATAAGATTATGCATGAAATGACTTTTAATTACCTTATTTTATATTTTATCTTTTTTTATTTGTATTTATAGTGGATACACATAATCAACTAATTTTATTAATGGTCACTCCAATGATATTACATATTTAAGAGAATTTCTTTTTTAAAAATTATCTTTCTAATGTTTTTCTTAAAACTATATTTTATTTAATGTATATGTTTTATATAAATATTAACAACTCTTTACTATTATCCTATGATTTTTTAAATGCATTTTTACTCATTTTTTTTCTATTTACAAAATTATTTGAAAGGTATATTGTTTTTGTTTTCTAAACAAGGTTATTTTAGACTTTTCCAAAAAAAAATGAAAGGAGTGTTTTTATAACTTATAAGACATTAGAGTATTTTACCAACATCATGACACCTTAGTGTTTAGAATCTTATTTTACAAGTATAAATGTTTATCTTTAAATAAAAATTTTTCTTTTATAATTTCTTGGATTTTTAAAGATAAGTTATTTTAAAAGTGAAAAGGGTATTTTCATCAAGAATTTTTCAACGATCTCATTTAATGTATTTGTATACATGTAAAAATACTTTTATAAATATTTTAATTAACTTATTTTTGATCTATTATGATACCATATTACATATTTGATTAAATTATTATTAATTTGTTTGTACAATTTTTGATACTGTTCTCCATATTACACTAGATGGTTTGTGCTTTTGTTTACTTAATGGGGAATGTTATTTACATTTTGTATGATAGTTTCAATACAAATTTATATGATGATTATATTTTAACCCTTTTATATGAGGAATGTATTAAACTTAGTAAGTGATGGGAGGTTATAAAATATCCACAAAATGCATTGGTAGGTCTCACGATACAAAATAGAATGGGTTTTTTCCAAGGCCTTACCCATTTATAAGATTCTTGGTATGAAGTATTTATGATGTTATATTCTTGGCATGAAGCCTCAAAGGTAAGTTTCACATGTACAAAAATAATTCATTCCAATATTATGAAACTAGTTATTAATTTCTATATTATTGTTGAATTAGTAGAATATCCATGGTTAATTTTTCAATCTCATTTGAATATTTATATTGTATTATTTGATCATCTTTTATTTTGGACATATTATGATTATGTTATTGATTAAATGGCATGTTTTTTAGTTATTTAACTTTATATAATTGGTATTTATTATATTATTCTATATATATACCCTTACTAAGTATCTCATCACTCTCATTTCTTATATTTTATTTTTCCCCCGGATACCAAGAAGTTTATTATGATTGATTTGTAGGGATAAACCAGGGGAATAATGATAATTTGGGATGTGATTCCTTGTATCTATTCCAATGTAATAAAGTAACCACTGACTCTGGGCTACAGGGGTGGGGGTCTTTACAGTTACTACCTTCTATATAGACCCATGAACTAATACCTCATCACTAGGTGGATCATTATCATGATATTTATATATAATATTAGTTGGATATCATCATTGAGGAATGATGTAGAAGTAAAGATGCACCATAGTCAAAGAGTATGTATAGGGAGATAACTCTATAAGGACATGGAAACCAAAACCCATTTCTATATGATGTACATACCGATGTTTCCGTATAACTAGTGACTACATGTATCGAGTCAACAAGAAGGTATTAGAGTCATGGTGAATGGATAAATTTCACATCACACCATCACTAAGTTCCCTAGCCTATGAGCCAACCTCGAGACACTTTAACACTATTACCCTAGTTACCAAACCCAACCTCACAACTAGAAAATATTCAAACTCCATTACTAAGATAAATACCATTTGATATTACTCTATCATGACCTGACTCACCAGGGCCTGCTTTCCCAATGATAAGTTAAGTGTTACTCCCCAATCCTACATCCAATATGAAAAGGGTGGGTGATAAGAACCGAGTAGTCATATCACTCACCTGGGAGGCCTTAGACTAAGTCACCCCCACCCACATCTCCAAACACTAATACAATGAATAAATGAAAGATAAAACTAATACCAAGATGCATGGATGCAATTAAATTCCACATCATACTATAAAACCTATATAGGAAAATAGAAAGCACCAAATACAAGACCACCAAAACTATAAGATTCCAACCTACTAGTAAAAAGGGGATTACTGTCAAATGAAATTCTCAAAACTGACTATGATTATTTTATCTCAACTATGCTCCAACTGATCCTTGTACACCTATGACTCTATCTAAAGACCTGTAGTCTACATAAGACACGACATGTGCGAGTAAATACAATATATGGGTGAATATAAACTTACCCAGTAGGACACCCTAAAATCACCAAATATAACATAATAATAGATTCAGATCATAATAAATGATAAAATCAATCTATATATACTCAATATAAACACAAAGTCTCAAAGAAGGTCACAAACACACTACTATCCTAGGATTCTTCTCAAGGCTTTTAGGTAACTCTCATCTAGGAGAACTTACTCCTTGGGTATTTCTAACACCGATGGAGCTCAACCGAGAGATTCTCCATTTCGGGTCTCACCATAAAAAAATTAAACATTGGAACTTACAAGTTTTCAATACATAAAAAGTAGATCATACCCTGGTCCTATGGGGGATACCTAACCCTACCTAGATTAACCCACTAAGATGGTGATCACATGCCTTGATAATTGATAATAGGATACCATACCCAAAATAGGGAATAATTATAGTGGATCACACCCCAAGACACATAGAGGGGTACATGAATCTATCCAGGACTAACCTATAGAAAGGATCCCTCATCCTATGCTTAGGATGGGATGCCTCACTATACCCTCATAGGGGAGAACCAAGGGGACATACCCTACTAATTACCAACTATAATAAGGATAATGAGGGATCCTACCAAATCTACAAGGGGTACAAGGTGTGTCCTGCTAAGCCCAAACTAGACGAGTCCATGCCCAAGTTCTTCAGCTTGTGGCTATTTACTCTGGCCTTTTCCATGAACACTGGTTGTACCTATATACCTAGACATGTCCAGGTACTCTAGTCCTAGCCATGTAACCTAGGAATGCCTATGTTCCTTTACCTAGAGGCACATACTGATTCAGAAATATTGGGTCACCTATTGTGTGATACTTTTCTCTATACATAAACCTATCTTTTATAGAAAGGACCACATGACACATGTTCATCTAAAATACATGTCCTGTAGATCATGGTTTTCTAGATTCCCACAATCTTCATGCATGTCCATCCATTCCACCCCCACCTATGATCCAACTAGAAAATCTACCAAGGAACTTGGATATGAGGTTAAAAAAACCAAAATCGTCACTATTGGCCAGATTTAGGCCACCCAAACTACTTGTAGATTATCCCTATAAAACCATGTTGGAAAATGCTAAATCCTGCAAACTAAAGATCTTTGATTCATGTTTGATCTACTGTCTAACTGCATCACTACTCTATCATGCTCTCAATCCTAAAACCATAACCTGTATAAATGATCCATTACACTATAGATAAACTTCACAATGATCAGTTTTAGGGTATTGTCAAACTTTCAATCAAACAGGAATACCGATGATGAAAAATAGAAGAACAAATGGAGAAAATAATGAAACACAAAGGTGAGGAATGAACATTGGACATTGTTCAGGTTTTCCTCAATCCATTGATGAAGATAACATCAAATTCAAGGAATAATCAAGGATCAAAAAACATTATCAATTCCTAATTATAGGCAGATAAATCAATAATCTACTCACAAATTAAATTGTTAAAATAATTGATTATCCTTTAACATACGACAAGAAAATATGGTATTAAACCAAAATAAAAAATTTGTACCTTTATATTGGATCGATCACGGGTGAATAATTAATCCTGCAACATTTTCATTAATGAGATCTAATAACTCCTTTGTTGAAGACGATATCATTGGAAATCTAATCACCAAACCACGATCTTGTTATCATAGCAAAAAATCTTCTATAAAGTCCTCTCAAATATCTCAGGTTATATGGATTACCCTAGGATTTCGATATAATTGGGTTTAAATAGATACATATTAGGTATAATCTAATTTCATAATTAATATATCAATCATTAATTAATTTAATTATAATTTCACCCACGACCACTCTTAAACAGATACCCAACACACACAAAGGTTATATCACAACTAGTGTAAAAATCACATTCCAAATTAAATGGTGGTCTCATATTTCCCATATAGAACATACTTCCAAATATATTTAATTATTTTAGAAAAACCACACACACATGATATAATATTTTTAAAATTTTTATTTTATCAACATCAAGGCTTCATGGGCCCTAAAATACCATGCTAACTTCAATCCCCTTCAAAATTATTCTATAAAATATTTCAAAGTTTTGTAATGTAAAAACAAAGTTGTTACAGAACTGGTCTTAATTTCAAAGGATTGATTAATAGAGTTGTAGAACTAACACAATGTTTAATACAAGTTAAGAATACCATGAAAATAAATATTTGCATGGGGAATTGATTAAAGACAATGAAAAGATAATTTAATTTTCCATGAGTATTATTGAAGAATAATATGCGTATTTTTGATGAATAATTCAATGAATATTAAAGGCCATGAAAAATTATATTAACATATTTTCACGTTGAACTATTTTGAAGAAGGAATTAAAGTTGGCCTGCCAATTTTTATACTTATTAATTACTAAGTATATTATGGGTGTTAATAAAAATATATTCATCCATCTCAAACCACATTAGATATCTCTATCCCACACATGTGGGAATAGGTTCAACCACATTGAAGATCCATCCAATCCAGCTAGCCATGGAGGTAGGAGGGTGCTCATAGTTTCCACATGACGTGTGCATGGGTTTGCACGTTGTGCACACCGAGAGTGCATGGAGGTACCTTGGTGGACCGTACATGTGTGTTGTGGTCCAGTGAGGGTGTGTGTACTAGGTGTTCTAGGTGACAAACCTTGGTGGTGGATCAAGAGGTAAAATACACAGGGTGTCTTATAAAGTGGATCCCAGCCAAACTCAACACTGAAGTGGGACTCACATTTCATGATCACTATTACTATGTTAAAAAAAGGATACCAAAATAAAGACAACCATTAGATATGTTTTATCATATCCCTTATCATCTTCAACTTATGACCATTGGGTTTTTTATCCACGAGCTCTATGGATTCATCATTTCCATTCTAGTGTTCTACACACATCAGTCTGACCATCTCTAATGATCATGTTAAGAGAAGAATACATGCTCGATATCATGCATGAAATATATATATTTTATGCATGTGATAATGAAATTAATGAGATTCAATTGAATATAAAATAATTTATAGAGGACCTTTCAAGTATCCAAAATAATTTATGAGATTAGGTTAAGGTGTTTCATGCAATCGTCATCACATACACATTAGTAAAAACTTGTAAAGGGAGAATAAACTGATTAACATGAATACTCCTTTAAAAAAATGCTTCTTTGAAAAATAATGGTAACTCACTTTCATTATTTTTAGGTATTCAAAATTGATTATGGTCATAACATAGTTTTTGGGGGTTTTTAATGAGTTTTTACTTGGAATGAGAAGAAGACCAGACATAGTAAATGTAAGGGGAGAGGTTGTGGTTCCTTGTATATAAATATCAAGGTATTGATACCAAGATGTATTTTTGTTCAATTATTCTTGTGTGATATCTCACTCTCAACCAATGAAAATAATATTTGATGAAACATTTTTTTTCTTAAAGGGAAGTTTCACAAGACCTATGCACATAAAGAAAATATTGTGAGAAAATAAAGCTTTTATGAATCCACAAGAGTCCCCAAAAGCCTTATTTGGTTTCTCAAAGAGAATAACCTTACATGAATTAGTTCCAAGATAATATTTGTTACAAATGAATAATAAGAACTTGAGTTTATCTCATGCTTTTACTTGGACGAATAATAAAATAATAGAAGTCATAAGTCTCCTTTGTTAATGAGAAGAGATTATAAAATAGTTTCAAACTTGGCTTGCATTGAGGAAAAGTTTAGGTTTGACATCATGATTTAAAAGTGATAGATTCTTATGTCAATATATATATATATGATACAAAACCCACTTATTTATTTAATTTATTGAAGATAGAGAGAATGAGGAACCAATATTTCATATAAAAGAATCATTTCATGCACTAAAGAATAATAAGAGAGAAAATAATAAGAAGAAGATATTGCGAGTGGCACACAATAATTGTTCAATAATAGGTAAAATATGATGAGTATCCTACCTATAATATATTACTTTATCATAGAAGTTGAAATAATTTTGATGTAAACAATCAGATTTCTGCAAGATAAGAAGAAGATCAATTCTATGAGGGACTTGAGTCAATATAGGCGATATTACTTCAAGGTGGTACAAGCCCAATCAATTGTACAATGGGATAAAAATCCCACTCTTTCTTTATACCTGGATGATTCTAGGATAATGAGATTATAGTCATACCCTTTATCATTCTTTCTTTGATGATAATAAAAAAGTTGTGTGTTCATAGAATAAAAAGCTCTATGCATCAAGGATTTAGTTATCCTTAGGGTGGAGAACCTCACTAAAAATCCTTGTGTTCTTTTATACTACTTTTTGATTCCAAATATTCATTTTCACGGAAAAAATATAATATAAAATCATCTAGAGGGAGATAAATCCAATTAATGAATAAGTGAGGAGGTAAAAAATGGGATAAAAGTTCTAATAGGCCATTCTACACCAATTATCTACACCCTCAGTGTGGTCACATACCAAAGTGATAATTTTAATTGGTATCAGAGTAGGTTACATTACTATTGGATTATATTTTATTATAATTTATTTTATTCTTTAAAAAGTAATATAGAATTAAATCTTAGAGGAATTATATCAACTGCTAATCAGAATTTAATCTATTTTAAGACCTTGGAGAGTAAATGGAAGAGATATTTGAAAAAGAAGAATAGAGTATCCTTCTTATGTAAATAGTAATATAAATATTTTTTCCCATGCTTTGATTCTATAAAATATATTACCAGTAATGAAGAAGATTACATGGAAGTTCAAACTACCATCAAGTAAATGGGTAACCTTTCTACCTTAGAAGTTGATGAAGAGGTTTCATATCTTTTCCATCAAGAATGTACAATTGAAAAATCAAGAAATAGTGGGAAATATTAAATTAAAAATCTATAAGATGATTTTCTTAAGAACACACATATCATGAATATGAATCTGAAAAGCGATAAAGAGAGATAGAAATAGCACAAAATGTGATAATGTGTGTAGATATCACAAAAAAGTGTAATTATAAAGGTAAATAATAAAGGATCTTGAATAGGTATGCTTTATAGCTGGGAAGGATTGAATTGAGGAAATCCTAAATAAATATCAGTCTATTTATAACGTTGAATAAAATATTTATGCACTATATGAGAAATAAAATTCATTCATTGAAGTAAAAAATGTTTTGTTGGTTGTCAAGGCCAACAAGGATAAAGCAATTAACAACTCAATGAAATAGAATAAAACAATTCATGAAGATGGGGTTGATAAAATAAATAAATTCAGTAAAGGAGGACTAAATATGGCAGAGAATGAAAATTACATTCTCAATATGAAATTCATAGAGCTTGATTTTTTTGAATAATCTAGAAATAGCCCAATCCATGTATTCACAACTAATTAAAAGGAAATATGTTACCAAAAAAAATATCAAGGAATATTATTCTGAAATATCTCTATTTAGTGTCAAGAACATATTGATATCATCTAATCATAAATATATAGTAGCTATAAAGTGGAAGGCACCATCAACCTTTGTAAATAATGTTTTTTATAGATCTATTTCTTTGCACTGTGCAGATTTGAAATCAGAATCTATAAAAAAATGGATAAATAAAAATAGAAAGAAACTCACCATTATAACTAGGGTGGATGAAGGTAAGTGTATAAGTATTTGTTTCCTTGAAAGGTCCCATTCTATGAATGAGAAGGAACAAAATCCGTGTGCATGAAATTCTGGAAAAATATGTTCATAAAGTAATAGATCATGATTTGTGGGGTATTACTGGTTTTGTAAAAATTTTGTGTGTAAGGATAGTGATTGTTGTAATAATATATTAACAACTAAATTTAAAATAAATCGCACCTCAATTGAGAGAAAATATGAGGTGAATCAAATACAATAAGGGAAATAAAAAATTCTATCATTCACAAATAGATTTTAAAACATGGTGATATATGTGGTATTTTCAATAATAGTGGTCATAGTGAAAAAGCATGAAAGTGTAAATCATTAAAGAATGAAACTAAAATAAGTGAGTGTTGATGATCATCCTATCTTGAGATTTTTTTTTGAGAAATGTCCTAGAAATAATAATATCATGAAGTTTAGTAGGAATTTAGATAATTTATCCTTGGATAGTATGATGAAATAAAAATATGATCAAAGAAAATCCAATTAGTCAAAAAAGGGTGCCACACCAAATGGAAGAAACTAATTCATTTATGTCATGAGTGGCCACACCATGGATTTTTGTAAGCAATCCTTGTAATACATATTTTTATGGAAGTAGACCTAGGTAATAAAGTTAGGTATAAATCTAGGAAATAAATAATTGGATTGGTATGGTGGAGGAAATTTACAAGATTTCATGTGGAACAACTAATCAATAGGTACACATTCAAAAATATTGTTTGGTTGATTGGCCTACCAATCCGGAAAGATAAATAAAAAAGTCTAAATCATAAGAGAAAAAAAAATCCAAAGTTAAGAAAGTGATTCTATATGAATAAATAAAATATCATTAGGGTTTTTCAATAAATGATGACAAAAAAGTTTCTGATGTTTTGTGTGGGGGGTGCAAAAAAGATGGTTATAATTAAAAGGACTATGTAATAATCACTCTATATCAAGAAGTAATCTTGTATAATATGAAAATTATATGAGGTGATATGTGTTCTCTTATGAATTATGTTTAGAGAAATATTCCTCATAAGTAGAAAAATAGTCATCCATGTTTCCTGATACTACTATGAATTCTAGAAAGTCTAGCATAAAGATTCTTACTAATAGTGGAATAGAAAAAAAAGAGTCCCATGTATGAGAAGAAATTATCAACCATCATTATCAAAATAAAGAGAAAAAAGGTTACACCTTAATCCCTAAATCAATATTTTTATATTTATATGCTAACCATGTAGGGAATTAAATGTGATTTTGGTTCTCAAAATGGAGAACTAATGATAATTATCCTAGAATAAATGTTCCAGGTATGAAATAGTTCTATATTGGAATTATTTATCAATTAAAATATCAAAGAATATTTTAAGAATATATATGTATTTTTGATGTGAGTAAGGATATAATCCCTTGAGGGGGAGTTTCCTAAGAAGATTCCAGATTTTAAAGTTCATAAACATTTGAATTATAGAAGGTGCTTATGAGTTTTTCATTAAAAGGTATGTCTTAATATTATCTCATCCTTAATCTTCAAGAATTTATCTTAACATCAAGGTGGATAAAATTATTTTAATTAATAATAATAAAATGGGGATTTTTTTTGTGAAGTTCAAGGTCAACATGAAATAAAACCCATGGTTACTATTGAATGTTTTTAATCTGTGTGCTAAGTGGTGTAGGAAATTTAGGTTGAAAATCTCCAAAAATATTTACACCAATTGAAATCAACATGTTTCAACCAGAATACATGTGAAAATACTCTTAATAAAATAATTAGAAAATGCTAATAAGTGTAAGTTTTTATCATTTCTAGTTTTTTAAATGGAAATATGTGTTTTCTAACTCAAACCCTCATGTTTTCTACAACGAGCATGGATCACATTGATTTTTTGTAGGATGAATGATGGAACATCACTATGAATGAAATTATACCATCTTATATTCAAGAGTTATTTTTATTTTTTATCAATAAGGTGGATAAAATAAAATAAAAATTTTAAGAAGAAAGGGTCACGGGAGAAGAAAGAAATAATATGTTCAAATTAGATAAACATGTTGACATGGAATTTTGTGTTGTTATTGAAAAAAATACAAAGGGGGAGATTGTTTGACCCATTTTTGCACGTGTTTTATTTTTTTCAATGTAAAATAATTATTTGATGTCAATAAACTAAAGAATAATCAAAATAGAGTAGAAGTTCATGAAATTTATTTTTTGAGAACTGAATCATTAGGAAGATAAAGGTCCTAATTTAGGGAAATGTTCTTTAACTTGAAGTGAAGACTTGACTATTGGATGTTGAAGGTAATTTTATTAATTTATGTATAAAATGGAAAGTTGGTAAATATGTCAGTTTCTTCCAATGGATATTCATATAAATTGAATCATTCTTGGAAAAGAGTTATTTTAAGAAGTTGATACCTTCCATCCTTGTGAATCATAAAGATTATTTAGACATATTATTGGATAGAGATTGTAGAATCTAATATCGAATATCATGCTTGATAAAGAATGAATAAATAAATATGATGATTATTGAAATTTTATTAAATTAAATGGAATGTATTATGGATTTATAGAAATAAAAAAATGTTTATTACAAGTGAATAAGAACATGAAAATATCTACTTGCATATGGAATTGATTTAATAGAATGATAAGATAATTTACCTTTTTATTTAGAGAATTGAATAATTATATGAGTTTCTTTTAAATAATAATTATAATAATATTTATGGCCATGTTAAAAATACATTAATATTTTTTATGATGAATTATTTTGAAGGAATTAAAGTGGCATTTTTAATTTTCATTAATAGTAATTACAAATTATATTATGGGTGTTAACAAAAAACACATCCAACCATAACCAAACACCTAGGTTTTCTCAATTCTACACATATGGGAGCAGGATAAACCATATAGAAGATACAATGAGGATAAATAACCATGGAATATGAAGGGATTATATAGTTCCCTCAAGGATTTCACACTAGTATGCACATGGCACACATAGAGCATTCATGGAGGTGCCTGGGTGGACTATGCAGGTGTGGTGCAACCTACTGAGGTGAAAGGTGTTATGGGTGCCGAAATCTGGTTCCAAATAAAGAGGAATAAGATAAATGATGACTTATACATTGAAGCCCATTAGAACTCAACACCTACATGGGATGTGTATCACACTATATCTATTCCTCTACTAAAAAAGATATTGAAATAAAGATGGTTTTTCAATATATTTTATCTTCTTCATTCGATCATAGCCCATTTCATATTCTACCTTTGTCTATTGATATTTATATGCTTAAGATTTAGAGAGTCAATATTTCCAATACAGTGTTCAAAACACATCATTTGAACCATCTCCAATGATCATGTTAAGAGAATAAGTCATTCTCAACAACATGTATCAGATATACATATTTCATGCATGAGATAATGAAAATAATGAGTTTCATCCAAATGAAAATGAATCTATATAAGGAATTTTTTTCTCTAAAACAATGAGTGATATTGGGTTAAGGTTTTTGTTTCCTTTAAAAGAGAGGTGTGTAGGAATGAAATGATATGTTGTACCTAAACCTGTTCTCTTTTGTAACTGTGAGGTTCATATTGGGTTCACCATTTTTGTTTCCTTTGGATTGGTATAGTTCCACAATTTTAGGAAATAGGATTACCAATGCCTATAATGATCCATTTATCTATCATTACATGATTTTATATTGGGATAACCATTTGATTTCTCATTTGATGACTGAGGGCTGATGATTGATTGTGTGTGTGGGGGGGCGGGTCAAGTATGGCCATACACTCATTATCATCAAGTTCATATTTTTTATCGTTCATGTAAAATCTTAATATCCCCTACATCTATAACAATGTACAAATATAATTTCCAAAGGTAGGTAGTCATATAGGGTTTAAAACCCAATGATACTTAGGAACTCACATTGACTGAGAGGATGAGAGGTGGGGCTCATCAAACCCTTTTGGCCAAATTATTGCCTATTCTGGTACTCTCTAATAGATTTAAGATATAATTGTGAATCTATTGAAGATCCCGATATTAGATTGGTTTCCCAAATAAAATTATCAGGTGTTTAATAATTCTGTCTATAATGGTATTTCTATTGATGAGACCATATGTATGTATCTGAGGTTCTACAACAGTTTCATGTTATTTCTTAGAAATGGGTAGCTACTTATATTTTTAAGTAATATAAACAGGAACTCTGAAGTTTAATTTTTTTTCCAAGGAGGTGATTGATGTTTAGAGGATGGGATTGAACCTTCACAAGTTTTCTTACATGTCTAGTTTATAACAGGAATCATAACCCACAAAGTTTATTAAAGTATAATCCATGCAGTTTAGTGTCATATGGAAAGGATATATGTGAGGGCACTTAGCCACCAGGTATGGATCTCGATCCATGGGAATACATCTTAGATATATTTCTTATAGAAGGAATCAGATTCATCATAGTTCGATCTTCCCTCAAACTACTGATGGAAAGGGATAAATGATCAGTACCTATAAGGGTTATTTCCCTAGAGTTTACCAATATAGGAATTAGTTTAGGACTTAACCTAAGGTGTGTTACCTTGTACAAAGAATTCATAAAATTTCAATGAATATGGCTTGCACACTAAGGTTTCTATGGATGGGGGTAATTTATGTTGCTAGTGATATAGTCATTGCAAATCACTAAGACCACATTAGTCATACATGGTGTAAATAAAGCGATAACAAGTGATCAGACTCATCTCATATGGTTACATGACTTATTCACTAGGGTGACACTAATGGGGTGTTTTATATGGATCTCAGGCCTTAGGAAGGAATCCTACGTATCCTACTTATAGTAGGAATCAGAGTTCATGTTGTTCAATTATCTTTTCAATCTGCTAATGGATGAGGAATAATTATAGAACCACTAGAGAATTTGAGTCCCATGGGTTAAAGTGTCTGAGATATAGAGGGACTTACACTAAGGTGAACTCCCATAGGATCCCAATCCTTAGGAAGAAATCTTATATATCATTTTTGGATAAGAATCATATTTTTTGTAGTTTAATTCATTCCTAACCTACTAATGGGTTATAATGGGTGATTATAATTAGAGAAGTTATTGTTTTCCCTGAGGTTTAGGAATGTTAGGGACTTATACTCAGATATATTCCCATGTTATATGTTTATTCTTTACCCTTTGATGGATACAGAGAGATGATAACCATGAAAGGTCTGTTCAATATGTTTAGTATGACATAGAGGCCCATTTGAGAGCATGACACAAGTAGATTCACATGAGTGCATAACCCCAACCCATCAGGGGAACACGCCTCGTAAAGGGGGTACTCGACTGAAGGTTCTTGGCTGAGGGTTTACATGGCGTATGTCCAAATGTGTCTTCCAGATGAAGTTGACATGTCCTGGGGTGTCTTCCTAACATGTCCAAGGTGTCTTCTCGACATGTCATTAATGTATACTTGACATGTCCTGAGTGTCTTCTTGACATGGCTTGAGTGCCTTCTTGAATAGGCTGACATGTCATAGGGTGCTTTGCATAATCAAATATGACATGTCAATGGGATGTCACATGTCAATGTTGACATGTCCAGGTGCGGTCGCATGACTTAGACGACATGTATGAAGGATTTTGTATGACTTGGTTGACATGCATGGGTATTGTATCATGATTTGATAGACTAGTCTGGGGGCTACTACATGACAAGGTTGAGATGTCCATGGGATTTAACATGACCGATTTTTTTAGAGGAATCCCATATTATTCAATCGACTTGTCCGGAGAGTCTTTACATAATCAACGTAGAGACATCAAAGGGTGTCATGTAATCAAGGATGATATATCATAGGGTTGCCTCATGATCTGGATGACATGTAAGGGTGCTGTAACATGACTAATTAATAGGTTATTCGAAGAATATGAACCCTTTTCATGAAAACCCTAATATTTTTATTCATGTAAGGCTTCCATATTTTTTATCATTTTCACATAGGTACCTCAATGTTTTTTATGAATTATCCTACTGAGACCTCACATGATCAAGTCGATACATGGAAAATCCTTTTCATAATCTGGATGGTACGCTGGAAGTACTTTTCATGATCAATATGGTGATCATGTGAAGAATATATACAAGTTTTATAATCCCTTAAGTTATTCCCCAAGTTTATCTGGTGTAAGGCCCATGCGATTGCATGGATTTTTTCTTTGAGAAGTCTAATCTTGCCTCTCTACTCCTAAAACACACCTATCATGGGGCATGGAAAAAGAATTTTTTATATTACCTATGTATTTTCTAGGGATTAACACTAGTTTGTCTCCCAAAGATGAGTGCACACAAAACAGTTTTCCATGTTTAATTAGAGGAAAAAATGGGTATTTTTAAAATTGTTTGGTTTTGAAAAAAATGAAAGAAACAAAACAAAAGAAATAAATTGTGCAAAATATTGAAAAAAATTGGCAACACAAGTGATTGGAAGATATTATATGAGAAGTTTGATCAGGTCGGGGTTGCTTTTCCTATTGAAATGCTATCCTAGTTCCATTTTATCCAATCCTCTTATGTTAAGTTGTTTAAAGTGAGATTCCATGATCAATTCCTCTCACGATCTTATTAAAATTATGATGGTGATAGAAAGAATTTCCAAGATCACAATTTGTTACACTGTCCTTCCAAGTGTGAGAGAGTTATAACGAATACCCCTAATTGACTTAGGCAATCCCCAATTAGGTCTTGTTTATCCCAAAAAATAAAGAATATAATTTACCCCTCCCATATGTACTAATGATATTCGATTAATTCATGAATAATCCATAGTATATTACATCCTATATAAACAAGAAACTAGTGGAGGGAGATACGATCATTGAACAAAGAAAAATTAGTAACATAATAAAAAACCAAATATGATCGTACTTGATAATAAAAACAACTATTATTAATTAAAAAAAACTTCATAAAAGAGGGAAAGAAATTTCATTCAATAAAGAAGAAGAACCCAATCATTAAAAAATAAAAAATACCCCCTTCCTCAATCACTCATATGTTTACCCTTCCATGTAAAGTGTAAATGATAAGAATGGGGAATAATAAGGCATTAAAAAACATAAAATAATAAAATCGAGAAAAAGAAAAGTAGAAAAAGTTCTCCTCTAGAATATTTTTACTAATTTTTTTCTCATGTTTTTCCCAAAAAATGGAAAAATGTCCTCATGGGTCCTTATTATAAGATTCACTAAACTGAATTTTCTATCATACCTCAAATTCTCAAATTATTTTAATATTTATAATATATGTTATGACATAATTAATGGGTCAAAAAAATTTTATTCGAGTATTCCAAAAATATTACTCTAATTTAGAGAATCCAATGGACACATTAATGAGAGAATATATCCATGATATTTAATGTTACAAAGATATTTTGAATTATATTTCAAATTATAGTTAGAATCATCTAAATTAGAGATGATTATCCCAAGTTATGTATCATTTACTGAGGTTGGGTTCACTTTGTTGGATAGAACATGTTTTAAACTTGATTGAATTTTTAGGGTTTGTAGATATTTTAATCCGCTCTTGTTCTAGAACAAGTTGAATCCCAAAAATAAAAGAATCTTAAAAAATATTCATTCAAATTGGATCAATTTTTTAAAAGTAATTCTTGAAATACCAAAGTGATAAAAACTTTTTAAGATTCTAAAATTAAGAAAGTTTCATATTTTAGCCTAAAACCCAACAACAATCCAAAAATGATGAAAATATGCTCAAATTGTTAAATTGGAAGGGTTTAAATCAATGAAATTTATATAAAAAATGATTGTAATATTATCTATATTAATTCCCTCTCACTTATCACTTAGACTAATGGATAAGTAATTATAAAAAAAAAGAAAATTCAAAACACATACCCATGTGATTGATCAAGTTTTTTTAAACAAGAAACAAAAGATATCATGTCTCCTAAAAACCATTTTTTAAATTACTTTATTAAAATTAATCAATTTATTTCCACTTCATTTCACCTCCCATGTACACAAGACACCTACCTTACATGAATTTTATCTCATCTCAAAAATTTCAATTTTTCAATAATGATTTTATCATCTAAACCCATGAAAGAGTCACCATATGTAACACCCCAAGATTTCATAGTGTGTTCTTTCTTCAAAATAATTCAATAACTTGCACTACACGCAACACCGAGTTCAATTGCACCATGACTTACCAAAAAAAAAATCCATTAAAAGAGGTCATGAATAGTATTAACTAAATTTTAAACTTTATATAATCCTTATAATTTTAGAATCCATATTATGAGTTTCTTAGTCATAATGCAAGAACAGATTCATTTTCAGTATTGCACTTTTATCAACTTTTGATAGTGAATCTTTTTTTAAATACAATATTTTAAACTTTTTGACTAAATGGAGACATCAAAAAATTTAAAATGAAACATCCCAAGCTTCCATGGTACGCTTTCCTTTGAATAAAACAGTAGCATGTGTTGTACGCAACTTCGAGATTTAACACACACCACAACCGATCAAACTAGCCGTTATGAATAGTAATACCTACTTTTTGAAATTATATATATATTATATTTGAAAATGGACTTCATTTTTGGATTCGTAATATCAAATTTAGCGTAAGGTGAAATTTTGGTACATTTCGGATAACTTTCATATTTTGATGAATAGTGAAAATTACTAAATTTTAATTAAAAAAAACTTTTTTAATCAAAATAATTTATAGTGATAAATTATGAATTTTAGTGGTTTTAAAGTATATTTAGAATATATTTTTACCATTTAATATAATGTTGGTCATTGGACATAATTTTACAATTAAACCGAACATAAACAAGTGTCAATCTTTTGATAGTTATTATCTCTTAAAAACACGCTTTTTGTTTTGACAACGGGAATTAATTTTAAATTAATTTCTGCCACTTCTGTGTTTAGAATTTAGGAAAATGGATTCCATATTTGGAATCAGGATGTTCAAATTGTGTAAATAGGTAACTTTTATTTTTATACATTTTGAATAATCACTGCGGTAAATATTTTATTTACCATGGTTAAGGGTAAATCCGGTAAATAAGGGTTAAAAAATAATATTATAATAATACTAAATTACCCTAAAACGTGTCTTAACCCTATTGGTTGATACATGGTCGACCATGGGCATCTTTTTGTCTATTTTGGGACCCCATGGATCCACTTGTAAGTGATAATGACACTTTATTTTAATTTAGTTAAAATGAATACAAAAATGACACAAGCATATATATTTTAGAACAACAATTTTTACATAGGGTTATATATGTTGGATTTTAGACTATAAATATTCATTAGAAATCTAAAACGATTTCCTACATAATGATATTTTATTTATAATTTTTAGACATTAAATAATTTACTTTATTTATGACACAATGATGATGCAATAATTACTATAATAGTGAAAAATTAAAATAATTGATATTATGAATACCCAAATAAATATAATATGACACTTTTAATGAATTAAACTAATTTTCTAGGATAATATGATATATTAGGATTGATTTAATTGACTTTGTTCGAAGTAATCAATCTGTTATGAGTTTCACAAAAAATCAACTATTAAATAGTGTAAAAATTGACATAAAAGAGTTCTTAAAACAAATATTATATTATTAATTGATATTAAATTCCTAAAAATCTACGGTTCGGCCAAGAGACTTATATCATGATAGGTTCATCATTAATGGACCACTTTGGGGTCGCTTGGATGTATATAGTAAGTTTATTAACCATATTATATAAAAATACAAAGAGACATTGTAAAAGTGAAACTAATTAACTTAGAGTTAATACTTAAAGATAAGGTTAATATAAGTACCCAAACCTGTATAAATTCTATTGGTTGAGTGGTTTTCGACCTATCACCACCTTAACCTTTGAATAATCAACTTTGGAGCCATTAGAAACCGAATATGAATTTATTATAAATTAATATTTCTAGCTTTTCCAAAGGTGCCCCTCACCCCTCTTATAAAAGGGAACTCCTCCTTCTCATTTCTTCACACCTTCAAAGCCTTTTGGTTCGGCCAAACTCTGCCCAAATACTCTACCAACATCCCTCACTACAACCTAGAGGCCTTAGTTTGATCAGAAAGCCAACCTAAGGAGCCCTTTTGATCAAATCAAAAGGAAGAACCCGAAGAAGAGGTAATGATTTCACCACCCTTCTTCAAGTTCATTTCTTCTTCCACTTCTTCTTACTTTGTTATTACCATTCTAAAATAATAACTCCAGTATCTCACATATACTGTGATGTTATTATAAATATGGTACAACCATATTCAGTATTCTATCCACCCTTTGAATAACATGTCACCATACGTGCGTACGTACGACTTATCGTCTCCACGTCGTGGTGTAATTGTTATTCAATATAATATTATTTGGATGGGTATAATAATGATGTGTAACTAATGTAAATAATAAATATAACATGTTAATGATTCTGTATATATGATATACCATCCATTTATATATTATTTTAATATCAAAAGAATGATATTGTCGCTCGTGCGTACGTACGGTCTACCGTCTCCACGAACGCGATGAGATTCATTCTCCATCGTATCCATTCAAGTATAATTATCATTTGATGATTTAAAAATGATGTTTAAGGACTAGATATCATTCTGGATATGAATAAGATACAACAACCATGGATTATGTAACAAAACATATAAAATAAAATGAGTAAGTTAACTCCCGAAACGACGATAATTCTAAGATATTATTAACAAACCAATGTTAAAAGATCATATATGATATCATATTAATATATATGATTCTTGTATAATTTAATAACAACTATTTCACCATTATACAGGAGGTTAACCTACCCCAACCAAGGAAAAGTACAAGGTAAGGGTTTACTTTACAACCTCTTCATTATCCAAGGTTGTTTATACGTAATAATCTACTGGGATCTCTTTATCATCCACATCCATGTTTCTTAAAAATGAATTTCAAAACATTTTTACTATTTACTAGAATATGAGTTAAAGTCATTTATACCCTTTTTGACTTTTATAAGTGGTTTATAAAGGAATATTTCGGTCGTTTTCAAAACAAGGTCCTTTTTAACCTTTTCGACAGAATTAAGGTAAGAATGTTTTTTTTAACTTATACGGCGGGTGCGGCTAATTTCCACCGTTATAAAATCTTCAAAACTTCCCTTACAAGCTTATAAGAATATTTTCAAAGAAAATGTTTTATTTTATATGGATCTTAAATGATTTCAAAATAAAAAGAGATATTTCTTTAAAAAGAATTTTGATTTCATCTATGTCAACATCCTTTGATGGATTTTACGCTTATTTGAAGTTGATTTATTGTAATACAAAGCTTATATATTGTATTGAAAGTTTTGTGATATGTTTGACTGTGGATGTGCTATTTTTATACCATTCATAGTTTATGGTGAAATTATTGACATTTCGTATGCTAGTTTTAATACGAATGTTTATGTTATGTTTAAACCTTTTCATATGGGAATTCATTGGACTTAATATGTGACGGGTGGAGCCCGCTATAGCTCCTCGATGCATCGGTAGGTCTCATGAGAGAAACTAGTGTCTTGGAACAAGGCCTTGACAAAATCTTATTTGTAGTCTTGGCACGAGGCCTTGGCCATGTGGTTATGATAGTCTGGCATTATGCATTCTAACATTATGAAAGTGGTTATTGATTTTTGCATGTGATTATTCGATTAGTAGAATATCCATGTGAATAAGTAAATGGAATTATTTCATTTTATTTATGCCATACCATGTTTAAAGTTCATGTTTGAAAGGATTTTGTTTTAGTTATACATTGCCTTAAATGTTTATTCTTATTTATGAAAGTTTCCACTATATTGTTATCCTTACTGGGCATTTGAGCTCACCCCTTTTCTATGTTTTATTTTTCCCAGGATGTGAAGATGTAAGTTATGAATGACCTGCAGGGATATTATGAGGGGATTATAGTGTGGACTGTGGAAACATTATGTTGTTGTAGTAGTTTTTCATTTTATGATGTAATGTAAAACTTATGAATATATCTAGTGTTTCCAAGGCTACTAAACCAATCGGTCTTTCGAGATTTGATCTTTCTTGTGATCATACCAATGTTATGTAATTAATGCACCGACTCTGGGTAACTGGGGTCAGGGCGTTACAGTTGGTATCAAAGGAAGTTTAGTACAAACCTTGGAATCTAGATTTAGATAAACTCTGATTAGAGCACGTAGACCTAAGATGAACTTTGAGGATTAGTATAGAAGAACTTCCTAGAATTTTGGTATTGTAGAGATTTTGTGAGTTTTCTGAGCAATACATCCCTGTCTGGATACGAGCAGGTAGAGGTGGCTCTGGCACAGATGTACCTAGGGGTAAAACCCGAAAACACCGCTTTGAGCTAGACTCGAACGGGAACTGGTGCACGACAACGGGCCTTGCTGCACTCTTGGTTACGACACTCCCGGGGGATATGCTTAGGATAATTCTCATTTTCTTTACAAACCATTATGAAGGGTTTATGAGTATATACATCCTCAAATGAGACATTTTTATGATTATGGATTATATCCATAAATAGTTCAATTTATGTTAAGTGTTTTATAAGTATGGGATTATGTATTTTGATTCATAAACTGATCTAGTTTATGCCATTGTTTAGAAAAGGCGCCCAGTAGAAGGAATGAGAACTCCAGAAATGCACATGATCCAAAGAGAGGGAAGGATCATATCTTTCATGGTCTTAAGCTAGAATTTATAAGAGAAATAGTCTCGCATGTATTATCATCATATGAAGAAATAATGTCATGTGTTGATAAGATATGTAAAGAGTTTAGTGAGTCCTATGGCTTTGAAGGGAAGCAAGAGAAGAAAAGGATGGAAGAGAGAAAGATGGATAAAGGGAAGAGGGAAAAGAAGAATTTTCCCATATGTGATAACTGTGGAAAGAAACACCCTAGAACTTGCCTAAAAGGAATGGGAGTTTGTTATAAGTGTGGAGGAAAAGGGCACAAAGTATGTGACTGCAAGGGTAAGAAAATGGTTTTAAATGTACAATGCTTCATTTGCAAGGAGTTTGGACACTACGCGAACCTATGTCCCAGTCATCAGACTATGCCGCAAATGATGCTATTGGATAACAATCAAGTTGTGATAATACCACAGATGAAGAGGAATGATTAGAGTTCTTATGTTGATTATGTCAATTGAGTGTTGTATCAAAAATGTACTTGTTATAATAATTATGGAGTATATAAGGATTGTACTGCAGTACTATTTCATTAAGGACTTGAGATTGTGTGGAACAAAGAAAAGTGACTCAATAGCTGGATAAATTTTTGGAAAATATATGGTTGAGAGAATGATAAATCCTAATATAGTTCTGATACTGAGGTAGTGATTTTGGAATAATATGTGATTGTTTTGGATAAATTATATTGGATATTCTTGACTACCTTGGAAATGATTAATGATTTGTATATTCCATCATTGTTGGGGTTTTAAACATTTTTTAAGTATATCCAGCATTCTATATGGAATAAGGGAGCATGAATGTAATCAATAAGGAATATGGTAATACATGATGAAGGTATTCATATGTTATTACGGGGTAAAAAGGATCTATATTATTTTTACCTTCCTTATAAATGTTGGACTGTGAGTTTGGACAGAAGTATTTTGGATAGTTCTAGTTTGGATTATTTTGGATTGCCATAAAAGGACAACCCGGAGGTCGGGCGGCAACTCGTCGCGTCCGGCAAGGCCGCGAGACTTGAACCCACAACCGAAGGGCGACAAGGGTGTATCACCTACCACTGGCCCAAGAGATATCCTGGATTAAATAATGTAGTTTTTTTTAAAAGATCTGGTAGATGAATTATAAATTCTTTTATTTTGGAACCCTATACGAATAGTGTAAATAGAATTTTTTTACATTCTATTATCTTTTATAGTGAAAGATGAGTTTGTGTTAGAAATTTATTAATGGATAAAACTCTAATTATAAAGTAAGTATATCTCCTTATGATCTTAGCCAATCTCATAAATAAATTCCTCAATATTAAGAAAATCAACTTAGAACAAAAATGTTTTCCTAGATGGTACCATAAATCATCACTAATTTATGGATTATGGATTGTTGGCCTTTTCATAGCGATGTTCTCTACTACTCTCCATCAGATAATTGATGGTTAGATTTTTGTTCCATATCCATATTTTCCTACATGGAACCCTAGTATGAGTTATTTTTGGTAATCTTCATACTTTCGACTCTTTATTTTAATTAGAGGCCTCATTAATTCATTTTTCGATGTGGGATTTCAACTAAGATATTTTGAAACGTCAAAAATGTGTTATCCTAATACCCTATGTTTTGTTGAACCGATGGTATTTCAAATCATCATAGATTTATGAATTTAAGGACCTAAATTTTATACTTGTTTGTGATTGATGACCTCAATCACTACCTATAAATATTTACATTTTTCCTCCAATTATATGTCTCAAATTGCCACCAATGTTCTCCTAATCGAGATCATAATTTGGTGGTGACCCTTTCATTTCTCTTTTCCTCATATTAAGACTAAATTTTAGTAACCCAATTTCCGATGTGGGTTTTCCCACAAATATATTATCTATTTTCAACCTTTTATTTTCGAAGAACAATTTCAAATTGCGAGGACGCAATTTATTGAAGGAGGGGAGAATGTAACACCCCAAGATTTCATAGTGTGTTCTTTCTTCAAAATAATTCAATAACTTGCACTACACGCAACACCGAGTTCAATTGCACCATGACTTACCAAAAAAAAATCCATTAAAAGAGGTCATGAATAGTATTAACGAAATTTTAAACTTTATATAATCCTTATAATTTTAGAATCCATATTATGAGTTTCTTAGTCATAATGCAAGAACAGATTCATTTTCAGTATTGCACTTTTATCAACTTTTGATAGTGAATATTTTTTTAAATACAATATTTTAAACTTTTTGACTAAATGGAGACATCAAAAAATTTAAAATGAAACATCCCAAGCTTCCACGGTACGCTTTCCTTTGAATAAAACAGTAGCGTGTGTTGTACGCAACTTCGAGTTTTAACACACACCACAACCGATCAAACTAGCCGTTATGAATAGTAATACCTACTTTTTGAAATTATATATATATTATATTTGAAAATGGACTTCATTTTTGGATTCGGAATATCAAATTTATCCTAAGGTGAAATTTTGGTACATTTCGGATAACTTTCATATTTTGATGAATAGTGAAAATTACTAAATTTTAATTAAAAACAACTTTTTTAATCAAAATAATTAATAGTGATAAATTATGAATTTGAGTGGTTTTAAAGTATATTTAGAATATATTTTTACCATTTAATATAATGTTGGTCATTGGACATAATTTTACAATTAAACCGAACATAAACAAGTGTCAATCTTTTGATAGTTATTATCTCTTAAAAACACGCTTTTTGTTTTGACAGCGGGAATTAATTTTAAATTAATTTCTGCCACTTCTGTGTTTAGAATTTAAGAAAATGGATTCCATATTTGGAATCAGGATGTTCAAATTGTGTAAATAGGTAACTTTTATTTTTAGACATTTTGAATAATTACTGCGGTAAATATTTTATTTACCATGGTTAAGGGTAAATCCGGTAAATAAGGGTTAAAAATAATATTATAATAATACTAAATTACCCTAAAACGTGTCTTAACCCTATTGGTTGATACATGGTCGACCATGGGCATCTTTGTGTCGATTTTGGGACCCCATGGATCCACTTGTAAGTGATAATGACACTTTATTTTAATTTAGTTAAAATGAATACAAAAATGACACAAGCATATATCTTTTAGAACAACAATTGTTACATAGGGTTATATATGTTGGATTTTAGATTATAAATATTCATTATAAAGCTAAAACGATTTTCTACATAATGATATTTTATTTATAATTTTTAGACATTAAATAATTTACTTTATTTATGACACAATGATGATGCAGTAATTACTATAATAGTAAAAAATTAAAATAATTGATATTATGAATACCCAAATAAATATAATATGAAACTTTTAATGAATTAAACTAATTTTCTAGGATAATATGATATATTAGGATTGATTTAATTGACTTTTTTCGAAGTAATCAATCTGTTATGAGTTTCACAAAAATCAACTATTAAATAGTGTAAAAATTGACATAAAGAGTTCTTAAAACAAATATTATATTATTAATTGATATTAAATTCCTAAAAATCTAAGGTTCGGCCAATAGAGTTATATCATGATAGTTTCATCATTAATGGACCACTTGGGGGTCTCTTGGATGTATATAGTAAGTTTAGTAACCATATTATATAAAAATACAAAGAGACATTGTAAAAGTGAAACTAATTAACTTAGAGTTAATACTTAAAGTTAAGGTTAATATAAGTACCCAAACCTGTCTAAATTCTATTGGTTGAGTGGTTTTAGACCTATCCCCACCTTAAAATTTTAATAATCAACTTTGGAGCCATTAGAAACCGAATATGAATTTATTATAAATTAATATTTCTAGCTTTTCCAAAGGTGCCCCTCACCCCTCTTATAAAAGGGCACTCCTCCTTCTCATTTCTTCACACCTTCAAAACCTTTTGGTTCGGCCAAACTCTACCCAAATACTCTCCCAACATCCCTCACTACAACCTAGAGGCCTTAGTGTGATCAGAAAGCCAACCTAAGGAGCCCTTTTGATCAAATCAAAAGGAAGAACCCGAAGAAGAGGTAATGATTTCACCACCCTTCTCCAAGTTCATTTCTTCTTCCACTTCTTCTTCCTTTGTTCTTACCATCCTAAAATAATAACTCCAGTATCTCACATATACTGTGATGTTATTATAAATATGGTACAACCATATTCAGTATTCTATCCACCCTTTGAATAACATGTCACCATACGTGCGTACGTACGACTTACCGTCTCCACGTCGTGGTGTAATTGTTATTCAATATAATATTATTTGGATGGGTATAATAATGATGTGTAACTCATGTAAATAATAAATATAACATGTTAATAATTCTTTATATATGATATACCATCCATTTATATATTATTTTAATATCAAAAGAATGATATTGTCGCTCGTGCGTACGTACGGACTACCGTCTCCACGAACGCGATGAGATTCATTCTCCATCGTATCCATTCAAGTATAATTATCATTTGATGATTTAAAAATGATGTTTAAGGACTAGATATCATTCTGGATATGAATAAGATACAACAACCATGTCTTATGTAACAAAACATATAAAATAAAATGAGTAAGTTAACTCCCGAAACGACGATAATTCTAAGATATTATTAACAAACCAATGTTAAAAGATCATATATGATATCATATTAATATATATGATTCTTGTATAATTTAATAACAACTATTTCACCATTATACAGGAGGTTAACCTACCCCAACCAAGGAAAAGTACAAGGTAAGGGTTTACTTTACAACCTCTTCATTATCCAAGGTTGTTTATACGTAATAATCTACTGGGATCTCTTTATCATCCACATCCATGTTTCTTAAAAATGCATTTCAAAACATTTTTACTATTTACTAGAATATGAGTTAAAGTCATTTATACCCTTTTTGACTTTTATAAGTGGTTTATAAAGGAATCTTTCGGTCGTTTTCAAAACAAGGTCCTTTTTAACCTTTTCGACAGAATTAAGGTAAGAATGTTTTTTTTAACTTATACGGCGGGTGCGGCTAATTTCTGCCGTTATAAAATCTTCAAAACTTCCCTTACAAGCTTATAAGAATATTTTCAAAGAAAATGTTTTATTTTATATGGATCTTAAATGATTTCAAAATAAAAAGAGATATTTCTTTAAAAAGAATTTTGATTTCATCTATGTCAACATCCTTTGATGGATTTTACGCTTATTTGAAGTTGATTTATTGTAATACAAAGCTTCTATATTGTATTGAAAGTTTTGTGATACGTTTGACTATGGATGTGATATTTTTATACCATTCATAGTTTATGGTGAAATTATTGACATTTCGTATGCTAGTTTTAATACGAATGTTTATGTTATGTTTAAACCTTTTCATATGGGAATGCATTGGACTTAATATGTGACGGGTGGAGCCCGCTATAGCTCCTCGATGCATTGGTAGGTCTCATGAGACAAACTAGTGTCTTGGCACAAGGCCTTGACAAAATCTTATTTTTAGTCTTGGCACGAGGCCTTGGCTATGTGGTTATGATAGTCTGGCATTATGCATTCCAACATTATGAAAGTGGTTATTGATTTTTGCATGTGATTATTCGATTAGTAGAATATCCATGTGAATAATTAAATGGCATTATTTCATTTTATTTATGCCATACCATGTTTAAAGTTCATGTTTGAAAGGATTTTGTTTTAGTTATACATTTCCTTAAATGTTTATTCTTATTTATGAAAGTTTCCGCTATATTGTTATCCTTACTAGGCATTTGAGCTCACCCCTTTTCTATGTTTTATTTTTCCCAGGATGTGAAGATGTAAGTTATGAATGACCTGCAGGGATATTATGAGGGGATTATAGTGTGGACTGTGGAAACATTATGTTGTTGTAGTAGTTTTTAATTTTATGATGTAATGTAAAACTTATGAATATATCTAGTGTTTCCAAGGCTACTAAACCAATCCGTCTTTCGAGATTTGATCTTTCTTGTGATCATACCAATGTTATGTAATTAATGCACCGACTCTGGGTAACTGGGGTCGGGGCGTTACACCATAGGATTGATAAATTCATATATCTCTACCCGATATGAGTCAAGAACATGTGATTATTATAAGAAATTTGTAGGGTTATTATGTGGATTTCGGTTGGTAGGATTTATATATAAAAAATTTTGATGCCAAATGAGGAGGGCTTGGATATTTTTGAAGTAAAATTGTATTTCACTAAAGTATGGTCTCATTATCACTCCTCATAGAACCAAGTTAGTTCCAAAAAAATATCAATTTTTTTCATGGAATTTCTATACATTCTCTAATTATTTATCTTTATCATAGAAATGGATTCCCAAAATTTCTACTTTTTTTAGCTTTAGATAGTCACAACATTATTTCTCCCTTTGAAGCTCCAGAAAGGCACAAATTCTTTTTATTAAAAGCTCCAGAAAGGAAAAAATTTATTTATAATTAATCTTTCAATAGTAAAACATCTCCCATTCATTTTATTTTGCACCCAAAGTACCCACAAATGAGGTAGCATAAGACAATAAACTTCCCCCCACCCTTAAGTTCAACTAGATCATGAAATTTCACTTAAAGAGTAGGTTGTATAGTGAAAATTGGCTTGTAAAAGGTTTAAATTTTCAGGTAAGGATTGAATAAATAGGACTATCTTGAAATGGGGTATTTTAACTAAATAAATTCCCGAATAATTTAAAAAAAAGTACATCAAAACCTCAAGTTTTGATAGGAATAAATATGATTTTGGTAAATGTAAGAATGGTTTGGTTTACTCAATAAGGGAGGTGAATGTAAAGAATATGATAAAAGGAACTAGAATCATAATATTAAAGTAATTTAAAATATAAATATAGTGATATGTGGCATCAGATTCAAAAAAATAGTGGTATTTTCATGAAATTTTGAATGTTTTGGACTTTGAAAAATTTATTTTCAGCATTCATTTATGTCAAATTTCAGGGAATAAATTGTTTTAGTTTTTGAAATGGGTTTAAAATATGGAAAAGATAGTCATCACATATCACGAGTTTCAAAAACACACAAAAATTAAAAAAAAAACATAATAATTTGAAAAAAAGACATTTTTTTATAAAAATAGAAAAAAATGAAAATACTAAACTAAAAAGGTTCCCTCCCCCATAATTAAATGATGTAGTTTCCTCAATTAATTCATGTATATTTTAACAAGTATGAATATTTTTAATTGAATAAAAGTAAAAAATAAAGTGTTATGGAGAGGTATTACTTGGTGGATTTTATTGATAAATAGGTTGGAAGAGTGTAATCTCCTCCACTGGCTCTGATGGAAAGTTTCCATGGAATTTATTCAACCTATGTCCATTAATAGTGATAGTCCCCTGATCTCCGTCCTTTATAATATGTACAAAACTGAAAGGATATACAAGAGTGACTATAAATGGACCTTTCCATCAATAATGAAGTTTACCTGGCATCAGCAAGAGCTTTGTGTTGAATAAAAACACTATGTCTCCCAGATGGAAGTCTTTCAGTTAAATTAGCTTGTTATGATCCATAATTCTTCTCTCTTTGTAAATCCTGTAATTTTTAAAATATTCTATTATAATTTCCACACGACTATAATCTTTTCTCTTTTCCAGCACTTTCAAGATCCAAATTCATCTTTCTCATATCCCAATATGCCTTTTGATCTAACTCCACTAGAAGGTGATACATTTTCTCATAAATCAATCTATATGGAATAATTACTATTAGGGTTTTGTAGGATGTCCTGTATCCCCACAACATATCTTCCAACAATTGGATCCAATACATCCTATTTGGTTTAATAGTCTTTTCCAAAATTCCTTTGATTTCCCTATTATAATCTTTAGCTTGAAATTCTATCTTACATTTCGTTGCAAATGTTATAGAAAATTTTGAATATGTAATTAGAACTAGAAATTCTATCTTAGATTTCATTGAAAATTCTTCCTTTGTATCTGATTTTGTTCCTTTTAATATTAAAGATGCTTTGAAAGATTCTAATTGGGTTAATGCCTTGTTCGATGAACTTGACCAATTTGATAGAAATAAAGTATGGAATCTTGTTGAGTTACCTAAAGATACAATATATATAAGAACCAAATGGATTTTTTGAAATAATTTGGATGAATCTGGTAATATTGTTATAAATAAGGTAAGATCAGTTTCCCAAGGCTATCTTCAAGAAGAAGGTATTTATTTTGAAGATTATTTTGCACCAATTGTGAGATTAAAATCCATTCAGATCTTTTTAACTTCTGTAAGTCTTAATTTTTTTAAACTTTTTCAAATGGATGTAAAAAGTTAATTTTTAAATGGTTTAATATCAAAAAAGTATTATGTTAAACAACCACCTAGTTTTGAAAATAATTAATTTAATAATCATGTTTTCAAATTTTATAAAGCTCTTTATAGTCTTAAGCAAGCTCAAAATGCTTGGTACGAAAGACTAACTCAAATTTTAATTCAAAATGATTTTGTTAAAGGAAAGGTTTATCCAAACTTATTTATAAAAAGATTTCCAAATGATTTTCTAATTATATGAATTTATATTGATGAAATCATTTTTGGTTATAAAAATTATAATTTAAGTATTAAGTTTTCAAAGTTAATGACCAATGAATTTGATATGAACCTGGTATTTTCTTAAATCAATCCAAGTATTACAATTAACTTGTTAAAAAGTTTGAACAATATTCTTATAAAACTATGAGAATCCCTATGAGAAAAAAATATAAACTAAAGGAAGATGAATCTGGAAAATCTGTTAGTGATAAACTGTATAGAGGCATGATATGAAGTCTTCTATACCTTACTAATTCTAGTCCAGATATTATGTTTTTTTATGTGTGTTAGATATCAGTTAGACCCCAAATAAAGTCATCTTAAGGTTGTTAAACGATTAATTAGATGTATTAAAGACACTTTTAATACTTCACTATTCTATTCTAATTATTTTTTTTGATTTATTGTCTTACTCTGATTCTAACTTTGGTGGTTGGTGACTTGACTAAAAATGAACGTCAACTATGTGTCAGTTTTTAGGAAAATGTTTTAATTTCATAGAGCTCTAAGAAAAAATTTTCAGTAGTACCGTCAACATCTAAGGATGAGTATATTGCTGATACTAGTTACTTTCAAAAAGTATTTGGATAAAGAATACTTCGTATGATTTTAATATTAATTTTGATAAAATTATTATTTTCTTTGATAACATTAATGCCATTTTTATTTCTAAAATTCCTCAACAACAGTCATGAAATAAACACAATGATGTCATATTTCATTTTTTAGGGATCATGTAAATAAAGGTGATATTTTTTTAGAATTTATTCCAACTGATCAATAATTATATGATATTTCCACTAAACCTTTCAATTCTATTAAATTTGAGAAAATTACTTTTTAATTTGGTTTGATGGATGTTTAAGTATTGATTTTTAATATTTGTGTTTTGTTAAATCAATTCAATTTTTTGTTCCATGAATTCTATAATTGAATTTTATTTATTATACTATGATTACTTTTTATTAAATAACACTAGTTGAACATCGAAACTATCTATTAATATTTTAGTAGTTGTGTATCTCACTGCTATTTTCTACCATGATTAAATAATAATTAGATCATAATGTTTAAAGTTTCATAGTTAATCTATAATTTTTTTTGTGTATCTAAATGTAATATTTTTTTTTCTTTCACTATTTTTAATACTCTACTTTTTGATAAATTTCATAAAGGGGGAGAAAGTTTTTGAAGATTTAATAATTTTCTATTAAGAATGTTTGAGAATTTAATAAAAATTATGTTTTTTTAATTTAAAAAAAGTGGGAGATTTGTTGTAATTGGATATTAAAATATATATATTTATATATATTGTTTTAATAAATTACACTTACATAAAATTTAATTAAATATTGTTTTGATTAATTTTTTTTTATTTTCATCAATTATTCCTAGTTTTTTTAATCATTATTTTTTATTAATTTATATTTTTTTATAAAACAATAAAACTTATGTGAAATACTTCAAGAAAAACCTAGTATAATTTTACGGGGACTCTAAGTTCTACCCTCATGGGAGGTACAACCTTCATGGCTCATACAGAGCCTGTATACTGCATGCTATACGCATACAGCCCAACGTATAAGGACCAAGGAGTGCACCTTATTTATTTGGGAATTGGTCACCTACATAACCCGCATTCCATGTATGTGCTATCAATTATTTTGTTCTCACAGATATTCAACACACTTTGCCTTATAAACTGCTCGGTCCTCATAGTTTTATTTTGATGCAGGGCATATATTTTACACCAAGATCCATTTCAGACCATTAGATCTAATTTTTTATCCTTTCATCAGTCTGATCTTACCATTCCATGAGATTTCATCTTTTGAACACCCATGTTTCATTTCATCTCTTTCAAAATTTTTCCTCCTTCATCCACTTATCTTCTTCGACAACAGACTGATCAGTGTCACTCTCCTTTTTGAGCAGCTTTCTCTTTTCTTGATCAACATCATTTACTCCTTTGTTTCTTATTCATATCAAGTTTTATTTTATTACTTATAGTTTATCTTGAGTTTTACTTGAGCTAACTGTGTCCCAGTTTCCTCGTCTTCATCGACTATCTAACTATGGATCCAACTTCCCTTCTTCATTGGCTGTTCAATTTTTATCTACCTTTCTAGCGATCTTCTATGTCTCCAAATATTTTAATTTAATAAATTCAAGATATCTATTCTATATCATTATATCATGGTATATTCTTCTTGATTTCTCTCTCAATGAAGCCCTTTTCTTCTAAAGCATTCCATCTTCTTCTATTGTGTTTTGGTTCCTCTATATACCAAATCCATTCTCTTTTTAGGTTTCTCTTCTTTGATCAAATCACAATTGGTTTTTACCAATGGTGAGTGTTTTTATCATAGTTGATTTTCACCAATGGTGAGTGTGTGTTTTGTGTCACTATTGGTTTTTACCAATGGTGAGACAATCTGGTCACCACTAGAATTATTCCAATGATGAGTAATTTTAATCATGTTAGAACCCAGCGGTGAGTCACTAACTCACCACAAGGAGATCAACAGTGAGTAAAGTTACTCACCATTTCATCTATTCTATAGTTATTTGTTTCTCCCACCACTCCTTTAGTTTTTCTTCTTTGTTGTTCAAAACCTTTTCAGTAAGCTCCTGCAGGTGATATTTTTCATTTTTGTATGTGAAATAAATTTATTTTATATCTTCTATTTTTTCTTTCTTTTCTGCACTTTGTCTTGAATATGACAACATCAAGCTCCCAAGGTGATCTTGTCTCTTCCATCAAAATGCATCAATTTCTTATGAAATATTTGATTTAGTTTAAATCTATTTTATATTTTTTATTATAAAATTATTCTTCTAATATTTATGTTTTTGTACAACTTTTCTGTGGTTTCAAACATGGAAGTAGATTTTTGTTGGTCGGAGTAGAGTACTCAATAGGGGGTGAATTGAGTATCGGTAAAAATTTATATTAAAAATCATTGTTTGAAAATTTCACCCAATTTAAAAATATAATCTATTTTAGTTTGTAGTGAATTTATAAGAGTCCCGAATGTTCAATTAATTCCTCAAAATATTTATTAGTTCTCAGTTCTACTAATCTAAAGATTAATACAACTTTGGAAAGTAACCTAATTTTTCAAAAAAGTTATAAACACTTGCTAAACTAATTATTAAAGTTCAGTTTGGTTTTATGAAATATGTGTTAAAAACAGAGTAAAAACTAAAAGGTAAAAACACAGAGAATATAAACAAGAGGTTCAGTCTCAAGATGAGACTTAATTCTCTCCACTTGGTGATCACCTACCTCCAAGAATTTTAAATTAATAAACAAGTTTGATCCACACCTTGGATCTGGGTTTACAATATCTCACAAAGCTGTCTACATCACACTTGACCTTTACCACTGTTATTCATGGAAAAAATGATGACCAGGTCACACACAACCTCTTCCATAGTTCTGTGTGGGATAAAAAGGGATAAATAGAGTGTGCATTTGAGGATATCAAGTATCCTCCTGTTATTATCAGGAGTTAGTGTGTGTATAAGAGACAGGTACACACACTTCTCATAAATGTAAATAAAAGAACACAATAGAGTAAAAGATGTAGTGATAGGTGTATAAGTCTTTTTGTGTCATACAATGAAGCTTTGAACTCGTTTGATGTAGTGAAGTTGAAGTTTGAGTCCTTCTCTAGAAGTTGACTCCAAAACAGAGTGTCATAGCCTCTGTGGTCAGGCTTCCAGCTGTATGAGATATTCAGATTATTTGTTCGAAAGATATTTAGGTTATCTTAGAAAAGTTATATTGACTCCTTGATCTCTCTAGATGTTCTTCCGTTGTGTTCTTGGGATTCTGGAATTATGCTTGAGAGTTGAAGGAGTTCACATGTTTTTCTTTTCTTGCTACTTTTCAACACTCCCAAATGATCCAGCTTGTAATTATTTTTTACTTTGAGGTCCAGTAGATAGAATGATCTCCCACTACATATACCTCATACTATCTCCTGAATATCCTATAGAAAACATTAAATAATGTTAGAAACATTAATTTATCTAAATATGGCCATTATCTATAAATTTGAATTAATAAAAAAACCATTTTTATGAATATTGGTGAGTTATAAGTATCAGTGAGTCATTTTCATCGGCCTATCTACATCAGTTTATTAGCATCGGTCTGTCACCATCAGTGACTCTATGTATCGATGAGTCCTTTCGATCTGTATATGTGACTTTGGGCATTATTGGGTCATTTGAACAATTAGTTTGTCTGGGCATCCATGAGTCTTCATCGGTGACACATTTTGAACTATCAGTGCATCACCCATCAGTGACTCATCTATTGGTAATTCCTTTGTACTAACGGTGTATCTCCCATTGGTGATTCATCTATCGGTGAGTCTCTTGATCTATCGGTGTGACCAATCATCGGTGACTTGTTTATCGATGTGACATTTGTTCTATCAGTGAGTCCTGCATAGATGTCTTCTTCGATCGGTGACTTCTTTGATTGGTGATTCCTCATCAGTGATTCATACATTGGTGACTCCTTAAACCAATAGGTGTCAGGGACTTTGGAAAACTTACAAAGTGTTCTATCTTATATAGAACAATACCAGATTTAGTGAAATTCATAATTACATGTAAATATACACTAGTAAATATATTGGAACGTAAATATCCATAATTTATTGACTTATTGAAATGTATTATACTATTTGAAATAATTTATTCATTTATAAATATTCATTAACATGATTAACATAGGTAAAAACTTAATATATGAATTGTCATGATTTATAAAATGACATGAGTTGTGATTATTGAAACAAGTATCTCACAAAGGGTCCAACAATATCCTCCTTTTTGATAATCACAAATCATGACATTAATGAGTTATACAAGATGTTAAGGAATAAAAATTTCTTGACTCAACATATCAAAAGTGTGTAGGAATTCTAAAAATAACTATATGATCTTTCTTTTTATACTCCCCTCAATTATTTTATCAAAGGATATATATAGAACGTTCCTTTTAAGAGAGTTATATCAAATCATTTTCATGTTCCCCCTTAATACGGTGTATTATAGGTGGGATATATATATATATATTCTTTTTATTACATTCCAACTTTCCTATGATTGATTTTCCCCCTGAGATTAAGAATTTATGCCATCCATAGATTTATCCCCCTTTTGGGATTAGCAAAAAGGTGAAAAAATATAGGATAAAGAAAAAAAACACAAAGGGAATTGAACCATATGGAAGTCAAATTGATATTCATTAAGGTAAAAAGATTAAAATCATCAAAATACATCCATCAATAGAAAATCACATATCCCTTTCAAAAAATGATCCACATCTAAGGCTTGGGCTTTTGAGGGGATTTCTCTTTATTTGAAGGGTCAAGAGAAGGTGCAAGAGGTGGTGTTGTAGATATAGGAAGGGATGATCGAATGGAAACACTAGGTATGGAAAAAAATGTAGGAACATTAGCTACAAGGATTGGTCTCATCTCTGATAGAACTCAAATTTTTAGTTGTTCTGAGATTATTGGATTAATTTGAGATAAGTCTTGAGAGACTGTCATCTAAGCAGGAGGTAGTGAACTAGGTCTAATGGAAGCAGCTGCAGGTACCACTATAGCTTCATCTTGCATATGCAGGTAGGGATTCAAAATCTTGATACAATCATTGATTATTTCACCCCATACTGTATAGCCTTTTAAAAGTCATCATTATTCTCCATGAACTTTTCCAAATTAGGTGTAAACTCCTTTAACCGACTGACTTGCATTTTGAATGCCTCTATCACTAGTGGAAGCTTAAAGTTCTCATCCAATTACTTAAAGTTGTTATTCAAATAATTTTTGGTATAGATTTTAGAAAAATATTTTTCCACCTTTTCTCTGATATCCGTTTGATCAGCAGATGCCTCATCTATACACTACCACACCATGCTATAAATAGGGTCATTGTTTCAATGTACTTTGGAAATGATCTCTTTATCAAAGTCACTCTAAATAGACCTAGGCTCTTCTCTAATCACATTCCTGAGGGACTCTATATTAATAGCAATAAGCCTAGTACCTTTATAACTAGAGGAACTAGAAATAATTTTTACAATATCCTCCTTTAAAATTTTCAAATCTACACTCTGGAGATGTGTAACTAGGTTCCTAATAACCTCCACAACACCAACAAGTGTGGTCTTGAAATCAGTGGTTAGATATTCTAATTCAATAATAATTATCTTCACTTATTCTCTCAGCATTATATTATTTCTAATAATTGTCTCGGATATAGTGATTAGGTTAGGCTGAATCTTTTAAATCCCCATTTTTGTAATCTTAGCAGCATCAGCCTCCGAAATACTCGTAGAAGTAGAAGCTTCATTTCTGACTCCAATAGAAGATCTCAATGTCTCACATATATTATCTTTGAATTTTTCTAGATCATCCTTGGTGACATAGTCACTATGAACTGTAGGTAAAATTGGTTTATGAACAGGAAGTACTATAGGTGAAGTTGGAGAAATAGGTTCCACTTCAGCTTGTAGAGTAGGAGGAGATACCATATTCTCATCTGAGTCATAATCCAACCCAAACAGAATAAATCCTATATTTCTATTCCACTCACCAGAAGAGGTCTAATCTTTAGGATCTATAGTATCAATCCTTATTCTCTTCCTTGAGGCTCAGGTGCAATCTAATCTTCATATTCTTCTTTATATTCTTCTTTAGCTCCAGCCAAAAATAACATTCCAAGGAACCTGTACTATCTAAACTTTAGGTTCTACTTGAACGCCATCCATTCCATCCACTTGATCCACTTTTGGATCTTCCTCAATCCGAGGCATATGTGAAATATGATCCTCAACCTCTTCCTCTTGTCCTCATGCCATAATATCATTAATTTCTTGAATGATACCTTAAGCATCATCATCATCAGGGTGGTTACGCCTATCCTTATTTCCAACATCTTCATCATCATCTTGACTAGCATCATCCTATCCAATAGGATCAATATCATCTTTTATACAAGGCTCATCATCTTCTTCATGAACATACTCCTCAACGGAATTAACATATTCTTTCCCTGCTTTCAGTCAGTCCCTCACATGCTCACCTTCATCATCATCATCATCATCATCATCATCATCATCATCACCATCAGTTTTTCTTACATATCCTTAAACTCTAGAGACCTCAATATATTCCTCATCTTCATCACCCTACAAAGGTTCTCAAGATGGTAACTCCAAAGGTGGACTTGCAGGTCCATATGCAATGTTCTTAGGGATTTTAGCAATATCTAGGTAACTCCTATCATCTATAGAATACCCCTCTTCTCTTGGAAACTCAAGATCAGCTCCTGCTTCATCTGAATAAACCACATACTCACCAGGATTAAGACCCAGATCATCTTGATCCCCTGGTCTGGTAGGATGATCAATGGGATTAAAATACTCATATAACTTTTCTTCATCTTCTACCCAACATCACTTCCATGGGTTCCAAATTATTTTCATTCTTTTATAGATATACTTATGAATGAAAAATCCACTACAGGTAGTAATCACCTCATATCCATCTTCAACACATTCTAGCTTCGTTATAATTGCATAGATCATCCTTGGGTAGTATAAAAATGTTTCTTTTTAGAGGGTTTTATCATCTTAGAAATATGTACAATAATGTACCTACAAAAATTCACCTTCACCCCATTATTCAAGAAATAAATTAGGTGAGCATCTTGATACTTCACTGCAAAAAAAAAATCTCCCTTCCATGCGAATATTTAGTGTTGAATAAACATGAAAATAAGTATGTCCTATCCACCTAACTCTGTAGCTATTTCTCTCCTCAATTCCTCATTTCTAGTCAATTATTTCAAATCATTTTCATTAGAAAACAAATCTAAGGTTGGTGGAATATTACCATGTTAGTCCACATATATGCCCTCATGTGGCATCTCCAACATTCATCCCACTCATTTAATGAAAAAGAGATTTCCTTTCCCTTTACTACTGACTTCATCTGAGCCTCTTCAGATCCTTCCAAAGACACTTTCAAGTTGAGATAGAATTGATGTACCAACTGAAAATTGAAAGGTCTCTCATTTTTTGAAAACTAGGTGATCCACCCTTGTGACTCCAAATCAATCAGAAAGAGAGACTTTCTTAATAAAATCCACTTGATAGATCCTTCCTACTCTGTAGTTACCACACAACTTCTTAATCCTGACTTCATAGAGCCTGCGGTACCACTATATTTTCCTTTATTTCACTTCACTGAAGATGATTCACTTGGACCTTACACACTCACTTTTTTCTCGCCATTCTGAAGGTTTTGGTTTGAATAAGGGAGTCTAAAGGTTGAAGGTTTGAAATATTGAGTGATGATAGTGAAATGTTGAAGTGTAGATCAAATTAATTTTTTTCATTTAGATATTATACTTTGTAAAAACATAAAATAGAATAATGGTAAAATAAAAGAGTGAAAATGTGTCATTTTACTTAAAAATAAACACATAGGATGATTTACTAAAAAGTACATATTGGTATCGGTTTCATACTAATGGTATCTGTCTCACCTGATTGGCTTAAACTGATTGGTGTCATGCAAATGGTCTCACTAAAACGGTTTCACTTTACCGATTTCACTAATTAGTTTCACTGATTGGTTTCAATGATCAGTTTCCCTAATTGATTTTACCTAATTGGTTTCACCTAATCAGTTTTTCTGGTCAGTTTCACTAATCGATTTCACCTGATTGATTTTACTGATCAGTTTCACCTGATCAGTTTGACAGACAAAAATATCTTTCTAAAGGGATAAAGTTGGATTGTCTTTATAGATTTATCATTCCTAGTTCATGTATGATGTATCTAATTCTCCTAGATTTTAAGGGTTTAGTGAAAATGTTAGCAAGTTGATGCTTAGTCCTAATAAACTCAAGATTTATATCTACTTTTTGATAGTGATATGTCAAAAAGTGATGTCTTACATCAATATTTTTTGTTTCGGAATTAGAAATTGGATTCTTATAAATGTTAATAGCACTTATATTGTCACAAATTATGGGGATATGTCTGAATTGAAATCCATAATATAAAAAAGTGTGTTACATCCACATAATTTGTGCATAGAAACTACCCACAACAATGTAATTTTCCTCAGCAATTGATAATGTAATTGAATTTTTCTTTTTACTAAACCATCAAATTAGAGATTATCCCAAAAGGTGACATGCTCTATAGGTGATCTTTCTATCTAATTTACAACCACCAAAGTCAGCATCAGAATAACTGACCAAATCAAATGGTTTTCCTCTCGTGTAGAACAATCATAAATTAGTTGTATACTTGATATATTTGAAAACACTTTTAACAGAATTTAAATGAGACACTTTTGGGTTTTCTTGAAATCTTTAACACATACAAACATTAAACATGATTTATGGCCTTCTATCTTTTAAGTAAATTAAACTCCCAATCATTCCTCTGTAAGTAGTTTGATCAAAAGATTTCCCATTTTCATCAAGATCAAGCTTACATGTAGAACTCATAGGTGTTTCACTACTGTTAATGCCATCAAATCTACATCTTTGGAAAAGATATTTAGTATATTTAATTTTACTTATAATAATACCTTCTTTGTTTTGAAATATTTGAAATCCAAGAAAATATTTAAGTTCACCCATAAAAATCTTTTCAAAATCACTTTGCATCATTTTTGAAATATCATTACTTAAAGAATTTTTAGAAGATCCAAAAATAATATCTTCTACATATATTTGAGCTGTTAAATTTTTTTAGAAATTATTTTTATTAATAAATTAGGATCTGTAACTCCTTTTGTAAAACCTTTAGAAATAAGAAAGTTACTCAACCAATCAAAACAATCTCTTGGAGGTTGTTTCAAACCATATAAAGATTTAGATAATTTGAAAACTTGATTTAGAAAATAATAGTTGTAAAACCTAGGGGTTGTTCAACAAAAACATCCTCAATTATATAACCACTTAATCATTAACTTTTAACATCCATTTGATAAATCTTGAAATCTAAGTGTGCAGCACATGTAAATAAGATTCTAATGGCTTCAAGCCAAGATACTGGTGAAAAGGTATCCTCATAATCAATTCCCTTTTCTTGATTATACCCTTGTGCTAACAATCTAGCTTTGTTTCTAACTATATTTCCAACTTCATCCACTTTATTCCTAAACACCCATTTAGTTCATATGGGTAATGTTTCTTTTGGTTTATCAACAAGCTTCTAGAATTTATTTCTCTCAAACGGATTAAGCTCTTCTTGCATAGACATCACCCAAAATTCATCATTTATTGCATCATTGATACTTTTAGGTTTAGGTTGTGACAAGAATTATTGATGTTCAACTTGATTTCTGAAAGAAGATCTTGTTTGTGTTACTCTATATAAATTTATAACTACCACATCTAAGGGATGGATGTTAAGGGTTCTAATTGGTCTAATAAAATTAGGGCCAGTTATTTCAGGTTCATCACTTGGTTCTGGTTCATTATGGATAGATTCTAGAGTGTTTTTATGACTAGAAGTTTTAATAGATTCATTTAGAGTATGATTACAAGATTTAACTTTAATTTCTATATTGGATATATCCTCCTCAAGATGTTCTAATGAGGTCTTAGGTTTATGTGGATCTATTTCATCAAACTTGACATATACATATTCTTCCACACATTTGGTTTTCTTATTAAATACTCTATAATCTTTGATTTATATTTAATATCCAAGGAATATACCTTCATCACTTTTAGAGGAAAATTTATCTAGATTATCTTTAGTTTTCAGTATATAAAATTTACATCTAAAAACTTTAAAATAATTTACCTTGGGTTTTCTTTTATTCCACAACTCATAAGTAATTTTCTTAAGGATAGGTCTGATTAACACTCTATTTATTATATAACAATTTGTATTAATATCTCCAACCCAAAAATAAATTGGTAGGTCATATTCATTAAGCATAGTTTGGGAAATTTATTTTAGGATTCTATTTCTTCTTTATATTACACCATTCTATTGAGGTGTCATAGGGGAAGAGAAGTTATGCCTATAGAAATTTTGTGATAAAAAAGATTCAAAGTCTTGATTTTAAAACTCATGACCATGGTCACTACTTAAGTATTTAATTTTAAGTCTACTAAGATTTTTTACAGTCCTAACATACTTGGTAATATAAGAGAAATATTTACTTTTGCGATCTAAGAAAAAGGTCCAAGTATACCAAGAAAATTAATCTACAAGAATATAAACATAGTGATTCCCATTGAGACTTAACACTCTAGATGGTACAAACAATTACATGTGAACCAACTCAAGAGGTTGAGAAGATGTATCTTATTTCTTTGGTTTGATAGTGATTTTATGTTGCTTCCCTTTCTGACATGGATTGCACACTCTATTTTCTAGAAACTCTAGTTTGGGAAGGTCCTTAAATAAACCTTTTCTATCAATTTCTTAAGGGAGTATAAATTATTATGTCCTAGTATTCTATGCCAGAGACAAGAATCTTTGTGAAAGGCACTTAGATAAGAAACATTCTATTATGGTAGTGTATCTATGTTTACAACATATACATTATCATTTCTAAGAGTAGTAAATACTAAGTTATTCTAGGAATAAAAAACATGGAATGAAACATTTTTAAATTTTACATTAAATACATCATCACAGAGTTAAGATATGCTAATAACATTATACTTTAATCCATCAATATAATGTAAATTGGAAATTGAAATAGACTTAGGGTTACAAATCTGGCCTAAGCCGATGATTTTTCCTTTACCAATGTCACCAAATGTGATATTTCCTCTGTCAATCTTGATGAGATTCTTGAATCTTGAGTAGTCTCTTGTTATGTATCTTGAACAAAAAATATCCAAGTACCAATGTTTTCCTAAGGAACTCTTAAAGTAATTTACCTAGAAAACAATTTATCCAAGAAATGATTTTGGTACCCATATTTGTCTGGGTCCAGAAACCTTAGTAATAAAAGATTTAGGAACCAAAAATTGTCTTATGGGTTTCCTATATGTAGAATATAAGGTATTTGAAAAATAAACTTTATTTGGTCCAGAAAAAATTGATATATTAAAAGATTTTGTAGAATTGGAACTTTCCGTAAAATCGAGATTTTTGGGAAAATAAGTAGATTTTCTAGATTTAGCATGAAATGTGTTTTTAATAAATTTCTTTGTCTAGGATGATATCCAATACTAAAAGTGTACTTAGGAGCTATCTGTTTACCAAAAATTTGAGTAAGAGTATTTTATCCATTGGTAAACTTGTTCTAAATCATTCTTTAGATTCTCATTAGACATTTTTAACTCATTTTTTTCCTTGAGAAGTTGAAAAATATTTTCTTTTTCAGTAGTAATTTCAGAATTAATAGTTAGAGTAAGATCATGATGTTTCTTTAAGGATTTATATTTATCTTTTAGTTCTTTACAAGTCTCTTCCAACATGCTACATTATTCAAATAATTCATCATTTTTCATATTCTCAGACTCACTTTCATTTTTAGAATAATAAGAATTGTGTGCAGGTGAATCTAAGGTTACCTCAGATGTGTTTTTCATAAAACACATATTTTCCATGTCATATTTCTCATAATGATATGATGTTTAGTCATTGGACCTATACTCAAAGGAACTCAAGGTGGATTTCATAGCTTTCTTATACTTATTGTATTTGTTTTCATACCTCCTTTTGTATTTTAACTTTTTATAGTCAGCTTTGAAATGTTCTCTCCTCTTTCATTCATAGCAGACAACCTCCTCTGATTTTTCATTTCTTTTCCATTCCTTTTTCTAGCAACCCCTTTTATCATATCTTCCTTTATAATTGGTCTTTTTGAAAAAAAAACTCTTTTGTTAAAATTTCTTGAATCTTCTGGCCAACTGAGCCATCTCTTCATCACTATCTAACATTGAGTCATCATTATTGGAGGTCTCAACAAAGCCTAGCACCTTCTCTTTTTTTTCTTATTCTTATAGGTAGTAGTCTTGAAGGCTACATATTTTCCCTTAGGTTCATCCTCCTCTTCTTTGTTTATTTTCAACCATTCTTCATACGTCATCAATTTTCCATTGAGTTATTTGACAGGTAATTTGATGATATCACACCATTCTCTAATAGAGACATAATTTCCTATCTATCTACCAGGTAAGTGTCTTATAATCCTCATGATTTGTTCTTTGGAAGTAACACCTCTTCCTAGAGATATCACAATGTTAAATATTTCATTTAAAAAGAGATACATGTTAGAAATAGTCTCATAAAGCTTCATCTTAAAATTATCATATTTAAAAGTATATGTGTTAAGTATCATTTTCTTAGCACTAGAAGTTCCTTCATGTGAAATAGACAAAGTATCCCAAATTTTATGGGCTGTTTTACATACAAAAATTCTATTAAATTTCTCATCTCATAAGGAATAATATAAGGAATTCATGGAATTGAAATTATTTTTATAAGAAGTCTTAGTTAAGTCATCCCAAGTAATTCTAGCTGCAACAGGAATCAAATATTCATCTATAATTGAAGAAAAAATTTCAAAACCCATAATTTCTAAGTACATTTTAATTTTAATTTTACATTTTTCATAATTAGTTCCATTAAATAATGGAGGTCTATTGGTAGAAGAACCTTCCATCCTATTATCTATAATAAAATATTAGAAAAATATTTGAAAGAGATAAAAAATTAGTATTGACCAAAAATTTTAGATCTTTGAAATACTACTAAAATCAAAGTTGAAAAATATTTGAAAAATCTTTGAAAATTGTAAAATTCCAATTCATTTGATACCAAATGTTGGTTAGCGTAAAGAACTCAAGAGGGGGGGGGGGTGAATTGAGTATCTATAAAAATTTCTATTAAAAATGGTTCTTGGAAAATTTCCACAAATTTGAAAATATAATCTAAGTTAGTTTGTAGTGAATTTATAAGATTTCTAAATGTTCAATTAATTTCTAAAAAGATTGATTAGTTCTAAATTATATTAATCTAAATATTAATAAATTTTGTTAAACTTACCTACTGGTTAAAAATAGTTATAAATAGTTTCCAAACTAACTATCAAAGTTTAGTTTAGTTTTATGAAATATGTGACAAAAACAGAGTAAAAACACAGTGGATATAAACAAGAGGTTCAGTCTTAAGCTAAGACTTAGTGTTCTCAAATTAGTGATCACCTTCCACCAAATATTTTAAATTAATAAAAAAGTTTGATACACACCCTGGATCAGGGTTCACAACAGCAAATAGGGCATTCCAAGTCACGCTTCACCTCTACCACCATTCTTCATGGAAAAAATGACAACTGGGTCACACATGAACTCTTCCATAGTTCTATATGGGATAAAAAAGGATAAATAGAGTGTGAGTTTGAGGATATCAAATATCCTCCAATTATGATCAGGAGTCAGTGTGTGTGTAACAGATAGGTACACATACTGCTCAGAAATGTAAATAAAAGAACACAACAGAGTGAAAGATGTAGAGATAGGTTTAGAAGTCTATTTGTGTTATGAAGTAAATATCCAGACTCATTTGACATAGTAAAGTTGAATTTTGAGTCCTTCTCTGGAAGTTGACTCCAAAACAGAGTGTCATAGCCTTTGTGGTCTGGCTTCCAAGAATATGAGATGTTGGGATTCATTATTTGAAAGATGTTCTGGTAATCTCAACAAGTTTATCTTGACTCTGTGATCTCCATGTATGTTCTTCCTTTGTGTTCTTAGCCTTTTGGAAGTATGCTTGAGAGTTGCCGGAGTTCACTATTTTCTCTTTTCTTGACACTTTTCTGAACACCCCGAATGATCCATCTTGTAATTCTTTTATACTTAAAGGTCTAGCAGACATAATGATCTCCCGACATGAATTTACCTCGTACTGTCTCCTGAATATTCTACAAACAACAATAAATAATGTCAGAAACATTAATTTGTCTAAATATAACCATTAGCTATAAATTTAAATTAATAAAATAAAAAAAATCTTTTAGGATTATCGGTGAGTCATAAGTATTGGTGAGTCATTGGCATCATTCTGTCAGCATTGGTCGATCAGTATCGGTGACTCTTTATATCGGTGAGTCCTTTCCATCAGTATTAGTAAATCTGGGCATCAGTGAATCATTTGAACTATTGGTCTCTCTGGGCATTGGTGAGTCGTCATCAGTGAATAAATTTAAACTATTAGTGTTTCTACCATCAGTGACATGTCTATCGGTATGTCCTTTCATCTAATGGTGCATTTCCCACCAGTGTGTCGTCCATCGATGAGTTTCTTGAGCTATTGCTGAGGCCGATTATCAATGACTGGTCCATCAGTGTGACATTTGTTCTATCGGTGAGTCCTGAATCAGTGTCCTCTTCGATCGGTGACTTCTTCAATCGATGAGTGCTTATCAGTGAGTTAGCCACCCGTGACTCCTTAATCCAATCAGTGTTAGGGACTCTGAAAAACATAAAACATGTCTTGTCTTATACTGAACAATACCAGATTAAGTGAAATTCATAATTACATGTAAATATACACTAGTAAATATATTATAACATAAATATACATAATTTATTTACTTATTGAAATTAATTATACTATGTGACATAATTTATTCATTTATAAATATTCATTAATATGATTAACATAAGTGAAACTGTCGCTAATTAAAAAACATTAGCGGTGGTTTTTTCACCGTGGTTTTAAAAACCTCCGCGAAAAAAACACCGCTTAAACACCATTTTCTCGTAGTGGGATCTTAATTTTAATGTTTCAAGAGAATGTTTTTGGGATAAAAACATATGCACCAGTGTAGACGATTGATTTGATAAAGATATGATGATATGTTTGTTGCTGCTCTCAAATTCATTATAAAAAGTTCCTCAGCTTTATTTCCTCTACTGTGATCACTGAGGATCTTCATTGCCTTCATATTCATCCACTGATGTGATCAAATAGCAAGATTTTCACTAGATTTCGTTTTCATATACTCAACCATTATTTCATTTTTTTATGTTATTTCTCCATTAAAATTCTTCATATCACCTATTTTTCCATTAGAGTCTTGGTTTAATATTTTCCCATCCAAAATATATTATTGGTTTATTCTTCCTATCTAAAAGGAAGGTTCGGTTATTCCTCCTTGACAAAAGGAAGGTTGGTTGTGACATCATCAAAAGTAAGGGGTTATAACACAAGGTGTGAAAAAGGTACGTCTATATTTATATATAATCAGTTTATCACTCCCATTCAAAAGTGAGGATATAGTGCATACTAGTCTCATAAAGGAATATAGTTGATTGAAGAGAGGACTAGGATCTTGGTGATTCGAACCACTATAAAAACATCCCGTTTTAACTATTTTATTTCCATGGAAACTTTTAACACTATTATAACTCCAATAAAATTTAGTTTATTTAAATTTTAAATCAAGAAAGACTATTCAATCCCCCTTTAGTCAATAATTCCATACCAAGGGACCTAACTTTTAAAACATTAATTATCAATATAAGTTTTTGGTATTAATGCCACCCCAATTCATTAGGCTTTAATTATAAAATAATAATAATTTAATAACTTGAAACCACCCTCTTCAAGTATAAATACCACACCATACCACCCCATTTCTCTTCTAAAGCCTTTAAGACCGTCAAATATCTTCTAAATCATCTCCTACCCACTCTAAACACATTTAAGTGCTGCTGGTCTCACCAAAATACCAATTCCAAGGTATTTAAGGGATCCTTCAAAGTGGTGATATTCAAGAGGTAATTTTTCTGAAATCAAATCTCTTATTTTATTTTATTCTTCTACTTTCTCATCACCTCCTTCATCCATCAATAAATAATAAATAAATAATCATGTAAATACTGGAATTTTAGGCTTCTAATTGAATATCTTATATCCATCCCTTTTATTTCCTCATCTTATTTAGAGAAAAGAAACAATTTTCCAAATTATGGTGGTTAACCGTCTCCCTGAATAATGATTTTGTTCTTTTTCCATTACTACCTTCATGGATGGACAGAAGTATTATTATCATTAAATAAGATTTTAATAAATATATTATAACCTATTTCATGATATGTAACTAATATATATACATAATATTAAATAAAATGAAACTCATTTGTGATGGTCAGAAAAACCGCCAAAATAAACTAAATATTTATCATTAATGTTTTTTTAAATGAATCATACCCATGTAAAAAATTAAAATGAAATATGGTACCATTTATAATTTTGTAATTGAATGAATAACATTTCATTTCACTTCATTAGTCTTATACCCATTTGAAAAGAATATCCATAATTATACAGAAGTGAACCGACCATGAAACCCTGAAACAAACACATCTGAAATAATGAAAATAATGAAAAAAATTAATTAATAAGTGATAATATGTTATAAAATTATCATTTAAGGTATTATAAATATTAATATAGTTAATTAATTAATTAATAACATTATTTAAACAATTATACAGGAAGATAAACAATGATACACTAAAGGTAATCGTGGGGTAAGGGTTTCTCATCTCACTTTTACTTCTATTAGGTATATGCATTATTCACCAATTATTTTTTGTTTGTGGTGAATATAATAACATTTGATATATCATATCTTTAATAAAATTTTATTAATGTTATTCAATTTTTAATTTGATTATTATTACTTTTATGGGGAATGCAATTCAACTGATTACAAAGTTGTAAGGGATTTCTTAACTTAGTTTCTATTCATTGGGTTAAACTTCTACTTCATTGATTTTTTCATGATAAGATTATGTGTGAAATGAATTTTTATTATCTTATGTTGTATTTAAACTTTCTTTATTTGTATTTAAATTGATAAAACATAATCGATTAATTTTTTTAACACTCAATTTAATGATATGTTATTTTGAAGAGACTCTTTTAACAAAAAATATATTTCTTAAGATTTCCTTAAAACTCTCTTTTCTTCCATGTCCATGTTTTCTATAATTTTTTACAAAAAATATTTTAATATTATCTCATGATTTTTTAAATTCACTTTTACTCATGTTTTACATTTTAAAAATTGGTTTAAAAGGTATATTTTCTCATTTGCTAAACAAGGTTCTTTAAGACTCATATGATAATAATATGGAAGGAATGATTTTTAACTTATATGACATGAGAGAATTTTCCCCCATCATGACGCCTTAATATTTTTGAGATTCCTTTAAAAGTTTATAAACTTATCTTCAATAAAATGTTTTGTTTTATAATTGCATTGAGTTTTAAACATAAGTGATTTTCAAAGTGAAAAATAGTACGTTCATCAAGAATTTTTCCACAACATCATTTAAAGTATTTTCATCTATATCAATATCCTTTGAGTTTTAAACATAAGTGATTAGTTTGTACTATTCTGATACCATTCACTATATTACTCTGGATGGTTTGTGATTATTTTTACTTAATGGGGAAAGTTATTTATATTTTTCAATATAGTTTAAATACAAATGATTATGTTGATTATTATTTACCTCTTTTATATGAGGAGTTTATTGGACTTAGTATGTGATGGGTGAGACCCTCTATATCCCCTCGATGCATTAGTAGGTCTAATGAGATAAACTAGATAGGGTTTTGGCCAAGGCCTTATGCCTTTATAAGATCCTTATCACAAATGACTCCAATAAGTTTTTATGATTGATACACATGGATAAGTTAGGGTAATAATAGTGTCATCAGAGGAATTACTATGTTGTATTTTATGTTTTCAAATGCAATATGGGAATCATGTATGTATCTTGTTTACTAAGACTAATAAACTATTTGGTCCTTCGAGATGTGATTCCTTATATATAGGCCAATGTAATAAAATAACCACTGACTATGGGCTACTGGGTTAGAGGTATTTACAGTTGGTAATAAATCAAGTTTAGTATCAATATTGGGAACTAGATTTATGAAAACATAGATTTGGGAATATAACCCTATGACTGACTTTGAGGATAAGTCTAAATATAGGATATAAACATATATATTTGGTAATGACAATGGATAACCTAGGATAAACCTAAGGATTCATAGGTTGAGAAAGTGTGATGATTTTTACATCCAATAAATGATTCTTCATGACTATGTGATTTATCACTCTGATTAGTGTTTCTCACACTTTGGTATTGGTTTTAGTCAATGGATGGATCTTAAAGGAATATGGTTATTTATGAATGTGATATAAAATGTTTTTATGATAAATAAAATTGTATAATGAATATAATGAAAAATATTTTGATTATACTTAACCAGTTATAATGATATTTGATTAACAACATACACCTTTACCAACTCTTGGACTCACCAAATAAGAGAAGGATACAGTTCACTGAGAAATTGAGTGGTGTAAACCATAGTGGAATGATGATTTAGTTTCTTATATATTGATAATGTGAGATTAAATACACAATTTAAAGTCTTGTATCAATGGGAAGATGTTTTGGGTTTAAGAATGAAGGATGTAAACCAATAAATTTCATTGAAAAATTGAAGGGATTTGAATAATGGTCTCGCAGGTATTATTAATGGTTGAATATTTTAAATGTTGAAATTATGGAAATTATTCTAATATATTTCCTAGGGAAAAAATAAAGAATAGAATCAACCAGGTTATATATGTAATACTATTAATATTGAAGAAACTAAAAATTATGTACGAAAGGAAGGAGGTATTAAGGAATAATATGATAGAGTATAGTTAATGGTTTAATAATGAATTGGAATGATTAAAGTGATTATGTATTTGGGTTTAATAATTATTTTATCAATGATTATTTGGTTATAAGAATCATGAGATAAACAATGATTTCTAAGAATGTGATGCATAGTACCAATAACCAAGATAAGTTATTCCGTTGAAAGTTTATCCTTTTTAAAACACATGATTTGTGGAATATAACCATAATACTCAGAAATCTTCGGGCAGAGCCCTATTTATTAAAATAAAAGAAAATATCCCTTTTTAAATAGTAGAGGGTAACCCATTAGATGCCCGAAGGCCAGTGGAAAACAACCATTGGTTTAAGAGACAAAATTCTAGAAATACACAGCTCAAAACAAAAAAAACCCCATAAATTCAATTCCAAATGGACATGGCCCAAAACAAATACCACAGTGAAACACTATCCATAGAAACAAAAGACCATCACTAGATCTATGTAAGAACACGAAGTCACTGCATATTTCCTCACAGAACCATAACCCTCACATCATAACAACAACCTATGATCATATCCATATAATTTTTTAACAGTTCCAGAGAAAAGTTCAAATTATTAGAAGATTTTTTCACCATGGAGATGAAATTCTTGGACCGGATGAAATCTGGAAGCCACGCTGAGAAGAAGCACACTGAGCTGCTGAAAGCCGAAGACCACGTCGGAGACCATCGTTGGATCTTGAAGGCGAATCACTTAGATAACATGAAAGATAGAATCCACACTTTCTGGTGCATTAAAATATGAAATCCGAAACCAGAAGAAACATGATGTCATCACCCGAAGACCCGATATGAGACAAGAAACACTACACCTCCACGATTAAAAGAGATCCTCTACCGAAGATCAACACCTCCGAAGTCAAATCCCAAAAATGGCTGCTGCCGCCTCCTTCACTACCAAAGACCTCCACTCACCGAACCTGCGCCGCCATTCATCTCATAGCGTTGGAGAGCCTCCTGTCTGAACCGGACATCCCATCGAAACCCTACAGTGCCCCTGAGAGAAGAGCTCACAAGAGCGCCTCATATAACCGTAATATGTTGTTTACATTGGGATAATAATAATAAAAATATTTTTATGGGATATTGTTAGTGATATCAAAATGGTTAATGATTTGATGGTTTATGTTTTCTAGGTTTACTATTTGTTTAGATTTAAGGAATATATTCAATAACCTGAGATCTTATTTTTGGATGCATGTTTTTTTATTAATGCTTAAAGGTGATCAAGATATTCAATTTTTTTGGCATGTAAAAATAATAGCTACAATATGTTGTTTAGAGAATCTAATGTTAAGTTAATTTTGTAAATTTAGTGACATTACTTCTAAGTATTAGGTCTTGAAATTTGGATAGACATATTTTGGATGAGTTTTAAGATTAACTACTTATTAAATGGATTAATTGAACTTTTAAAATTATTTTTTATTGATAAAAAGTGATAACCATTTTGGTTTTAGTAAATATTTAATGTTATAAGGAATGAATTTTGTATCTTATGATTCAATAAAAGAGATCCAGGCATGAAGAATTCATCTTGAACATCAATTTCCTTGCATAAGAGATGAGGTGAAAATAGAGCAAAGCACAACCAAAGGATGAGATTATGCTTGTGACATGGAAAGGAATCAAGTAAGTTAATTTTCTGAAGTGCCTATATAGATAGTAAAGAATACCCCAACTTTAGAAAAAGTATTTTTGGAACAAAAATATTATCTGTTTAATTTTCTTACTATTAATTCAATATTCTTTTAACCTATCACAAGATTTACAGTTTTTTGATGGTTAAATTTATAAATATCGCGTTCTATATCATTCTCTATTAGAATTTGATAGTTATATTTCTATTACATGTGTATGTTTTCACTTCTCACTATTGTTATCCTATATGAAAACCTAGTTTTATAGTAACCTTCACATTTTCATTTCCCTCTTTTTCAGATGAATTTTTATTAACTCTTCTTACGTAGTGGGTTTCCCACAAAGGAATTTTAAAATATAAACCATTATTTTTCAAAGTGAAATTTTAAATTGTGGGGATTAAATTTATTGAAGGAGGGGAGAATGTAACACCCCGATATTTTTCAAATAACACTACGTTTAATAGATTACATTACACATAAAATTGAGATTAAATAAATAATTAAATATTATTATTTAATTGTGATAATTATCACCTAGATGTTGTTATGATGGGAATGAATGATATTTACTACAGTATGAAAATATAGTATACACATGTTTATAAAATTTATTAATTGGTTAAAAATTAATTAGAAATGAAAGAAAAACCAATTGAACATAAATGACATGTTTTTATAAAAAAACTATTTTTATGCCCATAATGAAATTTTATCTAATTAAATTAAATTAATCACTATTATTGAAATATATTAATGAAATTAATATGTTATATTTTCAATAAATTTTTTTTAAATTAATATAATAATTTTTATAGTCTTAAGATAATAATAAAACCTATAATACTCATTATAAACACATTTAAGTGCTTCTGTTATCCCAAAAATACCAATTCCATGGTTTTAAGGGATCCTTCAAGGAGGTGATATTCAAGATGTAATTTTATCAACCCACCCCTCTTATTTTATTTTCTTCGTCTAATTTCTTATCAAATAATTCATATATCAAGGTAAAATTACTCAATAATCATGTACATACTGGAATCTTATTTTTATATGGGAATATACTATATTTATCCCTTTTATTACCTCCTCTTATTCAAATAAACGGAACCATTGTCCAAATTATGGTGACTAACCATCACCGTGAATAATGATTTTGAACATTTTTCATTACCACCTCCACGGATGGTCATAAAAGTATTATTATGGTAAAATAATATTTTAATAAGTATATTATAACCTATTTCATGTTTTGGAACTAATATATAGACATAATATTAAATAAAATGAAACTATTTCTTGATGTTCAGAAAAAAACCAAAAGAAACTAAATATTTATCATAAACGTTTTATTAAAAGAATCATCCTCATGTATGAAAGAAAATTGATATATGAGACCATTTAAAATTATGTAAGTGAAATAATACCATTTCATTTCACTTCTATATTTTATCCCCATTTTATTAGAACAACCATAATTGTACACAAGTGAACCGACCATGAAACCATGAAACAAACACTCCCAAAACAATAAAAATAATGAAATATTATTAATGAATGAGTGATAATATGTTATAAAATAATCATATAAGTTATTATAAATATTAATTTAGTTCTAAAATGAATTAATAAAATTATTTAAACCATTATATAGGATGTTAAAGAATGTTACACTAAAGGGAAGTACGAGGTAAGAGTTTCTCGTGTCAATTTTACTTCCATGAGATATATACCTTATTGAACACTTATTTGTTACATGTGATGTATATCATAGACTTTTATATATCATATTATTAATTTATTATCTTCATGTTATTAAATATTTCTCTTGATAATTATTAATTTTATGGGGCATATAATTCATCTGATTACAAAGTGGTAAGGGAAATATTAACTCAATTTCTGTTCATTAGATTAAACTTCTACTTTATTGATTTTTTCATGATAAGATTATTTATGAAATGACTTTTAATAACTTATTTTGTATTTAAACGTTTTTTATGTGGATTTATAGTGGATACACATAATAAATTAATTTTATTAATGGCACTTCAATGATATTATATATTTAAGATAATTTATTTTTAAAAAATTATCTTTCTAATGTTTTCCATAAAACTCTATTTTCTTTAATCTACATGTTTTCTATAACTGTTAACAACTTTTTACTATTATAATATGATTTTTAAAGGCATTTTACTCATTTATTCTCAATTTACAAAATTATTTGAAAGGTATATATTTTTTTATTTTCTAAACAAGGTTATTTTAGACTTTTCCAAAAAAAAATAAAGGAGTGTTTTTAAAACTTATACGAAATTAGAGTCTTTTACCACCATCATGGAACCTTAGTGTTTTAATCTTATTTTACAAGTTTAAAAGTTTATCTTAAAATAAAAATTTTTCTTTTATAATTAATTGGATTTTAAAGATAAGTTATTTTCAAAGTGAAAAGGGTATTTTCATCAATAACTTTTCAATGATCTCATTTAATGTATTTGTATACATGTAAAAATAATTTTAAAAATACATTTATTAATTTATTTTTGATCTATTTTGATACCATATTACATATTTTATTGAATTATTATTAATTAGTTTGTACTATTTTTTATACCATTCACCATATTACTCTAGATGGTTTGTGATTTTGTTTACTTAATGGGGAAAGTTATTTACATTTTTTATGGTAGTTTCAATACAAATGTATATGTTGATTATATTTCATCCCTTTTATACGAGGAATGTATTAGACTTGGTAAGTGATGGGAGGTTATAAAATATCCCCTAAATTCATTGGTAGGTCTCATGATACAAAATAGAATGGTTTTTTTCCAAGGCCTTACCCATTTATAATATTATTTGTATGAAGTCTTGATGATGTTATATTCTTGGCATGAAGCCTCAAAGGTATGTTTCATATGATCAATGTTATTCATTCCATCACTATGAAACTAGTAATTAATTTCCATATGATTATTTAATTAGTAGAATATCCAGGGTTAAATTTTCAATCTCATTTGATTATTTATATGGTATTATTTGATTATCTTTTATTTTGGACATATTATGATTATGTTATTGATTAAATGGTATGTTGTTTAGTTATTTACCTTTATATAATTGGTATTTCTTATATTATTATATATATATACCCTTACTAAGTATCTTATCACTCTCCTTTCTTATATTTTATTTTTACCTAGGATACCAAGAAGTTTATTATGATTGATATATAGGGATAAACCAGGGGAATAATAATATTTTGGGATGTGATTCCTTATATCTATGCCAGTGTAATAAAGTAACCACTGACTCTGGGCTACTGGTGTGGGGGTCTTTATAGTTACCACCTCCTATATTGACCCATGAACTAATGCCTCATCACTCGGTGGATCATTATCATGATATTGCTATATAATATTAGTTGGATATCATCATTGAGGAATGTTGTAGAAGTAATGATGCACCATAGTCAAAGGTTATGTTTGGGGTGATAACTCAATAAGGACATGGAAACCATAACCCATTCCTATACGATGCACATACCGATGTTTCCCTACAACTAGTGACTACATGTATCGAGTCAAAAACAAGGTATTGGAGTTGTGGTGAATGGATACATTTCACATCACACCATCACTAGGTTCCCTATCCTAAGAGCCAACCTTGAGAAACTTTAACATAGTTACCCTAGTTACCAAAACAAACCTCACAACTAGAAAATCTTTAAAGTCCATTCCTATGATAACCCCCATTTGATACCACTCTAAGATGACCTGACTCACTCGGGCCTGCTTTCCCAATGATAAGTCAAGTGTTACTCCCCAATCCAACCTCCAATAGGATAGGGGTGGGTGATAAGAACTGAGTAGTCATATCACTCTCCTGGGAGGCCTTAGCCTAAGGCACCCCCACACACATCTCCAAACACTAATACAATGAATAAAGGAAAGATAAAACTAATACCAAGATGCATGGATACAATTAAATCCCACATCATAGTATAAAACATGTATAGGAAAATAGAAAGCACCAAATACAAGCCCACTAAAACTATAAGATTCCAACCTACTAGTAAAAAGGGGATTGCTGTCGAATGAAATTCTCAAAATCGACTATGATTTGTTTAGATCAACTATGCTCAAACCGATCCTTGTACACCAATGACCCGATCAAAAGTCATGTAGTCTACATAAGACACGACATGTGCGAGTAAATCCAATATATGGGTGAATATAAACTTACCCAGTAGGACACCCTAAAATCACAAAATATAACACAATAATAGATTCAAATCATAATAAAGTATAAAATCAACATATATATACTCAATATAAACACAAAGTCTCAAAGAAGGTCACAACCACACTACCATCCTAGGATTATTCTCAAGGCTTTTAGGTAACTCTCATCTAATAGAAATTACTTATTGTGTATTTCTAACACCTGTGGTGCTCAACCGAGAGGTTCTCCATTTCAGGTCTCACCATAAAAAATTACACATTGGAACTTACAAGTTTTCAATACATAAAAAGTAGATCATACCCTGGTCCTATGGGGGATACTTAACCCTACCTAGATTAACCCTCTAGGATTGTGATCACATGCCTTGATAGTTGATAATAGGTTACCATACCCAAACTAATTAATAATGATAGTGGATCACACCCCAAGACACATAGAGGGGTACATGAATCTATCCAGGACTAACCTGCAGAAAGGATCACTCATCTTATGCTCAGGATGGGATGCCTCACTATACCCTCATAGGGGAGAACCAAGGGAACATACCCTACTCATTCCTAACTATAAAAAGTATAATGAGGGATCCAACCACATCTACTAGGGGTATATGGTGTGCTATGCTAAGCCGAAACCTACACGAGCCCATGCCCAAGTTCTTCAGCTTGTGGCTATTTACTCAGGCCTTTCCCATGAACACTGGTTGTACCTGTTTACCTTGTCTTGTCCAAGTACTCTGGTCATGCCCATGTAGCCTAGGCATGCCTATGTCCATTTACATAGAGGCACATACTAATTCACCAATATCGGGTCACACATTGTGTGATACGTATCTCTATGCATAACCCTAACTTCCCTCGAAAGGATCACATGACACATGTTCATCTAAAATACATGTTGTGTATATCATACTTTTCTAAATTACCACAATCTTCATGCATGTCCATCCATGCCACCACCACCTATGATCCAACCACAAAATCTACCAAGGAACTTGGATATGAGGTTAACAAAACCTAAATCATCACTATTGGCTAGATTTAGGCCACCCAAACTACTTGAAGATTGTCCCCATAAAACCATGTTGGAAAAGAAAAATCCTGTAAACTAAAGATCTTTGATTAATGTTTGATCTACTGTCTAACTACATCATGCCTCTTTCATGAACTCAATCCTAAAACCATAACCTGTAGAAATGATCCATTACACCATAGATAAACTTCACAATGATCGGTTTTGGGGTATTGTCAAACTATCAGTCAAACAGGAATACCGATGATGAAAAATCGAAGAAGAAATGGAGAAAATAATGAAACAAAAAGGTGAGGAATGAACATTGGCCATTGTTCAGGTTTGGTTCAATCCATTAATGATGATAACATCAAATTCAAGGAATAATCAAGGATCAACAAACATTATAAATTCCTAATTATTGGAAGATAAATCAATAATCAACTCACAAATTAAATTGTTAAAATAATTGATTATACTTCAACATATGATAAGAAAATATGGCATTGAACCAACAAAAAAATTACTACATTGATATTGGATCAATCACTGGTGAATAATTATTCCTACATCATTTTCATTAATGAGATTTAATAGCTCCTTTGTTGAAGACGATCTCCTTGGAAAGATAATCACCAAACCATGATCTTGTTATCATAGCCAAAAATCTCCGATACGGTCCTCTCAAATATATAGGGTTATATGGATAACCCTAGGATTTCGATATAATTGGGTTTAAATAGATACATATGAGGTCTAGTCTAATTTCATAATTAATATATCAATAATTAATTAATTAAATTATAATTTTCCCCACGACCACTCTTAAACAAATACCCAACACACAAAAAATGTAATATCACACCTAGTGTAAAAGTCATATTCCAAATTAAATGGTGGTCTCATATTTCTCATCTAGAACATAATTCCAAATATATTTAATTATTTTAGAAAAACCGCACACACATGATATAATATTTTTAAAAATTTTATTATATCAACATCAAGGCTTCATGGGCCCTAAAATACCATGCTGACTTCTATCCGCTTCAAAAATTTTCTTTAAAATATTTAAAAGTTTTATAATGTAAAAAAAAAGTTGTTACAGATCTATTCTTAATTTCAAAGGATTTATTAATAGAGTTGTAGAACTAACACAATGTTTAATACAAGTTAAGAATACCATGAAAATATATATTCGCATGAGGAATTTATTAAAGGCCATGAAAAGATAATTTACTTTTCTATGGGAATTAGTGAAGAATTATATGTGTATTTTTGAAGAATAATTCAATGAATATTAAAGTCCATGAAAAAGTATATTAACATATTTTCAAGATGAATTATTTTGAAGAAGGAATTAAAGTTGGCCTGTAATTTGTATACTTATTAATTACTACATAATTATATTACAGGTGTTAATAAAAAATATATTCATCCATATCAAACCACATCGGCTATCTCGATCCCACACATGTGGGAATAGGGTCAACCACATTGAAGATCCATCCAAGCCAGCTATCCATGGAGGTTGGAGGGTGTTCATAGTTCCTACATGACATGTGCATGGGTTTGCACATTGTGCACACCGAGAGTGCATAGCGGTACCTTGGTGAACCTTACATGTGTGTTGTGGTCCAGTGAGTGTGTGTGTAAAAGGTGTTCTAGGTGACGAACCTTGGTGTTGGATCGAGAGGCAAAAGACATGTGGTGTCTTATAAAGTGGATTCTAGCCGATATGATGAATGCAATCTATATATTTTATTCATGTGATAATGAAATTAATGAGCTTCAGTTGAATATAAAATAATTTATAGAGGACCTTTCAAGTATCCAAAAGAATGGATGAGATTAGGTTAAGGTGTTTCAAGAAATCAGCATCACATACACATTAGTAAAAACTTGTATATGGAGAATAAATTGATTAACATGAATACTCAATAAAAAAATGACGCGTTGAAAAAATAATGGTAACTCACTTCCATTATTTTTAGGTATTAAAAATTGATTATGGGTATGACATAGTTTTCTAGGGTTTTTAATGAGTTTTTACTTGGAATGAAAAGAAGGAATACTAATAACTTGAGTTGATCTCATACTTTCATTTGCACGAATAATAGAATAATATAAGTCATAAGTATCCTTTGTTAATGAGAAGAGATTATAAAATAGTTTCACACTTGGCTTGCATGAAGGAAAAGTTTAGGCTTGAAATCATGATTTAAAAGTTATAGATTATTATTTCAAGATACATATATGATAAAACATCCACTTCATGCTTTAATTTATTGAATATAGAGAGAATGAGGAACCAATGTTTCATATAAAATAATCATTTCATGCACTAAAAAATAATAAGAGAGAAATAAATAATAAGAAGAGATTGCGAGTGGCACACCATAATTATTCAATAATAGGCCAAATATGATTATTATCCATCCTATAATATATTCCTATATCATAGAAGTCTAAATAATTTTGATGTAAATAATCTGATTTCTGCAAGAGAAGATTAAGATCAATTTTAAGAGGGACTTGAGTCAACATATATGATATTACTTCAAGGTGGTACTAGCCCAATAAATTGTACAATGGGATAAAAATACCCTCTTTCTTTATACTTTTCTGATTATAGGATAATGAGTTTAAGGTCATACCCTTTATCATGATTTCTTTGATGATAATAAAAAAATTGTGTGTTCATATAATAAAAAGCACCATGCATTAAGGATTTAGTGATCCTTAGGGTGGAGAACGTCACTAAAAATCCTGGTGTTCTTTTATACTACTTTTTGATTCCACATATTCATTTTCACTAAACAAATATAATATAAAATAATAGAGAGGGAGATAAATCCAATTAATGAATAAGTGAGGAGGTAAAAAATGGGATAAAAGTTTTAATAGGTCATCCTATACCAATTCTGTACACCCTCAGTGTGGTCACATACCAAAGTGATCATTTTAATTGGTATCAAAGTAGGTTCCACCACTATTGGATTATATTTTATTAGAATCTCTTTTATTCTTTAAAAATTAATATGGAATGAAATCTTAGAGGAATTATATCAACTGCTAATCAGAATTTCATCTATATTAAGACCTTGGAGAGTAAACAAAAGAGATATTTGAAAAATAAGAATAAAGTGTCCTTCTTATGTAAATAGGAAGATAAATATGTTTTCCCATTATTTGATTCTATAAAATATATTCCCAATAATGAATAACATTACATGGAAGTTCAAACTACCAACAAAGAAATGGATAACCTTTCTACCTCAGAAGTTGATGAAGTGGTTTCATATCTTTTCCATCAAGACTGTTCAATTGAAAAATCAAGAACAAGTGGGAAATATTAAATTAAAAATCTATAAGATGATTTTCATAAGAACATCACTTATCTTGAAGATGAATCTGAAAAGAGGTAGAGAGATATAAATAGCACAAAATGTGATAATGTGTGTAGATATCACCAAATAGTGTAATTATATAGGTAAAATAATAAAGGATCTTGAATAGGTATGATTTATAGCTGGGAAGGATTGGATTGAGGCAATCCTAAATAATTATCTGTCTATTTATAGATTTGGATAAAATATTTATTAACTATATGAGAAACAAAAGTCATTCATTGAAGTAAAAAATGTTTAGCTAGTTGTCAAGGCCAATAAGGTTAAAGAAATTGACTACTTAATAAAATATAATAAAAAAATACATGAAGATGAGGTTGATAAAATAAATAAATTCAGTAAAGGAGGACTAAATATAGTAGAGAATGAAAATTACATTCTCAATATGAAATTCTTGGAGCTTGATTTTTTTTGAATAATCTAGAAATAGCCCAATCCATGTATTCACAACTAATTAAAAGGAAATATGCTACCAAAAAATATAAAGGAGGAATATTGTACTGAAATATCTCTATTTAGTATCAAGAACATCTTGATGTCATCTAATCATAAATATATACTAGCTATTAAGTGGAAGGCACAATCAACCTTTGTAAATAAAGTTTTTTCTAAATCAATTTCTTTTCACTGTGCAGATTTGAAATCAAAATCTATAAAAATATGGATAAAAAAAAGTAAAGAAACTCACCATTATAACTAGGTTGGATGAAGGTAAGTGTACACGGATTTTTTTCCTTAAAAGGGCCCATTATATGGATAAGAAGGAACAAAATCCGTGCGCATGAAATTCTGGAAAAATATGTTCACAAAGTAATAGATCACAATTTATGGGGTATTTCTATTTTTGTAAAAATTTTGAGTGTGAGGATATTGATTGTTGGAATAATATTTCAACACCTGAATTTAAAATAAATCCCACCTCAAGTGATAGAAAATATTAGGTGAATTAAATACCATAAGAGAAATAGAAAATTCTATCCTTCACAAATATATTTTAAAACATGGTGATATATGTGGTTTTTTCAATAACAATGGTCATAGTGAAAAATCATGAAAGTATAAATCATTAAAGAATGAAACTAAAATTAGTGAGTGTTGATGATCATCCTATCTTGAGAAAAAATTATTATAAATGTCCTATAAAGAATAATATCAGGAAGTTTGGGAGGAAGTTACATAAGATATCCTTGGATAGTACGATGAAAGAAAAATATGATCAAAGAAAATCCAATTAGTCCCAAAAGGGTGCCACATCAAATGGAAGAAACTACTTATTTTATGTCATGAGTGGCCACACCATGGATTTTTGTAAACAAGACTTGGAATACAGATTCGATGGAAGTATACCTAGGTAATAAAGTTATGTATCAATCTTGGAGAAAAATAAGTGGATTGGTATGGTGGAGGACATTCACAATATTTCTTGTGGAAAAACCAATCAATAAGTACACATTCAGAAATATTGTTTGGTTGATTTGCCTAACAATATGGAAAGAGAAAGAAAAAATTATAAATCATAAGATAATAAAAAATCCAATGTTAAGAAAGTGATTCTATATAAATAAATAAAACATCATGAGGGTTTTTCAATAAATGACGGCCAAAAAGTTTCTGAAGTTTTGTGTGGGGGGTGCAAAAAAGATGGTTATAATTCAAATGACTATGTAATAATAACTCTAGATCAAGAAGTAATATTGTATAATATGAAAATTATATGAGGTGATATGTGTTCTCTTATGAATTATGTTTAGAGGAATATTCCACATAAGTAGAAAAAAAGTCTTCCTTGTTTCTTGATACTACTACGAATTCTAGAAAGGCTAGCATGAAGAATATTACTAAAAGTGGAATAGAAAAATAAGAGTCTTATGGATGAGAAGAAATTATCACCCTTGATTATCAAACTAAAGAGAAAAAAGACTACACCTTAATCCCTAAATAAATTTTGTTATACTTATATGCTAACCATTTAGGGAATTAAATGTTATTTTGGTTCTCAAAATGGAGAACTAATGATAATTATCCTAGAATAAATGTTTCAGATATGAAATAGTTCTATATTAGAATTATTTATAAATTAAAATATCCAATAATATTTTAAGAAAATATATGTATTTTTTCTGTGAATAAGGAAATAATCCCTTGAGGGGGAGTTTCCTGAGAATCTTCCAGATTTGATAATCCATAAACATTTGAATTATAGAAGGTGCTTATGAGATTTTCATTAAAAGGTATGTCTTAATATTATCTCATCCTGAATCTTCACGAATTTATCTTAACATCAAGGTGGATAAATGTAACGCCCTGACCCCAGTTACCCAGAGTCGGTGCATTATTACATAACATTGTCATGATCACAAGAAAGATCAAATATTGAAAGACCGATTGGTTTAGTAGCCTTGGAAACACTAGATATATTCATAAGTTTTACATTACATCATAAAATGAAAAACTACTACAACAACATATTGTCTCCATAATCCACACTCATATCCCTACATAATATCCCTGAAGGTCATTCATAATTTACTTCTTCACTTCCTGGGAAAAATAAAACATAGAAAAGGGGTGAGCTCAAATGCCTAGTAAGGACAACAATATAGAGGAAACTTTCATAAATAAGAATAAACATTTAAGGCAATGTATAACTAAAACAAAATCCTTTCAAACTTGAACTTTGAACATGGTATGACATAAATAAAATGAAATAATTCCATTTACTTATTCACATGGATATTCTACTAATCGAATAATCACATGCAAAATCAATAACCACTTTCATAATGATGGAATGCATAATGCCAGACTATCATAACCACAGAGCCAAGGCCTCGTGCCAAGACTACAAATAAGATTTTGTCAAGGCCTTGTGCCAAGACACTAGTTTGTCTCATGAGACCTACCGATGCATCGAGGAGCTATAGCGGGCTCCACCCGTCACATATTAAGTCCAATGCATTCCCATATGAAAAGGTTTAAACATAACATAAACATTCGTATTAAAACTAGCATACGAAATGTCAATACTTTCACCATAAACCATGAATGGTATAAAAATAGCACATCCATAGTCAAACATATCACAAAACCTTCAATACAACATAGAAGTTTTGTATCATAATAAATAAACTTCACATAAGCGTAAAATCCAACAAAGGATGTTGACATAGATGAAATCAAAACTCTTTTTAGAGAAATATCTCTTTTATTTTGAAATCATTTAAGATCCATATAAAATAAAACATTTTCTTTGAAAATAATCTTATAGCTTGTAAGGAAATCTTTGAAGATTTTATAACGGCAGAAAATAACCACACCCGCCGTATAAGTTAAAAAAACATTCATACCTTAATTCTGTCGAAAAGGTTAAAAATGACCTTGTTTTGAAAACGACGGAAAGATTCCTCTTATAAAAAGTAAAACAAGGGTATAAATGACTTTAACCCATATTCTTGTAAATAATAAAAATGTTTTGAAATACATTTTTAAGAAAACATGGATGTGGATGGTAAAGAGATCCCAGTAGATTATTACATATAAACAACCTCAGATAATGAAGAGATTGTGAAATAACCCTTACCAATTTGGTAACTTATGAAACATACAACCCATGAAAGAGGTATCATACAATGAATATGTAAATACACATAAATTAAAGTGTATTATACAAAGAATATAATTATGGGCAGTACATACACCACACAAAAGGTAATGGTGGCAATATGGCATGAATCTCACGGGAATAAGGAGTGAGATGAAAACCCCTTACCTTGTACTTTTCCTTGGTTGGGGTAGGTTAACCTCCTGTATAATGGTGAAATAATTTTTATTAAATTATACAAGAATAATATATATTAATATGATATCATATATGATCTTTTAACATTGATTTGTTAATAATATCTTTGAATTATCGTCGTTTCAAGTGTTAACTTACTCGTTTTCTTTTATATGTTTTGTTACATAAGCCATGTTTGTCATGGATAGGTTTTATATTTTTCATATACATAATGATATCAAGTCCTTAAACAAAATTTTTAAATCATCAAATGATAATTATACTTGAATGGATACGATGGAGAATGAATCTCATCGCGTTTGTGGAGACGGTAGTCCGTACGTACGCACGAGCGACAATATCATTTTTTTGATATTAAAATAATATATAAATGGATGGTATATCATATATACAGAATAATTAACATGTTATATTTATTATTTAAATGAGTTACACATCATTATTATACCCATCCAAATAATAATATATTGAATAACAATTACACCACGACGTGGAGACGGTAAGCCTTACGCACGCACGTATGGTGACATGTTATTCAAAGGGTGGATAGAATACTGAATATGGTTGTACCATATTTATAATAACATCAAAGTATATATATGATAATGTAGTTATTATTTTAGAATGGTAACAACAAAGGAAGAAGAAGTGGAAGAAGAAATGAACTTGGAAAAGGGTGGTGAAATCATTACCTCTTCTTCGGGTTCTTCCTTTTGATTTGATCAAAAGGGATCCTTAGGTTGGATTTATGATCAAACTAAGGCCTCTAGGTTGTAGTGAGGGAAGTTGGGAGAGTATTTGGGCAGAGTTTGGCCAAACCATAAGGCTTTTAAGGTGTAAATAAATGAGAAGGAGGAGTGACCTTTTATAAGAGGGGTGAGGGGCACCTTTGGAAAAGCTAGAAATATTAATTTATAATAAATTAATATTCGGTTTATAATGGCTCCAAAGTTGATTATTTAAATTTTAAGGTGGGGATAGGTCTAAAACAACTCAACCAATAGAATTTAGACAGGTTTAGGTACTTATATTAACCTTATCTTTAAGTATTAACTCTAAATTAATTAGTTTCACTTTTACAATGTCTCTTTGTATTTTTATATAATATGGTTAATAAACTTACTATATACATCCAAGAGACCCCCAAGTGGTCAATTAATGATGAAACTATCATGATATAAGTCTCTTTTCCGAACCTTAGATTTTTAGGAATTTAATATCAATTAATAATATAATATTTGTTTTAAGAATTCTTTTATGTCAATTTTGACACTATTCAATAGTTGATTTTTGTGAAACTTATAAAAAATTGATTACTTAGAACAAAGTAAATTAAATAAATACTAATATATCATATTATCCTAGAAAATTAGTTTAATTAATTAAAAGTTTCATATTATATTTATTTGGGTATTTATAATATCTATTATTTTAATTGTTCACTATTATAGTAATTAATGCATCATCATTGTGTCATTAATAAATTATATTATTTAATGTCTAAAAATTATAAATAAAATATAATTATGTATGAAATCTTTTTATCTTTCTAATGAATATTTATAATCTAAAATCCAACATATATAACCCTATGTAAAATTTTTTTTTCTAAAATATATATGCTTGTGTCATTTTTGTATTCATTTTAACTTAATTAAAATAAAATGTCCCTATCACCTACAAGTGGCACCATGGGGTCCCAAAATCTACCCAAATATTCCTATGGTCGAAAAGTTATCAAAAAATAAGGCTAGGACACATTTTAGGGTAATTTAGTATTATTATAATATTATTTTTTAACCCTTATTTACCGGATTTACCCTTAACAATGGTAAATAAAATATTTACCGCAGTAATTATTCAAAATGTCTAAAAATAAAAGTTACCTATTTACACAATTTGGACATCCTGATTCAAAATATGGAATCCATTTTTCTAAATTCAAAACACAGAAGTGGCAGAAATTAATTTAAAATTAATTCCTGCTGTCAAAACAAAAAGCGTGTTTTTAAGAGATAATAACTATCAAAAGATTGACACTTGTTTATGTTCGGTTTAATTGTAAAATTGTGTCCAATGACCAACATTATATTAAATGGTAAAAATATATTCTAAATATACTTTAAAACCACTCAAATTAATAATTTATCACTATTAATTATTTTGATTAAAAAAGTTGTTTTTAATTAAAAGTTAGTAATTTTCACTATTCATCAAAATATTAAAGTTATCCGAAAGGTACCGAAATTTCACCTTAGGCTAAATTAGATATTCTGAATCCAAAAATGAAGTCCATTTTGAAATATAAAATATATATAATTTCAAAAAGTAGGTATTACTATTCATAACGGCTAGTTTGATTGGTTATGGTGTGTTAGAACTCGGTGTTGCGTACAACACACGCTATCACATTATTCAAAGAGAAGCATACCGTAGAAGCTTGGGGTCTTACAATAAAATTATTTTAATTAATAATAATAAAATGAGGATTTTTTGTGAAGTTCATGTTCAACATGAAATAAAACCCATGGTTACAATTGAATGATTTTTAATATGTGTGCTAAGTGGTGTAGGAAAGTTAGGTTGAAAATATCCAAATATATTTACATCAATTGAAATCAACATGTTTCAACTAGAATACATGTGAAAATACTCTTAATAAAATAATTATAAAATGGTAATAAGTTTAAGTTTTTATCATTTTTAGTTTTTTAAATGGACATTTGTGTTGTCTAACTCAAACCCTTAGGTTTTCTACAACGAGCATGGCTCACATTGATTTTGTGTGGTATGAATGATGGAACATCACTAAGAATGAAGTGATACCATCCTATATTCTAGAGTTATTTTTATTTTTTATCAATAAAGTGGATAAAATAGAATGAAAATGTTAAGAAGAAAGCGGGAAGGGAGAAGAAATAAATAATATGTTCAAATTATATGAGCATATTGACAAGGAATTTTGTGTTGGTATTGACAAAAAATACAAATGGGGGGATTGTTTGACCCATTTTGCATGTGTTTTATTTTTTTCAATGTAAAATAATTATTTTATGTGAATAATCTAAAGATGAATCAAAATAGAGTACAAGTTCACGTCATTATTTTTGGAGAACTGAATCATTATGAAGATAAAGGTCATAATCTAGGGAAATATTCTTGTAAATTGAAGTGAAGACTTGAATATTTGATATTGAAGGTAATTTTCTTAATTTATGTATAAAAAGGAAAGTTGGAAAATATGTTAGTTTCTACCAGTGGATATTCTTATAAATTGAATTATTCTTGGAAAAGAGGTATTTTAAGGAGTTGATACCTTCCATCCTTGTGAATCATAGAGATTATTTAGACATATTATTGGATGTAGATTGGAGAATCTAACATCAAATATCATGCTTGATAAAGCATGAATAAATAAATATGATGATTATTGAAATTTAATTAAATTAAATGGAATGTATTAATGGATTTATAGAAATAATTTTTTTTATTAAAAGTGAATAAGACCATGATAATATCTACTTGCATATGGAATTGATTTAATAAAATGATAAGATAATTTTTCTTTTTATTAAGAGAATTGAATAATTATATGAGTTTCTTTTAAAAAATAATTATAATAAGATTTAAGGCCTTGTTAAAATACCTTAATATTTTTTATGATGAATTATTTTGAAGGAATTAAAGTGGTATTTTTAATTTTCATACATAGTAATTACAAATTATATTATGGGTGTTAACAAAAAACACATCCAGCCATAGCCAACCACCTAGGTTTTCTCAAATGTACACATATGGGAGCAGGATAAACCATATAAGAGATCCAACCAGGATAAATATCCCTGGAATATGGAGGGATTATACAGTTCCCTCAAGGAGTTCACACAAGTATGAACATGGCACACATAAAGCATGAGTGGAGGTGCCTGGGTGGACTGTGCAGGTGTGCTGCGACCTATTGAGGTGAAAGGTGTTATGGGTGCCAAACTATGGTGCCAGATGAAGAGAAATAAGATAAATGATGACTTATACATTGGATCCTATTAGAACTCAACACCTACATGGGACGTTTATCGGACTATTCTACTAAAAAAATATAGAAATAAAGATGGTTGTTCAATCTATTTTATCTTCCTCATTCGATCATATCCCATGTCATATTCTACCTTTGGCCATTGATATTTCTAATATTGAGATTTAGAGAGTAAATATTTCCATTGTAGTGTTCAATGCACATCATTCTAACCATCTATAATGATCATGTTAAAATAATAAGTCATTCTCAAAAACATGTATCAGATATATATATTTCATGCATGAGATAATGAAAATAATGAGCTTCATCCAAATGAAAATTAATCTATAGAAGGAATTTTTTTTCTCTAAAACCATGAGTGAGATTGGCTTAAGGTGTTTGTTTCCTTTAAAAGAGAGGTGTGTAGGATTGAAATGATATCATGCACCTAAATATATTATCTTTTGTAACTGTGAGGTTCATATTGGGTTCACCATTTTTGTTTCCTTTAGATTGGTATAGTTCCACAAGTTTAGGAAATAGGATTCCAAATTCCTATAATGATCCATTTATCTATCATTACATGATTTTATATTGGTATAACCATTTTTATTTCTCATTTGATGACTGAGGGATGATGATTGATTGTGGTGGGGGGGCACAAGTATGCTTATACAATCACTATCATCAGGTTCATATTTTTTATCTCTCATGTAAACTCTTAATAGCCCCTACATCGATAACAAGGTACAAAAATACTTTCTAAAGGTAGGTAGTCATTTAGGGTTTCAAACCCAATGTTACTTAGGAACTCACATTGGCTGAGAGGATGGGAGGTGGGGCTCATCAAACACTTTTGACAGAATTATTGCCTAATCTGGACTTTTTAATAGATTTAAGATATATTTGTGAATCTATTAAAGATCCTGATATTAGATTGGTTACTCGAATAAAATTATCATGTGTTGAATCCTTCTATCTATAATGGAATTTCTATTGATGACACCATAAGTATGTATCAGAGGTTCTACAATAGCTTCTTGTTATTTCTTAGAAATGGGTAGCTACTTATATTTTTAAGTAAGATAAACAGGAACTATGAAGTTTAATTTTTTTTCTAGGGAGGTGGTTGATGTTTAGAGGATGTGATTGAACCATCCCGGGGTTTCCTACATATCATGTTTATAACAAGAATCAAAACCCACATAGTTTATTCAAGTCTAATCCATGCAGTTTAATGTCATATGGAAAGGATATATGTGAGGGCACTTAGCCACTGGGTATGGATCTGGATCCATGGGAATACATCCTACATAAATTTCTTATAGAAGGAATCAGAGTCATCATAGTTCGATCTTCCCTCAAACTAATGATGGGAAGGGATAAATGATCAATATCTGTAAGGGTTATTTTCCCAGAGTTTACCAATATAGGAATGCCTTTAGGATTTAAACTAAGGTATATTACCTTGTACAGAGAATTAATATCATTTCACTGAATAGGGCTTACACAGTAATGTTTCTATGGATGGGGGAAATTTATGTTTCTAGTGATATAGCCATTGCAAATCCCTATGACCACATTAGTCATACTTGGTGTAAAAAAAGGGATAACAAGTGATCCGACTCAACTCATATAGATACATGACTTATTAACTTGGTTAACCCTAATGGGGTGTTTTATATGGAGCTCAATCCTTATGAAGGAATCCTACATATCCTACTTATAGTAGGAATCCGAGTTCTTATTGTTCAATTATCTTCTCAATCTACTAATGGATGAGGAAGAATGATAGATCCACTAGAGAATTTGAGTCCCATGGGTTAAAGTGTTTGAGATATGGATGTACTTACCCTAAGGTGGATTCCCTTTGGAACTCAATCCATAGGATTAAATCCTATATATCATTTTTGGATAAGAATCATTTTTTCTTGTAGTTTAATTCATTCCTAACCTACTAATGGGTTATAATGGGTGATTATAATTAGAGACGTTATTGTTGTCCATGAGGTTTAGGAATTTTAGGGACTTATACTAGGATAGATTCCCATGTTATATATTTATTCTTTACCCTTTGATGGATATAGAGAGATGATGACCATGAAAGGTCTGTTCAATATGTTTAGTATGACATAGAGGCCCATACGAGAGCATGAAACAAGTAGAGTCACATGAGTTCATAACCCTAACCCATCTTGGGAATACCCCTCATAAAGGGGGTACTCGACTGAAGTTTCTTGGCAGAGGGTTTACATGGTTTATTTCCAAATGTGTCTGCAAGATGAAGTTGACATGTCCAGGGGTGTCTTCTTAACATGTCCAAGGTTTCTTCTGGACGTGTCATTAATGTATACTCGACATGTCCTGAGTGTCTTCCTGACATGCCTTGAGTGCCTTCTTGAATAGGCTGACATGTCATAGGGTGCTTTGCATGATCAAATATGACATGTCAATGGGATTTCACATGACAATGTTGACATTTCCAGGTGCGGTCGCATGAATTAGACGTCATGTATGAAGGACTTTGTATGACTTGGTTGACATGCATAAGTATTGTATCGTGATTTGATAGACTAGTCTGGGGGATACTACATGACAAGGTTGAGATGTCCATGGGGTTTCACATGACCAAATTTTTTTTAGAGGAATACCATATGATTCAATTGAATTGTCCAGTGAAACTTTGCATAATCGATGTAGACACATCCAAGGGTGTCACATGATCAAGGTTGATATATCATAGGGTTTCCTCATGATCTGGATGACATGTAAGGGTGGTGTAACAAAACTAGAAAATTGGCCATTCGAAGAACATAAACCATTTTCATGAAAACCCTAATATCTGTATTCATGTAAGGCTTCCATATTTTTCATTATTTTTCACGTAGGTGCCTTATGTTTTTTATGAATTATCATATTGAGACCTCACTTGACTAAGTTGATACATGGAAACACCTTTGCATAATCTGGATGGCACGATGGAATTTCTTTTCATGATCAATAGGGTGATAATGTGAAGAATATATACAAGTTGCATAATCCCTTAAGTCATTCCTCGAGTTTACCTAGTGGAAGGCCCTTGTGATTGCATGAATTTCTGCTTTGAGAATTATACTCTTGCATATGCACTCCTAAAACACACATATCACGAGGCATGTAATTTTTTTTATATTACCTAAGTATTTTCAAGTGATTAACACTAGGTTGTCTCCCAAAGAGGAGTGCACACAAAACAGTTTTCCATGTTTAATTAGAGGAAAAATTGCGTATTTTCAAAAAATTTTGGTTTTGAAAAAAATGAAAGAAACAAAACAAAAGAAATAAATTGTGAAAAATATTGAAAAAAATTGGCAACACAAGTGATTGGAAACTGTTATATGGGAAGTGTCATCAAGTTGAGGTTTATTTTCCTATTGCAATGTTATCCTAGTTCCATTTTATCCAATCCTCTTCTGTTAAGTTGTTTAAAGTGATATTCCAAGATCACTTCCTCTCGAAATCTAATTAAAATTATGATGGTGAGAGAAATAATTTCGAAGATCCCAATTTGTTATACTATCCTTCCTAGTGTGAGAGAGTTACAACGAATACCCCTAATTGACTTGGGCAATGCCCAATCAGGTCTTGTTTATCCCAAACAATAAAGAATATCAATTACCCCTCCCATATGTACTAATGATATTCGATTAATTAATGACTAATACATAGTATATTACATCATATATAAACAAGAAACTAGTGGAGGGAGATATGCTCATTGACCAAAGAAAAATCAGTAACATAATTAAAAACCAAATACGAATGTACTTGATAATAAAACTACTATTATAAATTAAGAAAACTTCATAAAAGTGAGAAAGAAATTTCATTCAATAAAGCACAAGAACCCAATCATTAAAAAATAAAAAATACCCCCTTCCCCAATCACTCATAAGTTTAAAATTCCATGTAAAGTGTAAATGATAAAAATGGGGAATAATGAGGCATTAAAAAACTTATAAGAATAAAAGAGAGAAAAAGAAAAGCATAAAAAGTTCACCTCTAGAATTTGTCCACTAAAAATTTTCTCATGTTATTCCCAAAAAATGGAAAAACGTACTCAATGGTCCTTTTTATAAGATTCACTAAATTGAATTTTTTATCATACCTCAAAATCTCAATGTATTTTAAGATGTATAATATATGTTATGACATAACTAATGAGTCAAAAAAAATTTATTCGATGATTCCCTAAATATTCCTCTAATTTAGAGAATCCAATGGACACATTAATGAGAGAATATATCCATGATATTTAATGTTACAAACATATTTCGAATTATATTTCAAATTATAGCTAGAATCATCTCAATTGGAGATGTTTATCCAGAGTTATGTATCATTCACTATGGTAGGGTTCACTTTGTTGGATAGAACATTTTTTAAAATTGATTGATTTTATAGGGTTTGTAGATGTTCGAATTAACTCTTAGTCTAGAAGAAGTTGAATCCCAAAAATAAAAGAATCTTAAAAAATATTAATTCAAATTGGATCAATTTTTTAAAAGTAATGCTTGAAATACCAAAGTGATAAAAATCTACTAAGATTCCAAAATTAAGAAAGTTTCATAATTTTTTACCAAAACCCACCAACAATCCAAAAATGATGAAAATAAGATCAAATTGTTAAATTGGAAGGGGTTAAATCACTGAAATTTATATGAAAAATGATTGAAATATTATCTATATTAATTCCCCCACACTTATCACTTAGACTGATGGATAAGTAATAATAAAAAAAAGAAAATTCAAAACTAATACCCATGTTATTGATCAATTTTTTTAAACAATAAACAAAAGATATCATGTCTCCAATTTTTTTTTTAAATTCCATCATTAAAATTAATCAATTTATTTCCACTTCATTTCACATCCCATGTACAGAAGACACCTACCTTACATGAATTTTATCTCATCTCAGAAATTTCAAATTTTCAATAATGATTTTATCATCTAAACCCATGAAAGGGTCACCATAAGATTGATAAATTCATATATATCTACCCGATATGAGTTAAGAACATGTGATTATTATAAGCAATTTGTAGGGTTATTCTGTGGCTTTCGGTTGGTAGGATTTATATATAAAAAATTTTTGATGCCGAATGAGGAGGGATTGGATATTTTTGAAGTAAAATTGTATTTCACTAAAGTATTGTCCTCTTATCACTCCTCATAGAACCAAATTAGTTCCAAAATAATATCAATTTTTTTCATGGAATTCCTATACATTCTCTAATTATTTATCGTTATCATATAAACAACTTCCCAAAATTTCTGCTTTTTTTAGATCTAGATAGTCACAACATTATTTCTCCCTTGGAAGATTCAGAAAGGCACAAATTATTTTTATTAAAAGCTCTAGAAAGGAAAAAATTTATATAGAATTAATATTTTAACAGTAAATGTAACAGCCCGAGATTTTATGAAAAATATTCTTTTTAATTTTATTAATGTCTTGTGTTGTACGCTACACCAAAAGGAGGTTGCACAACACGCATCTTTGACTTTCCTTGCATTACACGCAATCACAACCTTCCTCGATAGCATGTGTAGTACGCAATACTGAGTTTCACGAAACAACGATATGCTATATTAAAACTAGCCGTTATGAATAGTAATAACCACTTTTAAAATTTTAGAAATTTTAGCTCTCAAAATGGACTTCATTTTTGGATTCGGAGTATCGAATTTAGCCTAAGGTGAAATTTTGGTACTTTTCGGATAACTTTCATATTCTGATGAAAAGTGAAAATTACTAAATTATAATTAAAAACAATTTTTTTAATCGAAATAATTAATAGTGATAAATTATTAACTTGAGTGGTTTTAAAGTATATTTAGAATATATTTTTACAATTTAATACAATGTTGGTCATTGAATGTAATTTCACATTTAAACCAGACATAATCAAGTGTCAATCTTTTGATAGATATTGTTTCTTAAAAACAGGCTATTTGTTTTAACAGCGGGATTTAATTATAAAATTAATTAATGCAACTTCTATGTTATGAATTTGGTAAAATAGACTTCATTTTTTAATTTAGAATATGAAATATAGATTAGGATGAAATTTTGGCATTGTTCTGAAAAACATCAATTTTTGATGAATAGTGAAACTACTAAGTGGTAGTTAAAAAAACTGAATTTTTCATAAAACTTAATTTTACCGCTTCTGTGAATGGAATTTCAAAAATCCGAGAGACATGGTTGATGTCAGTAAGTAAAATGTGGTTCAATGAGATGAAAATATTTTTTGGTGAATAGTAACTTTTTACTTTTATTTACCACGGTTAAAAGTAAATAGGGTAATAGGGTAAAAATGATATTAATATTACCCTAACACATGTCCTAATCCTATTGGACAAGTGTATCTCGACCAAAAACAACCTTAAGTGTAAAATATTACCATTTAGGTCCACTTGGATTAGATTATGACATTTAATATTATTTTATTTAATGAATAGTTAAAATAGTTAAAATCAAAGTTTAATAACTAAAACATTTTTAATATGGGGTTATACATAAAATAAATTCGACTATAAATATTCATTAAAAAATAAAACGATTTCCTACATAATGATATTTTATTTATAATTTTTAGACTTTAAATAAATTAATTTAGTTATGACACAACGATGATGCAGTAATTACCCTTTTAAGGAAATATTAACATAATTGATGTTATAAATGCTCAAATGAATGTAATTTGAGGCTTTTTATGAATTCCACTAATTTTCTATGTTACTATGATATATTAGTGTTGATTTAATCAACTTGGTTCGAACATATAATTCTGTTATGACTTTCACAAAAATCATATATCAAATAGTGTCAAAATTGACACAAAATAGTTTTTAAATAAAATAAAATATTATTAATTGTTATTTTATTCCTAAAAATCTAATGCTCGGCCAAATTACTTAGATAAGGATATATGTATTAATAATAAACAATTTGGGGTTCGTTTGGCATGATATAGTAAGTGTATTAACCATATAGTGAAAGAAAACAAAAAGACACGGTAAAATTTAAATTATTTAACTTAGAGTTAAATCTAATTGATAAGGTTAAAATAATACCCTAAACTTGTCTAAATCTTATTGGTTGATAGTATTTCGACCCATCCCCACTTTAGCTTCGAAATAAGACCCTTTGGAACCATTATAAACCGATTTTGACATTAATATAAAATAATATTTTGAGGTATTCCTAAGGTGACCCTCTCCTCCCTTATAAAAGAAAACCTCCTCCCCCTCCTCCTCACACCAATTTGAGCACTCAAGCTCGGCCAACCCCTGCCAAAATCTCTTCTACACTTCCCTAGCAACATCCTAGAGGTTCTGGTCTTCCTCAAAGACCAATTTTAGTGCCCTAAGAGGAGGTCTCAAAGAGGCGCTTCAAAGAAGAGGAGGTTCGGACACATACGAAGCAAATCGGATCTAAGGTAAGGGAAATATCACAATCTCATTTTTATCTGAGATTGTTTATTTGTAAGTATTTACTGGGGTGTATTTTATCATCCACATCCATGTTTCATCAATATGTAATATTGTTTCCATCCACTTACAATAGTTTAAATCCAATTTTACCCTTCGGTGAGTTTTTAGTAAAAGATATGAAAGGAATCTTTTGTCGTTTTTCGTACGAGGTACTTTTTTGACTTTTCCGAAAAAAGTACAAAGAATGTTTTTTTTAACTTATACGGCATGAATGGATTTTTAAAACATTATTTCCAAGAATCTTCCTTTAAAAGTTTTCAATTTTATTTTTAATCAAATTCTTTTAGTTATAATTTTATGACATGTTAAGAAATGAAAAGTGTTTTTGAAGTAGAAAGGATATTTTCCTCAAGAATGGAGTTCAAGAGTTTTATCAAAATTATTTTCCATCTAAGACAATATGGGGTTCTTTTTCGATCCCTATTATTACATGGATTTGATTATGTTGTGATGGAAATATTTTTATGAATTCCTTTATCTTATATGAATTGTTTTATGATGTCACGATGTTTAAGATTCCCATTTTTTATTACACGGGTTATGCAATGATGTATGATTTAAGATTTTGTGGCACACATAAGAATGGTATCATTATAAGATGGGTGGGACCTATATCTCCCTCCAATGCATTGGGTAAAGATTTTATATCTCATGAGATAGACAGGGCTGGAACGGTAGGTTATACCGGTTTAGTGAAACATGACTGAAACGAGGGTTACTCGATTCAGAAAGGGACTTTATCCACTAAGATAGTCTTGGCAATGAGTCTTGACTAACAAGAAATGATTCTCTATGATTATGTGTGAATTCCACAAAGATTCATGTTTTAAGTTATGATTATTGGGATTTCATTTCACTACTATGATTTATCCCATGTTATGAAATTATGCTCTCTTTTGCAGGTTAAGATTTCCAAAAGTTATGTTCTTATGAATATGATGTGATTGATTTTTTTTTCTTTTGTTTACCCTTACTGAGCATTTGAGCTCACCCTTTTATGTTTTATTTTCCCCAGGATATAAAGAAAGGTTTTAGGTAAAAAAAGGGAAGATCTTTATGGGAGATATTGAATATCTTTCACCACGATTAGTAGATTACGTTCCGAGTTTCCAAAGACACTAAACTATTACGATCCTTGTGTGTGTGTTTTTTTATGTACTAAGTATTCCGCAAAAGTAATTTAATGTCCATGTACGTCAAGATATGGGTCTCTAGAGTTGGTATCAGAGGCAAATGAGGTAGGAATGTATCCAATCTTTGGGAACTCTCAGATGTGAGCGTTGGACGAAGCATGACTCTCCTCCCAAGGGCTTCATGAGGAAATGGCTACCACTGGGGATGGTGGTGTGTCCCGCCCAGGGGGTGTAGCCGCCCATGGAGTGCCCTGATAGGTATCAATTATAGTCCATTGGAAGTAATTCCAGACCGCTACAATTGGTATCAGAGGAAAGGTTTAGTCAACCTTTGGAAACTAGGATGCAAAAACGTTAGTGAGATCCCTAGAGATATTTCTAAGGTATGTCTAGGGATGTCCCTAAGGTTAAGTATATGTATAGGTTATAGTACTAGAACTACGCTAACGATCATAGAATTAAACCTAAGATGTTAGATATTGAAGGTACTCCCCCTTTATTATGTTGTTTTTTCTATCATGATTTTTGCCTCTCACACTATTCTTTTTGGGTTTTAGAAAATGGCTGGAAATAGGATGATTCACGATAATGGAGGATATGATGGACAATGGAATGATATTCTTCATGAGAAACCGAATGAAATAGGATTTGGAAGTCCAAAAATCATTGTTATTCCGAATCAGAAATCTCATAATATGATCAATAAAGTAAATTTTGGTAAGTTTCCTGACTCGGCTAATAATAGAAAGATGGAGTTTCATGATGATCATAGAGGAAAGAAAGTTCAATTTCCCCTATGTAAATCATGTGGGAAGAGGCATCAAGGAGAATGTTTCAAAGGAACTGGAAGATGCTTTGGGTGTGGAAAAGAAGGACACAAATCTAGTAAGTGCAAAGGAAAAGGTTCAGTTAACACCAGGGATGAGGATAATGGTATTGCTACGACATCAACAATGGTTAAATGTTTTAAATGTGGAATATACGGGCATTATGCAAACCAATGCCCTAAGGGAAAGTCTCATGAAGAGAATCAGTATGGCCATATGGGTAGTATTTATGTTGATGATGATGAAGAGACTACGAATGATATGTGATATGAAATAATTGTTGAAGCTCGGTCAATGGTTTAAGAAGGTAGTGGAATGATTACATGATTATCAAGTGTAATGTTGTATAAAGAATATCATGGTACTATGGAATAAAGAGACATCTAAGGATTGTTACACTGTTGTCTTTCCTTGAGTTTTGAAAGTGTATGATTAATGTTACCAGTATCCATGAAAGGTTATTCAGATAGTTTTGGAATGTAGATGATATGCGCATAATGAAGGGATAAGGAGAAAATTAAATGTTTGATAGTATTCATGAGCTCATGACTGATATAAGGAGAAGGTTATATCATGGTTTGAGTATAGAGAATTTTTGGATTTTGGTATGTGGAAAGAATTAACTTTTAACTGCATTCATGTTTTCACTAAGGTTCAATGGGTATTCAAGAGAATACATGATTAAGGCCTTTGAATGTTTGGAATGTGACCAACAAAACATATCTTATGATATATGGGGATCGACGATGGTGTTAAATCTTTGGTAATCATTTTCACTATGTTATGAGAGTGGACTGCAGTATTATGGATAAGCCTAAAGATTGGAATGGATTATGTTGGACATAAGTTATTATTGTTTAAGGATAGAAGTTTTTTTTCGATATTATTGATGGGATGTTATAGTAATATAGTTTTAGAAAAAGGACAACCTGCAGGACGGGAGACAGCCCATCACGTCAGACAAGGCTGTGGAAATCGAACCCACAACCGAAGTGCGAATGGCCTTTATCGCCTACCACTGGCCTACAGGAAGTCCCTGTTTAGTAGAAACTAGTTTTATTATATTAAGCAGTATGATATATGAAGTATAAGTCCATTTTAGGAACCATATATGATTAATCTCACTATAGATCGACTTATGTATATAATTTTTTTTGCTAACCTTTTTTTTGAGACAGATGGAATGACCCGTCATTCTATCACATGATCTGCTAACACTTCATGAATAACAAATTCAACTTCATTTATTTAAGAGATGAAGTGGAAATTGTTCAAGGCACGAACGACAGTGAGATTGTGCCAAAATAAAGTAAGTATTTATTCTAATGCAAATTTTCAACTTTAGGGAAACGATCTTGAAAACCAAAAATGTCGTCATAGAGCTCTTATATCTGATTAATCAGATGGTACCTTAGATCGTCACAAATTTATGGATTGGTGATTGTTGGCTTTTCCATAGCCATGTTCTCTACCACTCTCCATCAGAACATGATGGTTAGATTTCTATTCCATATCCATATTTTCACCTATGTGGAAACCCAATGATTAGTTTATTTGGGTAATCGTTACATTTCATACTTTAGTTTTTAAAGCCAAGTTTTGGTATTACTTTTTACGATGTGGGTTTCTATTAAAGGAACTTTCGAATAGTAAACCATTTATAACCCCGACGAATTTCGAGGGCGAAATTCATTTTAAGGGGGATAGAATGTAAGAGCCCGAGATTTTATGAAAAATATTCTTTTTAATTTTATTAATATCTTGTGTTGTACGCTACACCAAAAGGAGCTTGCACAACACGCATCTTTGACTTGCCTTGCATTACACGCAATCACAACCTTCCTCGATAGCGTGTGTAGTACGCAATACTAAGTTTCACGAAACAACGATATGCTATATTAAAACTAGCCGTTATGAATAGTAATAACCACTTTTTAAATTTTAGAAATTTTAGCTCTCAAAATGGACTTCATTTTTGGATTCGTAGTATCGAATTTAGCCTAAGGTGAAATTTTGGTACTTTTCGGATAACTTTTATATTCTGATGAATAGTGAAAATTACTAAATTATAATTAAAAACAACTTTTTTTAATCGAAATAATTAATAGTGATAAATTATTAATTTGAGTGGTTTTAAAGTATATTTAGAATATATTTTTACAATTTAATACAATGTTGGTCATTGAATGTAATTTCACATTTAAACCAGACATAATCAAGTGTCAATCTTTTGATAGATATTGTTTCTTAAAAACACGCTATTTGTTTTAACAGCGGGATTTAATTATAAAATTAATTAATGAAACTTCTATGTTATGAATTTGGTAAAATAGACTTCATTTTTGAATTCAGAATATGAAATATAGCTTAGGATGAAATTTTGGCATTGTTCTGAAAAACATCAATTTTTGATGAATAGTGAAACTACTAAGTGGTAGTTAAAAAAACTGAATTTTTCATAAAACTTAATTTTACCGCTTCTGTGAATGGAATTTCAAAAATCCGAGAGACACGGTTGATGTCAGTAAGTAAAATGTGGTTCAATGAGATGAAAATATTTTTTGGTGAATAGTAACTTTTTACTTTTATTTACCACGGTTAAAAGTAAATAGGGTAATTAAGGGTAAAAATGATATTAATATTACCCTAACACATGTCCTAATCCTATTGGACAAGTGTATCTCGACCAAAAACAACCTTAAGTGTAAAATATTACCATTAAGGTCCACTTGGATTAGATTATGAAATTTAATATTATTTTATTTAATGAATAGTTAAAATATTTAAAATCAAAGTTTAATAACTAAAACCTTTTTAATATGGGGTTATACATAAGATAAATTCGACTATAAATATTCATTAGAAAGCTAAAAAGATTTACTACATAATTATATTTTATTTATAATTTTTAGACTTTAAATAAATTAATTTATTTATGACACAACGATGATGCAGTAATTACCCTTTTAAGGAAATATTAACATAATTGATGTTATAAATGATCAAATGAATGTAATTTGAGACTTTTTATGAATTCCACTAATTTTCTAGGTTACTATGATATATTATTGTTGATTTAATCAACTTGGTTCGAACATATAATTCTGTTATGACTTTCACAAAAATCATATATCAAATAGTGTCAAAATTGACACAAAATAGTTTTTAAATCAAATATTATATTATTAATTGTTATTTTATTCCTAAAAATCTAAGGTTCGGCCAAATGACTTAGATAAGGATATATGTATTAATAATAAACCATTTGGGGTTCATTTGGCATGTTATAGTAAGTGTATTAACCATATAGTGAAAGAAAACAAAAAGACACGGTAAAAGTTAAATTATTTAACTTAGAGTTAAATCTAATTGATAAGGTTAAAATAATACCCTAAACTTGTCTAAATCTTATTGGTTGATAGGATTTAGACCCATCCCCACTTTAGCTTCGAAATAAGACCCTTTGGAACCATTATAAACCGATTTTGACATTAATATAAAATAATATTTTGAGGTATTCCTAAGGTGCCCCTCTCCTCCCTTATAAAAGGACACCTCCTCCCCCTCCTCTTCACACCAATTTGAGCACTCAAGCTCGGCCAACCCCTGACAAAATATCTTCTAAACTTCCCTAGAAACATCCTAGAGGTTCTGGTCTTCCTCAAAGACCAATTTTAGTGCCCTAAGAGGAGGTCTCAAAGAGGCGCTTCAAAGAAGAGGAGGTTCGGACACATACGAAGCAAATCAGACCTAAGGTAAGGGAAATATCACAATCTCATTTTTATCCGAGATTGTTTATTTGTAAGTATTTATTGGGGTGTATTTTATCATCCACATCCATGTTTAATCAATATGTAATATTGTTTCCATCCACTTACAATAGTTTAAATCCAATTTTACCCTTCAGTGAGTTTTTAGTAAAAGATATGAAAGGAATATTTTGTCGTTTTTCGTACGAGGTACTTTTTTGACTTTTCCGACAAAAGTACGAAGAATGTTTTTTTTAACTTATACGGCATGAATGGATTTTTAAAACATTATTTCCAAGAAGCTTCCTTTACAAGTTTTCAAGTTTATTTTTAATCAAATTCTTTTAGTTATAATTTTATGACAAGTTAAGAAATGAAAAGTGTTTTTGAAGTAGAAAGGATATTTTCCTCAAGAATGGAGTTCAAGAGTTTTATCAAAATTATTTTCCATCTAAGACAATATAGGGTTCTGTTTCTATCCCTATTATTACATGGATTTGATTATGTTGTGATGGAAATATTTTTATGAATTCCTTTATCTTATATGAATTGTTTTATGATGTCACGATGTTTAAGATTCCCATTTTTTATTACATGGGTTATGCAATGATGTATGATTTAAGATTTTGTGGCACACATAATAATGGTATCATTATGAGATAGGTGGGACCTATATCTACCTCCAATGCATTGGGTAAAGATTTTATATCTCATGAGATAGACAGGGCTGGAACGGTAGGTTATACCGGTTCAGTGAAACAGGACTGAAACGAGGGTTACTCGATTCAGAAAGGGACTTTGTCCACTAAGATAGTCTTGGCAATGAGTCTTGACTAACAAGAAATGATTCTCTATTATTATGTGTGAATGCCAAAAAGTTTCATGTTTTATGTTATGATTATTGGGATTTCATTTCACTACTATGATTTATCCCATGTTATGAAATTATGCTCTCTTTTGCAGGTTAAGATTTCCAAAAGTTATGTTCTTATGAATATGATGTGATTGATTTTTTTTTTCTTTTGTTTACCCTTACTGAGCATTCAAGCTCACCCTTTTATGTTTTCTTTTCCCCAAGATATAAATAAAGGTTTTAGGTAAAAAAAGGGAAGATCTTTATGAGAGATATTGAAGATCTTTCACCACGATTAGTAGATTACGTTCCGAGTTTCCAAAGACACTAAACTATTACGATCCTTGTGTGTGTGTTTTTTTATGTGCTAAGTATTCCGCAAAAGTAATGTAATGTCCATGTACGTCAAGATACGGGTCTCTACAGTTGGTATCAGAGGCAAAGGAGGTAGGAATGTATCCAATCCTTGGGAACTCTCACATGTGTGCGTTGGACGAAGCATGGCTCTCCACCCAAGGGCTTCATGAGGAAATGGCTGCCACTGGGGATGGTGGTGTGTCCCGCCCAGGGGGTGTAGCCACCCATGGAGTGCCCTGATAGGTATCAATTATAGTCCACTGGAAGTAATTCCAGACCGCTACAGTAAAACATCTCCTGGTCATTTTATTTTGCACCCAAAGTATCCATAAATGAGGTAGCATAAGACAATCAACTTCCCCCCACCCTTATGTTCAACTGGATCATGAAATTTCACTTCAAGAGAAGGTTGTATAGTGAAAATTATCTTGTAAAAGGATTAAATTTTCAAGTAAGGATTGAATAAATAAGACTATCTTGAAAAGGGGTATTTTAACTAAAGAAATTCCTCAATCATTTAAAAAACAAGTACATCAAAACCTCAAGTTTTGATAGGAATAAATATAATTTTGGTTAATGTAAGAATGGTTTGGTTTACTCAAGAAGTGAGGTGAATGTAAAGAATATGATAAAAAACTACAAGCATAATATTAAAGTAATTTTAAAGATAAATATAATGATATATGGCATCAGATTCAAAAAATTAGTGGTATTTTCATGGAATTTTGAATGTTTTGGACTTTGAAAAATTTATTTTCAACATTCATTTAAGTAAAATTTCATGGAATAAATTGTTTAATTATTTTAAATGGGTTTAAAATATGGAAAATATAATCATCACATATCAAATGTTTCAAAAAACACACAATAATTAAAAAAAACATAATAATTTGAAAAACATACATTTTTTTATGAAAACAGAAAAAGAAATGAAAATAATAAACTAAAACTTTTCCCTCCCCCATAATTAAATTATGTATTTTCATAAATGAATTCAAGTATATTTAAACAAGTATGAATATTTTTAATTGAATAACAATAAAAAATAAAGCGTTATTTAGAGGTACGACTTGGTGGATTTTATTGATAAACAGGTTGGAAGAGTGTAATCTCTTCCACTGGCTCTGATGGAAAGTTCCCAAGGAATTTATTCATCTTATGTCCATTAATAGTGATGGTCCCCTGATCTCCATCCTTCATAATTTGTACAACACTAAAAGGATATACACAAGTAACTATAAATGGACCTTTCCATCAATAATGAAGTTTACCTGGCATGAGCAAGAGCTTTGTGTTGAATAAAAAACCATGTCTCCCAGATGGAATTCTTTCAGTTAAATCAGATTGTTATGATCCATAATTGTTCTATCTTTGTAAATCATATAATTTTTAAAATATTCTCTTATAATTTCCTCACAACTATAATCTTCTCTCTTTTCCAACACTTTCTAGATCCAAATTCATCTTTCTCATAGCCCAATATAACTTAGGATCTAATTCCACTAGAAGGTGATAAATTTTCTAATAAATAAATATATATGGAATAATTATTATTAGGGTTTTGTAGTATATACTGTTTGCCCATAATGTATCTTCTAACAGTTGGATCCAATCCATCCTATTTGGTTTAATAGTATATCCCAAAATTCATTTTATTTCCCTATTAGAATCTTTAGCTTGACCATTAGTCTGTGGATGGTAGGGAGTTGATGTATGATGAAAAACATACTTTTTAAGAAAATATTCCATTATATTATTGAAAAATTGATTCCCTTGATCAATGATGATGGATATGGGCACTCCAAATCTACAAAATATCTTACCCCTAACAAAATAACCAAAAACTATAACATTATTAGTCTTGGTAGATTTTCCTCCACCCATTTTGAAACATAATATATTGCATGAAAGATATATGAATTTCTAAATGAAATTGGGAAAGGACTCATAACATATATCCCCCATTATTATTTTTTTTTTCAAATATTTAGTGCCTTTTGAGTTATTTCTTATCTCTTTAAAATATTTCCCTAAAACTAACATTTTCACACTTTTTCAAAATTTATGAGCATATTTAAAAAGGCAGGACAATAAATTCTAGATTCTAAAACGTTACATGTTTTCCATTAAGGTCTAAAGTGGCCTCAACAAGCTAAAGTGAAACAAAACTCAAAGAGTGATTCAATTTCAATTTCAGACAAACATCTTCTTATCACTTGATCACTGACAAAATTTCTAAAGAAAAGGATCTTCCCAAATATAATATTTGGATTCAAATTTTATTTTTTAAATTTGTTGTGAATTTAAACAAGATGGGACTTGATATGTTACTAGATAATTTATAATGTCATCATACCAAGGTACTTATCCCACAATCAAGTACAACTACTCTCCAAGAATGTGATCATTCAATGGTTCGTTGTATGGAATTTCAGCTTCAGTAGTGTTTGGTAATCTACTTAAGTGATTGACCACTTGGTTCTTAGCTATATTATTGTATTTGATTTCTATGTTGAACACCTATAGTAGTAGCATCCATCACACTATTTTTGGTTTAGATTTATACTTCTTCATCAAGTACCTAAGTGTTTCATGATCAGAAAACATTGTGACTTTAGTTCCAAGAAGATATGATCTAAATATTTATAAAGAAAAGGAAACTAATAAAAATTATATTTCTATGGTTTTCTAATATAATTGATATGCATATAAGGTTATAGAGTCATATGAAATAAATTTTAGTTTTCGCCCATTTTTTTAAGAAAGGAATACCTGAACTGCTTGGTTTGAATCATTACAAAGTTGATTGAATAGTTCTTCCCAATTTGGTGGCTGCACCACTGGAAATGTAACCAACTTCCTCTTAAAATATTCAAAGGTTTCCCTGCATGCACCATTAAAATCAAAATCAATATATTTCAAGAATATTCTATAGATATATAGGTCAATCCTACATAAATATTTGACAAACCTCCTATAGAATCCTACATTTCTTAAAAAAGATCTACCATGTTTCACACAAGTTGGGTAAGGAAATGAATTTATCACTTAAATTTTTGATTGATACACTTCATTGATTTTATGTGAAATGACATGCTCAAGGAAAATTCCTCTCTTAACCATGAAATTACACTTTTCAAAATTCAAAACAAGATTCTTTTCAATGCAGGTTTTCAAAACCTTTTCCTGATTTATAAAACAATTGTAAAAAGAATCTATAAAAATCATGAAATCATATAAGAAACATTCAAAACAATATTCAATGTGATCATAAAATATACTTACCAAGAACCTATAAAATTTACCTAGAGCATTACATAATCCAAATGGCATCCTTTTATATGAAAAGGTGCTGAAGGGACAAGTAAATATAGTCTTCTATTGATCCTTAGGAGAAATGGGTGCTTGAAAAATACCTAAAAATATATCCAAAAAGAAATAATGAGTTCTCCCAGCCATTATATCTAATATATGGTCAATGAATGAGATTTTTAAGTGATATTTCCAAGTGACCTGATTCAAATTCCTAAAATCTATACACACTCTCCATCTTTTCTGAATTTTCAAAGGGGTTAACTCATTTTTTCATTCATCATAGTAGTTAGGCCAATGTTTTTTGAAACTATATGAATGGGGATAACCCACTATGAATCTGAAATGGGATAGATGATCCTAGTTTCTAAGAGATTCTAAATATACTTATTCACAACCTCCATCAAGTTGTTTTTCAACCTCATTTAGGTTTGTCTGAGAATTTTGGTGTCTCCCTTAAGATTAATTATATATGAGCATATTTTTGGCTGTATTCTAGGGATATAACCTAAGATTAACCCAATTTCTTGTAAATTTTCTATAAATATATCAATAAATGATTCTTCTTGAGATTTAGACAAATTATTATCCATTATCACTGGTAAATTTTCTCCATCCATGAGGTGTACATATTTCAAATCAATGGGGAGTGGTTTTAGTTATAGATATGGGGGATTTTTAAGTGATGAAATTAAATTAAGTTACCCATTTTCAAAGGATAAACCTCAGGAACGTAATAAATCATATCATGTTCTTAATTTTTTACTAATCATCAAATAAATCACATTTTACCTATACTTACCACATGTAATTAGATTCTCTATTGTTTTGGAAATTCACATGTTCAATGATATTTTCAATGGAAAAATTCTTTCCCAAGTCAAATAATTCATGGAACATACCCGATTCTTCAATTTTTTAGTAGAAAACTCATTATCGAGTGAAAAGAGTGAGTGATAATATGATGGGTACCTCATGGATTCAAAAATATTGAAGTGGAAAGTGCTATATGCAAACTCAATGGTGAGTGTCACTTCATGGACACTGATGATGGTTTTGGCCATCTTTTAGAAAGGTCTCCTAAAAATTATGAGTGAGTGTGATGGGATCATATATTCTTTCATATCCAAAATGTAGAATTTGGTTTGGAATAATAGATCTTTTAATTTTACAAGGACATCTTCTAGAAATCCTATTGGGAAAATTGTGGATCTGTTTGCAAGCTGAACCACCACTCTTGTGGGCTTCAAGTATCCCATTTACAAATAAGTGTATACTGAGTGAGGCAATACATTAATTGAATCACCTATATAACATAAATCATTAGATAAATTTAAATTCTAAATGGTGTGTGGAATGGAAAATTTCCCTGCGTCTTGACATTTGGTTGAAAATTGTGGTGTGATAAGGGCTAAGACACTTCTTCCCAAGTTGATCGTATCATTCCATTGAAGTTTTCTTTTCTTGGTGAAAATGTCCTTCAATTTTTTTCATATCTTATAATTTTTTTACTAAATAAATTAGGGGGATATTAATTTCCACTTTATAGAAGGTGCCCAAAATTTCTTTTTAAAGCACTTATCACTGCATCAAGTAGGGGGATATTAATTTCCAATTTCTAGAAGGTGCCCAGAATTTATTTTTGAAGCACTTTTTCATGGAATATCTTTGATTCTATCACCCTTGATTGAAATGGTGGGGATAAGTATTTATTATCCCTTTGTTTCATTTACAATGGCGTTTCTTGTTTCTTCATCCTTTTCCTATTCTTCTTGCCATACTATTTATTTTCTTATTCCCAATGCATTTTCATAGAATTTTCAGAATTCCCAACTTCATTCTCCTTCGACACAAGTGGTCTTATTTCAAGTTCATGAGTGACTGGTGGTGTGAGTTCTTTTCCAATTCTTGTTTTTATCAAGTTTAAATTCGCTTTTGGGTTTGGTATTCTTCAGTAAAAGAGTTTCCTTGAAATTTTGTTCAGAAATTCTATGAGACTATTGAATTTGTTGGAAAAAAATATTTTATAGTGTCTTTCGGCCCCTCAAATTTAGATTGTTACTCCTGTTTTTGAATTTAAGGTTGTTCACTAGTGGATAGTTGTTTAAACCGTCTATGGAAAGTGGGTGGTTACAATTTTGGTAGTTGGAATCAATATTTTTAGAGTTTTTGGAATGGTGGGGAGTTTTGATACTGTGCTACGGGTAGGGAGGTTGATTGGGGTATTGGTTAAGATGGAATAATATCAACTGGTTTTGTTGGTTTCTATATCCTTGCTAGGGTTGAGGTCGATTCAGTTGATTCTATAGAACTGTCTTAGCTAAAAGGCATCAGTACATCTTTCTGTCCCCCGTATCTTAGGACACTGGTCAGTATAATTAATAGAATAATAACATAAACCACATACTTAAGATGAAGCTTGTTTTCCATTTTATTGGGTTAAAACTATTTGATAGACTAACCATATAAGGCCATAAACTTTGGTTTCAATTAACGAAGATGAATTTGACTATCGTAACTTGTGTACCCCCCGGGTGCCCATAAATCTCATTCCAAATTTTTGTGAGTATTTCACAATCTTCTCATGCAAACCTCTGACATATTTAGGAAAATTTCTGATCAAGGACCGTCTAGATGATGTGTTGAGCATATTTTTATCATTGTTGAGAATTACTTGGAAGAAGAACGCAAGGAATTTATGTTTTTCCTTTCCTTGATGTGGTCAGTTAGAATATATCTTCTTGAAACACTCTGAATACTTGTATAGGGTCTCTCTAGTTGATTTTTGTATGACATAAATCTCCTTTTTGATGGTGGTACTTCAAGATGTGGGAAATAATATCTGCATGAAGAATATTTTTAGATCATACCAATTGCTGATATCCCCTCATTGAAGATTTTACAACCACTATTTAGTCACTCCTTCAAGTGATAAAGGGAAGTCCCTCCACATTAATTGCTCTTTAGGTGCTCCTCCTAACCTGAAACTTGAAGTGATGAAGTTGAATTCTTGGATATACTAATTTATATTTCCTACAGTTCCTTCAAACTTTTAAAGCACAAGAATCATATTGAAACATAATTAAAAATCATTGGGTTTAGTATATAAAATGAGTTTGTTATTTTTAATAAAAAATTAAGGCGTGCATAGATCATAGAGGGTTTGGTTGGGAATTCCAGCCATGATTTCAGGTTCAGAGTGAACACTAAGAGAGTCACTTGATTCTGTGAGGTTTATTTTTTCAATGATTCCTATTAGATTTGTTTTTCTTATTTGGGTTAATGTTTTTCAATTTATGAATCAAATTTTATTAATGGTTATTTTTAGTTGTGGGTTATTTAATTTTAGAAAATATTTTTTGAGTTGTTAAATTTTACTGCCTCCCCGTCAATGGTGCCAAGTTTGAAACACGCCTATATGGGGACTGGAAAAAAATTTATTATAATACCTGAGTATAGTCTAGTGATTAACCGTAGGTAGTATCCCAAATAAGAGTGCACACAAAATAACTTTTCACTTTTTATTAGAGAAAAAATGCAGTGTTTTTGTTTTTTTTGTTTTGAAAAAACAAGAAATAAAAAAATAAAGAAATTATTAAAAATATTGAAAAAAATTGGAAATAAAAGTGATTTAAAACTATTAAATTAGAAGGGTGATCAGGACAGGGTATTTTTTATAATTATAATTCTATCCTAGTTCTATTTTATCTAATCCTCTTCTATTAAGTCTCTTAAAGTGATATTCCATGATTGCTTCCTCTTACTCCCTTGTTCAAATGGTGACTGATGATGCTCATAAATTCATATACTTTATACTGTAAATCATTTTTATAATCCCACCATAGTGTTATTGAATGGAAAATTGTCATGTTTTTAGGTTTTTGTGTTATTTTGATCCTAAATGTGAAAAATGCCTAATTCTGGATTTTAGACAGATTTTTACATCAAGGGTATTTTAGTCATTTAATAGAAAATATATGTCCAAATTTTGTGATTAATTTTTTTTAGAATCATAATTTTATTTCCTTCAAATTTGTCTTCTGGACTAGGAGCTGATTCAGCCATCTAAAGGGTCTACAAATTCATTGGATTTTGAACTTTTTCATGGAGGACAACATGGACCCCACCACAATAACGGAACTCAAACTCAGCCTACACATATCCAAATTAGGTGTTTCCACTTGGGATAGAACTAGGACAGATAGTCACGACTATAAAAGAAATTTAGTGGGAGTTTTGAAGACATTAATGGAGCCATTTAACGACATACATTTGGAGGAACTTTCTTTGAAGCTTCATCCAGAAACAGAAACCGCCAATGAAAAATTTATAACTCTTACAAACGGTTGCCGAATGAGCTGAGATTTGGAGGGGGAACGGATGAAACATTAAGGAACAACTTTTATGAAGGGGTCCACAAGTACAACAGCTATTTATGGGGACAACAAGGTGCAATCTCTCGGGGTACAGAATTCTACCTATAAAAGGAGGCCCTTTCCTATTTCCCAAATCATCCCACTCTCCATCCATTCCTTCAAAGCACCAAGGAGGAGATCTCCACCAAGGGAGGCCGACCAAAAATCTTCCCCATTTAATTTATTTATTTCTTTGCTTTATTTTTGTTTTATTTTTCAATTGTAATTTAGATTTCTAATAAAATTCATGCATTGTTTTTATTTTTGTGTCCACCCCTTCACCCTCTTTTCTTCCTCTCATCTTACTATCGTGAACTATAATACTCATGATCATGAGTAACTAATATTAGGAATATCCCGAGGGAGTAATCAGGTTCTTGAACCCAAGACCATGTTTTTAATATTTTTTGAGTTAATTATAAGGATAATTTATAGTGGGTGTTATCCTCATTGTGGTTGTCTAAAGATTAACTTCTTAATCTACAACCATTTTCCCTCGATTGAGGAGGTGGATGGAGGGTGTGCTTGATGATCGCTGAGTAGAATTTTCTTTTATAACTGGGGTAGAATAAAGTGTGAACACATACTATGTTGTGTGTTCACTAAGAATATTTGAATCTGGACAATGAAGGTGCTCCCTAAAAATTCTCTCGGGAGAACTTCTTTTCTTCCATAATTCCATTAAGTTTAGCATTTAATATTCCATTGAATTAAATTTTTGCATTTAATTTATTTTCATAAATTACATTATATTCCTTTATTAAATAAAAATAAAAAAAAATAATTAGTTTAGTTAAATTAGATTAGGTAAGTGAATGATTTAGAAAGCTTCTCAAGTGAGACGACCCTGGTCAGCCTCTATGTTGCACTAGGAAAAATTAAATTGCTTTTGCCACGCCCAATGACAGACGTGCATCAAAATTGGTGCCGTTTCTAGGGATCTAATCGATTTTTTACTTTACATTTTCTATTTACAAATTTTAGATAGTTTTCATTTAAAAAAAATTGAAAGAAAAAAATATATTTTTCCATGATGCATTCAAATTACAATTATTATGCATTGAATAATTACTCATAGGTGCAGGAAGAAGAAATCAACTACACTGAGGAGGCCCTCCAACAAAGGTATGATGCTCTAATTATAAGGTTCAAATAGAAGGAAAGAGGACATGCAACATGGATATCACTTGAAGATTTGATATCCATGGCCGATGAACTCGAAATTGACATTGAAAGATTCAATGATAAGAAGAAATTAACACAGTTCTTCCCTAATTTTCCTGAAGAAATCCATGAAGTTGAATCCAAACTCGAGGTGGAGAAGCATGACTACCTACCTCTATCCAAAGATAATCAACTCCAAGAGGCACTTTAAAATAAAGAGGATATAAAGATGAACCAACTTAGGGAGTTGAACCTTTCATTGACTTGGTCCCTTCTGGTTTTATTGAATCTGAATTTTATGTCACCTTATCTTGTTTTACAGAATCAGATAGTCTTTTCTATGCCTTGGAGGAAGAAGAAGAAATTGCACCTGTTGAGGAACACCTAGAGCTCCCTGAAGATATTGATCATCTACTTGAGGAAGTTCATGAAGAGATACAAGTGGCTATTCCTGAAGAACCAAATCTATAAGCTGCCTACCTTAAAAGGGAAGATTTTGAAATTAATATTTCAAATTTATATTTTGAATCTCTCTCTGATTATTCTTTTCATGCAACACATCTGGAGAAACCAGTATATTTTGAAGAAGATGTTGCACAAGTAGAAACTGAAGAGGAGGAGGTTCCATACTTCATCCTACCCCCACCATGCAAGAGGTATATAATTGTGAAGGGGGGGGGGGGATCTGGTGTCATCTATACATGGAATTCTCCTCTGCAAGAACAAATAACTACAAGCTAGGAAGAACAACATGTGGTGGTTCATGTCCAAGAAGATACACCAGCCATCAGATTATGGATAACGGCTGGTACTGCCCTTTAGAGGCAGTAAAAGAATCCAGGGCCCACTTGGGGGATCATACCAAGATTTATCCTTTACATGCTTTATAGTAATTTAATTTTAAATATTAGGAATTTTGATATCAAATTCAGTATTATCAATTAGTCTAGCGTGTAACACACTCCATCTTTTCATTTTGATCTTAAATGAAATGATTATTGTGATTAATTGAGTAATTTGTCTTTTGTAGGATCATTAAGGCAGAAGGAAGCCACGAGAATTAGAGGAAGAGGACCAAATCTTTATTTCAAAAGGGAGATCAATTTTTATGATTATCATTTAAACTCCTTTCATTTTTTGTTCCAAAACATATTTTGAGCTTTAATGAATATTCTTATCACTTTTCACGCATCAATTGATTTTAAAATAGTTGAAATGATTTTTCAAATAATGGATTTTAAAATATTGTTGATATTAATTCTTTTCCCTTGAAATGGATTTTCAAGCATTTTAATGAGTTTGACTGATTTTTGAAATCCTTTCCCATGAAACACTAACTCAAAATATTTTTCCAATCCTGTGAGGTATTCTAGGCCAATTTTACATATTCCTCCTAATACCCACACTTTCTTGAGGGAAACTTGAATTTTGTGTGAGAACAAAAATTTGTGAATAATTCTCTTTCGAAGATTTGGATTTCATGGAATGTATTTGAAATGATTGAGGCATATCTTTGGCTAGCCACATTTTATCTTGAGACCCACCTTTACATTTATCCTTCGTAATCCCTTAGATTCCATGAATTGCCTTATAGGTTTAAGACACATTACAAGACACTTTTTCCTTACCTACCCACAATTTTAGTATTTTTAGCATGGTTATTTCACATTTGAGTATCGGGGAAGGGCCTTTCATGTGCCTTCACTGGGATGTGTAACATTTATGTGTAGTTCAAGGAGTGTGTCAATACTTTGGGTAGTAGATAATAAGAGAATTGGGCATGCGTCATCATTTCATTGTGATTTATTTGTTTCATCAATTTCTCCTTCAAAAAAATGAAAAAAATAGAGATGGGCTTGAATTCCTCATTTTAAATACTTTTATGACTCATGTCCCTCTCAAAAATCAAGGGCATGAATTGTCATTCATTCATTTTATTTAATTTTCTGCTCATCCTCCATGAAAATAAATAAATAAATAAAGCCGTGAATTTCTGGAGCTTTTAAGAAAAGGGGTGAACATAGATGATATCATTAAATATAATAACCTATTAGCTCATGTACCAGGTCATAAAAGGGCATGGTGTTGTTTTTCACATTTTCAAGTGGGATTGAGAGAGAAATTTTTTGTGTTTTCCCTTGATTTAATCATGCATTGTACTTAAAATTCCAACCTCATCTTTTTAGCCTGAAACATTTTCAATAATTTTCCCACCAACCCTAAGCCACAAAATTATTTGAACCTTTAATTAAATCCCTCATTATTAAATTAATTTTCATGTTTCACGCTGTGGAGAAATGAGATTTTTCACAAACCTATGGTGATACATTCGATTTTCAAGTATGAGTATAACTTTAGATTCAATTTCTCTTGAGTGAAGAGTGACATAAAATTCAATGTGAGGTTGGTTGTTATTGGGCCATGGATTGATTTATGATGTTGAACAAATTTTAATTATTGAAATGAAAATGATATAGACTAGTTTTTCATATATGATACATGATGGAATTCTATTTTGGAGAAGATCATTGATATTTTCTCATTTTTGATTGTTGTGTGAAATTTGATTTGGATGTAAGAGGATTGCCCAGGAGTACAATGTTTAATTGTTAGGGAGTGATGAAGCTCACATTTTCATATATTTTATACTGTAAATCATTGTTTATAATCCCACCATAGTGTTATTGAATGGGTAATTGTCATGTTTTTAGGTTTTAGTGTTATTTTGATCCTAAATGTGAAAAATGCCTAATTCTGGATTTTTGACAGATTTTTACATCAAGGTCATTTTAGTCATTTAATAGAAAATATATGTCCAAATTTTGTGATTAAATTTTCTTTAGAATCCTAATTTTATTTCCTTAAACTTTTTCTTCATGGCCAAGAGCTGATATGGGAACCACAAGGCATAAAATCTCGGGGTCCAGAATTCTTCCCATAAAAGGAGGCCCTCACCTCCTTCCCAAATCATGCCATTCTTCATCCATTCCTTCAAGGTACCAATGTGGAGATCTCCACCAAGAGAGGCCGACAAAAAATCTTCCCCATTTCATTTTTTATTTATTTCTATTCTTTATTTTTGTTTTAGTTTTCAATTGTAATTTATATTTCTAATAGAATTCATGCATTGTTTTTATTTTTGTGTCCACCAATTCACCATCTTTTCTTCCTCTCATATTACCATTATGAACTATAATACTCATGATCATGAGTAACTAATCTGAGAAATATATTGAGGTATTAATCAGGTTATTGAACCCAAGACCATGTTTTTAATATTCTTTGAGTTAATTATAAGGATAATTTATATTGGGTGTAATCCTCACTGTGGTTGTCTAAAGATTAACTTCTTAATCTACAACCATTTTCCCTCGATTAAGGAGGTGGATGGAGGGTGTGTTTGGTTATCACTGAGTAGACTTTTCTTTCATAACCGGGGTAGAATAAGGTGTGCACACATACGATTGAGTGTGTTCACTAAAAATATTTGAAGCTGGCCAATGAAGGTGCTCCCTGAAAGTTATCTCAGGAGAAATTCCTTTCTTCCATAATTCCATTCTGTTTATCAATTAATATTCATTTTAATTAATTTTTTGCATTTCATTTATTTTCATAAATTCAATTATATTAATTTATTTAATAAAAACAACCAAAAATAATTAATTTAGTTTAATCAGATTAAGTAAGTGAACAATTGAGAAAGCTCCTCAAGTGAGACGACCCAGATCAGTCTCTATTTTGCACTAGGAAAAATTAAATTACTTTTTCCATGCCTTATGATAGGCGTGCGTCAAAATTGGTGCTTTTTCCTGGGAGCTAATCAGTTGTTTACTTTAATTTTTCTATTTTCAAATTTTAGAGAGTTTTTATTATTTAAAAAAATAAAAAAATTTATTTTTCTATAATGCATTAAAATTACAATTATTATGCATGGAATAATTACTCACAGGTGCAGGAAGAAGAAACCGACTACCCTGAGGAGGCCCTCCAACAAAGGGCTGATGCTCTAATGATAAGGTTCAAATAGAAGGAAAGACGACTTGCAACATGGATCTCACGTGAATATTAGATATCTATGGATGATGAAATCAAAATTGACATTGAAAGATTCAATGCTAAGGAGAAATTGACACAGGTATTCCCTAATTTCACTGAAGAAATCCATGAAGTTGAATCCATACTCGAGGTGGATGAGCCTGACTACCTACATCCATCCAGTGATAATCAACTCCAAGAGGCACTTTCAAATAAAGAGGATATTAAAGCTGAACCAACTCAGGGAGTTGAACCTTTTATTGATGATATCCCTTCTGGTTTTCTTAAATCTGAATTTTAGATCTCCTCATCTTGTTTTACAGAATCAGATAGTCTTTTCTATTCCTTGGAGGAAGAATAAGAAATTTCACCTGTTGAGGAACACCTGGAGCTCCCTGAAGATATTGATCATCTACTTGAGGAAGTATATGAAGTGATACGAGTGGCCATGCCTGAAGAACCAAATCTACAAGCTTTATACCTTAAAATGGAAGGTTTTTAAATTAATATTTCAAATTTAAAATTTGAATCTTCCTCTAATTATTCTTTTCATCCAGCACATATGAAGCAACCACTAGATTTTGAATAAGATGTTGCACAAGTAGTAACTAAAGAGGAGGAGGTTCCATACTTCATCCTACCCCCACCATGCAAGTGGTATATAAATGTGAAGGGGGAGGATCTCGTTTTCTCTATTCATGGAATTAGCCTCAGCAAGAACAAAGAACTGTAAGCTGGGAAGAACAACATGTGGTGGTTCATGTCCAAGAAGATCCACCTGCCATCAGATTATGGATAGTGGCTGGTACGTCCCTCTGTAGGTAGTAAAAGATTCTAGAGCACACTTGGGGGATCATACCAAGATTTATCCTTTACATGCTTTATAATAATATAATTTCAAATATTATGAATTCAGATATCAAATTCTGTATTAGGAATTAGTCAAGCATGTAGTGCACTCCCTCTTTTCATTTTCAGAATAAATGAAATGATCCTTGTGATTAATTGGGTAATTTTTCTTTTGTTGGATCATGAAGGCAGAAGGAAGCTCCAAGAATTAGAGGAAGTGGTCCAAATATTTATTTCAAAAAGGAGATCACCGTTAATGATTATCATTTAAAATCCTTTCATTTTTTGGTCCAAAACATATTTTGATCTTTAATGAATATTCTTATCACTTTTCACACATCAATTGATTTTGAAAGAGTTGAAAGGATTTTTGAAATAATGGATTTTAAATGATGGTTGATATGAATTCTTTTCCCTTGAAATGGATTTTCAAGCATTTTAATGAGTTTGATTGATTTTTGAAATCCATTCCCATGAAACAACATCTCATAATATTTTTCAAATCATGTGAGGTATTCTAAACCCCTTTTACATATTCTTCCAAATACCCACACTTTCTTGCGGGAAACATGAATTTTTTGTGAGAACTATAATTTGTGAATAATTCTCTATTGAAGCTTTGGATTTAATGGAATGTATTTGAAATGATTCAGGCATCTCTTTGGATAGCCACATTTTATCTTGAGACCCACCTTTACATTTATCCTTCATAATCCCTTAGATTCCATGAATTGCCTTATAGGTTTAAGCCACATTACAATCCAATTTTTTCCTTACCTACTCAAAATTTTAGTATTTTTAGCATGGTTATTCCAAGTTTGAGTGTGGGGGAAGGGCCTTTTTTGTGCGTTATTTGGGATATGTATCATTTATGGGTGGTGCAAGGAGTGTGTCAATACTTTGGATAGTTTATAATAAGAGAATTGGGCATGTGTTGTCATTTCATTGTGCTTTATTTATTTCATCAATTTATTGTTCAAAAAAATGAAAAAAATGGAGATGATATTGAATTCCTCATTGTACATTCCTTTATGACTCATGTCCCTCTCAAAAATCAAGGGCATGAATTTCCATTCATTCATTGTATTCAATTTTCAGCTCATCCTCCATGAAAAATAAACAAATAAATAAAGTTTTGCCTTTCTGGAGCTTTGAAAAAGGGGAGAACATAGATGATATCATTCATTATAATCACTTCTTGGCTCATGTACCACGCCATAAAATGGGGTGGTTTTGTTATTCACATTTTCAAGTGGGATTGAGAGAGGAATTTTCTGTGTTTTCCCTTGATTTAATCATGCATTGTACTTCAAAGTCCAACCTCCTCTTTCTAGCCTCAAACATGTTCAATCATCTTCCCACCAACCCTAAGCCACATAATCATTTGAGCATTTAATTAAATCTCTCATGATTAAATTCATTTTCATGTTTCACGCTGGGGAGAAATGATAATTTTTACAAATCTATGGTGATACATGCGATTTTCAATTATGAGTATAACTCTAGATTCAATTTCTCTTGAGTGAAGAGTGACATAAAATTCAATGTGAGGTAGGTTGTGATTGGACCATGGATTGATTTATGAGGTTGAACAAATTTTAATGATTGAAATGAAAATGATGGAGGCTTGTTTTTCATATATGATCATGATGGACTACTGTTTTGGATAAGATCATTGATATTTTCTCATTTTTGATTGTTATGCGGAATTTGATTTGGATGTAAGATGATTGCCCAGGAGTGCAATGTTTAAGTGTGAGGGAGTGATGAAGCTCACATTTTAGTATATTTTATACTGTAAATCATTTTTTATAATCCCACAATAGTGTTATTGAATGGGTAATTTTCATGTTTTTAGGTTTTAGTGTTCGTTTGAGCCTAAATGTGAAAAATGCCAAATTTTGGATTTTAGACAAATTTTTACATCAAGGGTATTTTAGTCATTTCATTGAAAATATATGTCCAAATTTTGTTATTAATTTTTTTTAGAATCCTGAATTTATTTTCTTCGACTTTGTCTGCTGGACAAGGAGCTGATTCGGCCATCTAAAGGGTCCAAAAATTCATTGAAGTTTGAAATTTTTCCAGGAGGACAACGTGGACCCCACCACTGTAACAGAACCCAAACTCGGCCTACGCATATCCAAATGAGATTTTTCTACCTGTGATATAACTAGGAAAAATAGGAACGACTCTAAAACAAATTTAGGGTAGTTGTGAAGTCATTAGGGCATCAATTTAACGACATACTTTCGGAGGAAGCTTCCTGGAAGCTTCGTCCAGAAATAGAAACTGCCAATGCAAAATTCATAACTCCTATAGAAAGTGAAAAAATGAGCTGATATTTGGAGGGGTAATGAAAGAAACATTAAGGAAAAACTTTTATGAAGGGGTCCTCGTGTAAATTGGCCATTTATGGAGACAACAAGGTGCAATCCTTCGGGGTCTAGAATTCTTCCTATAAAAGGAGGCCCTCACCTCCTTCCCAAATCTTCCCATTCTCCATACATTCTTTCAAGGAACCAAGGAGGATATCTACACCGAGGGAGGCCGGCCATAAATCTTCCCCATTTAATTTTTTTTATTTATTTTTTAGTTTTCAATTGTAATTTAGATTTCTAATAAAATTCATGCATTGTTTTTATTTTTGTGTCCACCCATTCACCCACTTTTCTTCCTCTCATCTTACCATCATGAACTATGATACTCATGATATTGAGTAACTAATATGAGGAATATACCAAGGGATTAATCAGGTTCTTGAACCCAAGACCATGTATTTAATATTATTTGAGTTAATTCTAATGATAATTTATAGTGGTGTAATCCTTACTGTGGTTGTCAAAAGATTAACTTCTTAATCTACAACCATTTTCCCTCGATCGAGGAGGTGGATGGAGGGTATGATTAGCAATAGCTTAGAAGACTTTTCTTTTATAACCGGGGTAGAATACGGTGTGCACACATACGATGGAGTGTGTTCACTAAGAATATTTGAAGCTGGCCAATGAAGGTGCTCCCTGAAAGTTCTATCGGGAGAACTTCTTTTCTTTCATAATTCCATTCTGTTTATCATTTAATATTCATTTGAATTTAAAATTTTGCATTTATTTTATTTTCATAAATTCCATTATATTCGTTTATTAAATAAAAAAAACCAAAAATAATTAGTTTAGTTAAATTGGATTAAGTAAGTGAACGATTGGGAAAGCTCATCAAGTGAGACGACCCTGGTCAGCCTCTATGCTGCACTCGGAAAAATTAAATTCTTTTTTCCATGACCTACGACAGGCATGCGTCAAAACAAGTGCCATTTTCTGGGATCTAATTGGGTTTTTACTTTACGTTTTCTATTTTCAAATTTTAGATAGTTTTCATTGTTTAAAAAAAATCAAAAAATAAATATTTTTCCCTGATGCATTCAAATTACAATTATTAGGCATGGAATAATTACTAACAGGGGCAAGAAGAAGAAACCAACTACACCGAGGAGGCCCTCCAAGGAAGGGATGATGCTCTATTGATAAGGTTCAAACAGAAGTAAATAGGACTTTCAACATGGATCTCACCTGAAGATTTGATATCCATGGTCGATGAACTCAAAATTGACATTGAAAGATTCAATGCTAAGAAGAAATTTCCATAGGTCTTCCCTAATTTCACTGAAGAAATCCATGAAGTTGAATCCAAACTTGAGGTGGAGGAGCATGACTACCTACCTCCATCCAGCAATAATCAACTCCAAGAGGCACTTTCAAAAAAATATGAGATTAAAGCTGAACCAAGACATGGAGTTGGACCTTTCATGGACCATATCCCTTCTAGATTTATTGAATCTGAATTTTATATCACCTCATATTATTTTACAGAATCAGATAGTATTTTCTATGCCTTAGAGGAAGAAGAAGAAATTGCACCTATTGAGGAACACCTGGAGATCCCTGAAGATATTGATAATCTACTTGAGGAAGTCCATGAAGAGATATGAGTGGCTATGCCTTAAGAACCAAATATAAAAGCTTCCTAACTTAAAAGGGATGATTTTGAAATTAATATTTCAAATTTAAATTTTGATTCTCACTCTGATTATTCTTTTCATGCAGCACATCTGGAGCAAACACTAGATTTTGAAGAAGATGTTTCACAAGTAGCAACTGAAGAGGATGAGGTTCCATACTTATCCTACCCCTGCCATGCAAGAGGTATATAATTGTGAAGGGGGAGGATCTGGTGTCCTCTATACATGGAATTATCCTTAGCAAGAACAAAGAACAGCAAGCTGGGAAGAACAACATGTGGTGGTTTATGTCCAAGAAGATCCACCAGCCATCGTATTATGGATAATGACTAGTACTTCCCTCTAGAGGTAGTAAAAGATTCCATAGCCCACTTGGGGGATCATAACAAGATTTATCCTTTACCTGATTTATAGTAATTTAATTTTAAATATTAGGAATTTAGATATCAAACTCGTTATTAGGAATTATTCAAGCATGTAGCGCACTCCCGATTTTCATTTTGAGTTTAAATGAAATGATCCTTGTGATTAATTGAGTAATTTTTCATTTGTAGGATCATAAAGGCAGAAGGAAGCCCCAAGAATTTAAGGAAGAGGACCAAACCTTTATTTCAAAAGGGAGATCACTTTTTATGATTATCATTTAAACTCCTTTTATTTTTTCGTCTAATACGTATTTTGAGATTTAATGAATATTCTTATCACTTTTCACACATCAATTGATTTTGAAAGAGTTGAAATTATTTTTGAAATAATGGATTTTAAATCATTGTTGATATGAATTCTTTTCCCTTGTAATGGATTTTCAAGCATTTTAATGAGTTTGACTAATTTATGAAATCCATGCCCCTAAAACACTGAATCAAAATATTTTTCCAATCCTGTGAGGTATTCTAATCCACTTTTACATATTCTTCCTAATACCCACACTTTCTTGAGGGAAAATTGAATTTTGTGTGAGAACCGGAATTTGTGAATAATTCTATTTCAAATCATTGGATTTCATGGAATGTATTTGAAATGATTGATGAATCTCTTTGGATAGCCACATTTTTTCTTGAGACCCACCTTTACATTTATCCTTCTGAAGCCCTGAAATGACATGAATTGCCTTATAGGTTTAAGCCACATTACAAGACACTTTTTCCATACCTACCCGCACTTTTAGTATTTTTAAGATGGTTATTTAAAGTTTGATTGTGGGGGAAGGGCCTTTCGTGTGTGTTCATTGGGATGTGTATCATTTATGGGTGGTTAGCGGAGTGTGTCAATACTTTGGGAAGTGTATAATAAGAGAATTGGGCATGTGTCGTCATTTCATTGTGCTTTATTTGTTTCATGAATTTCTCGTTCAAAAAAATGAAAAAATGAAGATGAGATTGAATTCATCATTGTGAATTCTTTTATAACTCATGTCCCTCTCAAAAATGAAGGGCATGAATTGTCATTAATTCATTGTATTCAATTTTCAGCTCATCCTCCATGAAAAATAAATAAATAAATAAAGTTTTTCCTTTCTGGAGCTTTGAAAAAAAAGGGGAGAACATAGATGATATCATTAATTATAATCACTTCTTGGCTCATGTACCATGCCATAAATGGGTGTGGTGTTGTTTTTCACATTTTCAAGTGGGATTGAGAGAGGGATTTTCTATGTTTTCCCTTTATTTAATCATTCATTGTATTTGAAAGTCCAACCTCCTCTTTCTAGCCTGAAAATTTTTCAATCATTTTCCCACCAACCATAAGCCACATAATTATTTGAACAATTTATTAAATCCTTCATTATTAAATTAATTTTCATGTTTCACACTGTGGAGAAATGATAATTTTCACAAACCTATGGTGATACATTCTATTTTCAAGTATGAGTATAACTATAGATTCAATTTCTCTTGAGTGAAGAGTGACATAAAATTCAATGTGAGGTAGGTTGTGATCGGGACATGGATTGATTTATGAGGTTGAAAAAATTTTAATGATTGAAATGAAAATGAGATAGGATTGTTTTTCATATATGATACATGATGGACTTCTATTTTGGATAAGATCATTGATATTTTCTGATTTTTGATTATTGTGTGGAATTTGATTTCGATGTAAGATGATTGCACAGGTGTGTAATGTTTAAGTGTGAGGGAGTGATAAATCTCACATTTTCATATATTTTATACTGTAAATCATTGTTTATAATCCCAAAATAGTGTTATTGAATGGATAATGGTCATTTTTTAATGTTTTAGAGTTATTTTGAGCCTAAATGTGAAAAATGCCTAATTCTGGATTTTAGACAGATTTTTACATCAAGGTTATTTTAGTCATTTAATAGAAAATATATTTCAAAATTTTGTGATTAAATTTTTTTTAGACTCCTGGTTTTATTTTCCTCAACTTTGTCTTATGTACCAGGAGTTGATTCAGCCATCTAAAGGGTCTAAAAATTCATTGAAGCTTGCAATTTTTTCGGGAAGACAGTGTGGACCCCACCACTGTAACAGAACCCAAACACAGCCTACACATATCCAAATGATCTGTTTCCACCTGGGATATAACTAAGATATATAGGAACGAATCTAAAACAATTTTAGGGTAGTTTTGAAGTCATTAAGGTAGCTATTTAACGACATACGTTCGGAGGAACCTTCCAGGAAGTTTCATCCAGAAACAGAAACCGCCAATATAGAATTCATAACTCCTACAAAAAATGGCCAAATGAGCTGAAATTTTTAGTGGGAACGTAAGACGCATTAAGGAAAAAATTTTATGAATGGGTACATGCGTAAATAGGCAATTTATGGAGACAACAAGGCGTGAACTTTCGGAGTCCAGAATTCTACCTATAAAAGGAGGCCCTCACCTCCTTCCCAAATCATCCCATTCTCCATCCATTCTTTCAAGGCACCAAGGAGGAGATCTACACCGAGGGATGCCAACCAAAAATATTCCCCATTTAATTTTTTTATTTATTTATTTTCTTTATTTTTGTTTTAGTTTTCAATTTTAATTTAGATTTACAATAAAATTCATGCATTGTTTTTATTTTTGTGTCCACCAATTCACACTCTTTTCTTCCTCTCATCTTACCATAGTGAACTATAATACTCATGATCATGAGTAACTATTCCGAGGAATATCCCGAGGGATTAATCTGGTTCTTGAACCCAATACCATGTTTTTAATATTCTTTGAGTTAATTCTAAGGACAATTTATAGTGGGTGTAATCCTCACTGTGGTTGTCTAAAGATTAACTTCTTAATCGACAACCGTTTTCTCTCGATTGAGGAGGTGGATGGAGGGTGTGATGGGAAATCTCTGAGTAGAATTTTATTTCATAACTGAGGTATAATAAGGTGTGCACACATATGATGGAGAGTGTTCACTAAGAATATTTGAAGCTGGCCAATGAAGGTGCTCCCTGAAAGTTATCTCAGGAGAACTTCCTTTCTTTCATAATTCCATCCTGTTTAGCATTTAATATTCATTTGAATTAAAAATTTTCATTTAATTTATTGTCATAAATTCTATTGTATTCCTTTATTAAATAAAAACAAACAAAAATAATTAGTTTAGTTAAATTAGATTAAGTGAACGATTGAGAAAGCTCCTCAAGTGAGACGACCCTGGTCAGCCTCTATGCTGCACTAGGAAAAATTAAATTTCTTTTTCCATGCCCTACGATAGGAATGCGTCAGGGATGGTGATAAAAAGCCTTGACAATGTCTTATTTTACTCTACTCTCCATACTTGTGTCATATATTTTCATAAAATATCTGCAATTGACATAGGGAATATCCGAACAGTTCTTGTTTATCCAAAACAATCAAGAATATCAACTACCCCACCCACATGTACTAACGATCATCAAGTACTTCACCATTAAGATCTGGTCTATTCCATTGTATATTCACTAGAACCTAGAAGATATATATAACGATCATCGAAAAAAATCAATAACATTATAAAGAACTAATTACGATAGTACTTGATAATAAAAACTGGTATTAGAAATTGAAAGAAACTTCAAATAATAATGAAATAAATTTCATTGAATAAATCATAATAAGTCAAGTATTATAAAATAAACTACCTTACCCAATCACTTATATGTTTACCCCACCATGGTAAGGGAAACTGAGAATAATGGGAAAAATAATTCATTACAAAACTTAGAAGAAGAAAATAGCATAAACGAAAAGAAGAAAAAGTTCTTGTCTAGAATATATCCACCTAAAGTTTTCTTCTATTATTCACACCATATATAAGAATAACCTCAATTTTCTTTCTTATAAGATTCTCTATATTTAATTATCTATCACCCTTCAATATATCAAATTATTTGGGAACATATAATACTTGTTATGACATAGTGAACAAGTCACATGTGTTTTATTTGAGGATTCCATAAATATTCCTCTAATTTGGAGAATCCAATGGACACATTAATGAGGGAATATATCCATGGTATTTAATGGTCAATCATGAATTCTAATTATCTTTTAAATCCAACTAGTATAATCTCAATTTTAAGTGTATAACCCGATTTTTTAATCATTTACTGATGTGGGGTGAACTCTATTGGCCAAAACAATGTTTAAATTGATTGATTTCTTTGGGATTTTAGGTGTTTGAATCAACTACTGGTCTGGAAGAAGAAGTTAAATCCCACAAATAAAAGAATTATAAAAAAATAATCATTAAAATTGGGTAAATATTTTAAAATTTATGCTTGAAATACCCAAGTGATAAAAACCTGTTAAGACTCCAGAATTAATCAATTTTCATATTTTTGCACAAAACACACCAAAAATCCAAAAATGATGCAAATAAACTCAAAATTTTAAATTGGAAGGGATTAAATCATTGAAATGTATATAAACAATTATCAAAATATTAGACCTATCATCTCCCTTGTGTGTTTTTTGAGCTGAGTGAGAGGAATTTATTGGCGTCTCCATCCTAGATTTATGTCGATTCACACGAAGTGTATGTCATATATATGGGCTTGAATTAGTGGAGCATCAAGTTTTTTTCATGAACCAACTATGGGTCATCCATAGTGTCATATTTGTGTCACATGATAAACAATGACTATGATATCACTCCATCATTTCAATATTTATTAAACCCATGTCTTGTTAAATGGCTTCTACATAATCAAATCGACATATCAAAGGTCCTTTCTAAGATTGGGATGACATGTCTGAAAGGCTTCATGAGATCCAGATTCCCATTGAAGAGGCTTTTTCATAATCGATGCACACTTTTTTTGGGTCCCTTCGTGAGATCAATTTGGATCATCAGAGGGAATTCACATGAAAAAAGTCACAACTCTCCTATGCATAGGGGTACTTCCTTTTTCAAATTTTATTTTATAAGTCGTATGGAACTCACCCATTTATTATCTATTAGGAAATCATGTGATCAAATGGATATGTTTGATATCCTTTACATTATAGAGGTGACATTTCCAATGACCTTTGCATGATGAGGCTGACATGTGGGCGAGGTTGTTGCATGATCAATAGACTAATCATATAAACCACATCTACTATTTACATGAAAAAAATATAACTCCCTTTAATATCAAACTTCCTCCATTTTACAACTTTTTTATCTTATATTTTCCATGACCTTCAACATTTTACCATTGGATTTCTATCATGGAATTAGATGATTAATACTAGATCTAATGAAGGTGTGTGATTATTCTCATTAATGGTCACTTTTCTTATCCATGGCATATTTCATGATCAATTATGGATCTTGCGAAGGCATGTGAGAAATTCCATAGAAAATAAATCCTCTTGTTTATAGTGTATCGTGGGATTGAATGGATATATCTATGACCCTTTAGATGATGAAGGTGACATGTCTAGAAACCTTCATGTGACAAGGCCAACACTTAGGTGGGACTTTCATGTGATCAATGGGCTGGTCATGCAGATCACATCTTTAGTTCACATGAAAAACAGTGTAACTCAATTTTACATGATGTTTTCACCTTTTTAAGATTTTATTATTTATTTATTTGACTATAATTTTAACACATTCCCATTGGTTGTTCATCAGGGTGTCACATGATCAAATGGACATGTCTGAGATCCTTCACATGATTAAGATGACATACCCAAAGGCTTTTGTGTGGCCTGGCTAACATACCACTTGAGATTTCACATTATCATTGAACTAATCACATGAGCTGTATATGATATTCACATGAAAATCAATGTAATTTCCATTATAGTAAGTTTCCACCCTTTTAGATTTTATTTTATAAGGGATTTGGGTTATTATCATGCATCTGTCAATTAACATGTCTCTTGATTAAAGGAAATCATTTGAAAGAGGTTCATATAATAAAAAAGACTTGTCAAAATGGATTCTCATGATAAAGAAGGATGTCTGATGAGGATTTTTATAATAGGAAGTATTCACTAAAGAAAATCTTCATGATCATTATTATATCACATGGAAAACATTATCCATCAGTGTGAAATTCCTAGGTTGAGGAGATCATGTGTCCTCCCAGGGGGCATGCAATTCATGTGATCTAGCCACTTGATCTCCATATCTCCATACTGATCCTTCCTTTCTATTATGTAGAAAAAAAATACTTATGATTCAATTATTTATTCAATCCTAAAATTATCGATTCTCATTTGGTGAGAGTAAATAAATTCCCCACTTAGATGTGAGGTTTGAATGGATGAATACTCTGTTATGAGGAAATTAAATTCCCGCCTGAGTCCTTTAGGATTCATTTGGACGGTTTTATGAGTGCATTTAGTTCATTCAAGTGACCTTTGGTACTCCATGGGTCTCCTTATAAATAGGGTAATGGGGGGATGTTCATTCCACTGATGTCTCTTACCTTTAGATCCCTCATGATCTAATCTCTCACATGACTGTTTTTTGAGACCCCTTTTCATAACTTCATCGTGATAATCATACAGAAGATCCAATAATGCGATATATTTCTATGATTTAGTTTTGTATACACTTCATCAAAATATATATGAACCAACTCATGATAATTTTGTTAAACCTTGATGCATTTTCTCAACAGCATGGTTGTCCCACAAGTTTCACATGAACTTCCAGTTTTGTCGTGTGATAACATGAAAATTACATGGTTCATGTGTCCACCTGATGGTTACATGATCATAATTATTATAAAAATTCATGTGATCATGATATTATTCATGCTTTATTTGATTCATGATACCTGTAACAGTTTATGCAATTATGAACCCTTATGTGGGTAAAACGATTCGCATGATGTTATCCAATCTATGTACTTCTCATACTATTTTTGGAAAGGATCCTTGTCTATTTTACATATGCTTCTTGTACTATATAGATGGATTATAGTTCACAAAAGTTTTCAAATAAGGAGTCCATGATGGTTATTAATCATTATAATGCCATAGTTTCATGTGTGGATGTCGACCATTGTTCTGTCATCCAATTGTCCTAGATTAATTTGCTAGACCTTATGGGGATAACCCTTATGGAATATACCCAATCATAATTCTTACCAATTTATGGATTAGTCCTCACAAACTATACTCTTATCCTTCCACTACAATCATTGATCATGCCTCCTTCTTGGGTCCTAAGGACCCATAATACCTTCAGGAGAAATATCTCCCATATGGGCCACTTTATTGCCAAGTAAAAATGCTTAGATGGGTACTAGATGAACTTCATTTCAACAAAAATTTAGTGTAATCCATTGTAAATCTAATTCATGAATCCATATGTACCAATCAATATAGAGAAAATATTCTATGAACTAGAGGTTTATATGGTTTCCCAGCTAGGACCTTTGGTTAGGATAGAACATTAAGATGGACTAGGGATAGCCTTTCTAGGTGCTTTATTCTACTTTTGTTTTTTCCATAGATCTAAAAAACATTAGGATATATGAAGTTGTCTAGATCTCCCAAACCTTTTCTTATTATAATTAGGGTTTAATGATAGACTTGGTCTGTCAGTGGAGTCTGGATACAATCACATTTCATCTGACACATGGAAAAGTTGACATTAGTATTTGGGATTTTGAGAAAATATGTGGAATGACAATATTAGGATATATGCATGAAGAGTTTCTCCCTCTAAATTCTATTTGAGATGACATGGAAGGACCCATCCCATTTCTAGGGAGTTGATCAGACTGGATAAAAAGGCCCTAGAAGGCCTCAATTCCCAAAGCATACATCCTATTTGAGCAAAGGGTGAGATATTTCATCAAATAGTCCCATTCTGAAACCAAAACCAATAATCCCAAGGCTTTACCCTCAAAATATTACTATAGTGCTAAGGGTTCCTTCTAGACCATAGTTAAAGAGGATTTGTTCACCAAATGGGGGTGGGAGTTTGTTCTCAACATCGACTGAGCCTTTCAGTTGGTCAATTTTATTATTATGTATCAGAGTGGGTATCTTCTTCTGTCCCAAGAAAAGGGTGGATTCATAGTTTCCACTTTCATGATGGTGACATCTATGGTAGGAGGGAGGCATGTTGGGCTAGATATTCATATGTTGGACAAAAAAGACCACTTTCTACACTATTTTTATAAGGAAATATCACCACACAATATTTTTGATCCCTTATATGTGTTATGGGGTTGGATAGGGGATCACCTAGGTGGCTATAAATACTTGAGAATCTAGAAGATCCCTAATATCTATTACAATACTTTTTGTAGTTCATTAGTTGGGTGAGGCCTATCACATGAAAGGGCTGGGAAATTTTTTCCTTCCTGAGTAATGATGACCACTTGTATTTAAAAACCTATAGTATTCCCATTGGTAGTATAACTGAAAATATAAGGGGTAGCTTTAAGGAATAATATTATATGATTTCTATCCATTAGGGCATTCTTTCTACCCAAATTGATGGTATCATTCACTAAATTTTTTTATATGCCTTGTAGGTTCAGTCGATAGTTTTGATGCATTTAGAAAAAATGTCTTGCCCCTCTTCACGTTTAATCAAAAAAGTATCCAATGTTAGCTCATCAGTTCTGGTTAATGTTTACGAGAGAGGAGACTCAAATTCAGATATGTTTTTTTCCAAACAATGCTTAGATCAGTTTTTCTCAATGCTATAATAATTTTGGGATTTGCTCATATTCGAACGGGAAATTATCCACACCATCACCTGAGGATGTAAAGTTTCCATTGGCAGTTAAATCTAATACAATACATGGAAAGAAACTTGCATCTAGTAAATCAATAACCTTAGAGATGCCTCTCATGTATGTGAGATATCTAACATTAGTTGTATTACTAGGAGAAGCAACAACTATCAAGGATTCAATAAGTGTGGAACCTGTAAGCGTATCCACATCTACACTCGTATTTCTTATCTCATTTAAGCATTGGAGAAACTAGAGGGTAGAAAACTCGGATGCTGAACTGTGGGGGATACTGCTCCAGGTGGAGATATGATTAGAGGTATTTTCATTCTTTATTTATATTTCATGAATCACTATAAAAAATCATCCCACTGAGGTCAAGGATTTCCATCAATACCTCGATGAAACAATGAAAAATGTGAAGGGCCTAAACAACAAAGTTCCTCTAGTGTAGTGGATGGTGGTTCCTTTCATGATAGACATTACCATGGATGAAAAGGGTCACCCAGTCATTAAAGAATTTTTAAGACTATCCTTTATACTTTATTCAAATGGATATGCTTCCATTGAAATCATACTGATGTATTTTTTATTTCAGTGGGTATGGAAGAAAGATGAAGGAGTCCAGTAACTCCCGCAATGTAGGGTGTATTATCCTAGGGGTACAACTTCTAGGGCTGACTTGGGTGATGACCAGAGAACTAATGATGAGGGATTCCCTAGGTAAAATGGCTCTAATGAGGGGAGATATTTCCAATCTTGAGGTATCTTAATTTTCATGAACCAACCCGGGTCGACCCTGAACCGATCACCCGAGCCAATCCACGACATGGTCCGAAGCACATTTCTGATCCCCACGGGATGAAAAATAGTGCTGAAAATAAAAATAAACCAATTAGGAAAAATTTATCAAATAAAAAAGATAGATTAATAATCATAAACTTAACAATAAGATAAATAAAAGAAGATAGACCGAACAAACTGGTAGAGTAAAAGAAAGAATAAATGAAGCAAAGGGACATACCTCAAGTGACCCCATGGGTCGCCATGGAACATAAACCATGAACCGGACTTGAACTAGCAAATGAAATTAAAAGTAGGAATGAGGATTGAGATGCTCAGTAGGAATTCCAAGAATAAACAACACCCTATTCCCTTTTCTTTAAAAAGAACCCAATCATGCTAGTTTGAAAATAAGTCCTATTAAAATAATGTTTTCCATTCTATAAAAAAAATCAAGTAACCAATTTCACTTTTAAAGAAAACATTTCACCTATAATATTTTCAATGTTGAATCCAAGCTTTCATTAACATTTTAAAATAAAGGAAGACAGTTTAAATTCAAGTATAATTTTCACAAAAGAGGGAACATGCAAGAAACAAATGTAATGAAAATCACTCCACAAGCCCCAAGTCATAAGTGAGAACCATGGCCAAAACCCCTAAGGTTCATCTAGCTCATGTGGGACTCTAGAACCTCAAATATCGGTGTAAGAGAATCCATAAAAAATATTCATTTTCATGTATGATCCACTAGTAGGGAAACACAACCATAACCTTGTGCTCTCCAATCATCACAAATATTTTGTTAGTGCTGTAAGTGTCAGACTTGCCAAGTGAAGCAGGGGATAACCACTCAGAATCACTATCACACTAGAACTAGTCCACCCACCTAGATACCCTGAGTTTCCCATGTGATCTATATCAAAGGGTGGTGAGGTTTTATCAAATCACATAAGTGAACGTAACATTTTCTTTATCCAAAATCCATTCAACCTCTCACCACTGTCCTCCCTCCTTAAGCGCATTCACCTTTTTAGGTCATATAACATCGCATAATATTTTTCATTAGGTACATATCACAAATCACACATTTATCATACACATCATGTTTCTAAAATAACAGGGTATGCCATAAGAGGGGCTTTTCACATTCACAATTCATTTTCAAGGTTCCAAACATGCCTTATTACTCCACAAGAATGCCTTTTATTTAGAAAACATGTTCACCCAAAACCCATTTTGGAGATCATTTTGGAAGGTCTTTGGAAAACAACATCTCATTTCAATTTTACAACAAATTCAGCTGAAATACCACACATATTTGGAAATAACCACTTTATGTTCGAAACATCAAAGAAATCATGTTTCATGAACCAAAACCATTTAAAAACACACACACACACACATATTGCATATGTATTTCATGTAGAAGCATAAAATTCACTTTTAGTATAACACTAAGCAATTATGGAAATTATAATTAAAGATTAGGGCATAGGGTACCTGCCCCAAACATGTCATTATTTGTCGATGACCACTTGAACCAACACTTGGCGCATATATGCACATGATTTTATACATATATATATATATACTCCCCTAGTTTCATTGCACATATTCCCCACACAATGATGGAATATGTACAAAGATGGAATATATATATATATATATATATATATTCCTTACCCTATGCATGTACATGTAGGATACCTCGAAACCCGTAGCCCAAAACCATTTAAGCGAGGTCCAACGTACTACACATATAATTTAATAAAACTATTAAACACTTAAACAATCTATAAAACATTTCAAAATTACACATCAGGGGTTTGCACCAATGACACACCCGTTTTTTATGACATAATAATCAATCACATAAACCATAATCATTATTTACAATAAGAGGACTCAACAAGGGCAATCAATATCACATCACAAGTGTCTACCGAGCCGTCACATATTTGCATACTCAAACCCAACTTTGAAGACATACGCACACCAAAACAATTTGAAAACACATTTAACACCACATGCATAGTTTCTCAATTTCCCTTTTTATAACACTAGAAAACACACACAATAAAGAGCAACCAAGCCAACGGGCCTAGTCCCCTTTCATAAAATCATTAATGTTTTTAAACCATTTTCAAAATAGGATTTTCACTGTTCAAACAATTTAAATAAACCATTACACAATTTATAAAACAACCCAAGGAAACACCACGCGTCATCACACCAAGAAAATACCCAAAATTCTATTTTTAGAAACAAACTCAAACTAAAAACATTTCCAAACATCATTTGCATCACTTATAAAAAACAAAGATCATGATAAAATAATTAAACTAACTAACTAACTCATCAAATAAATCTTATGAATGGAATCACCTACATATTGTGGAGAGACATCCAAAAATTGGTGTGACACAACAAGACAATTACAACGAACCTTAAAACACAAAAATACCCTAATTAAGTAGGTGAAAAACCAATCAACATGAGAAAACATTACCTCGAAACAAAGACGACAGACTGAAACACAAATAACCGCCTCAACTTTGGCAGCGGTTGCCGGAACGCATACCGACAAGACCCAAGAGGCCTCCTAAACCAACCTAGAACATGAAGAACACCAAAAATCCGGGTTAGAACCTAACCCTAGGTTTGGATGAATTTAGTAAGCTGATAGGGGGACCAAATCACAATCGGAAATCAAAAGAGGAGGGATAATAGAGACTTACCATTTCAATTTTAAGGATAAAAGTGACGAAACACAGTGGGATTGGAAAATTGGGGTTGGATATTAGAGGATGGGGCTGTCTTGGATGAATCAGGGTCATGGATAGGGGGTTCGCCATGCGGGTTTGAGGGGGAGCAGGGAGGGAGGGATGCTTTGGAGAGGGGGGCTTAGCCGGAGGGAGGCCATGGGAGGGAGAGTTTCCAAAGGGGAGGGGTGACGGCATGATGTAGGTGGATAGGGGGAGGGGTGAGGCACGATGCAAGGAGAGGAGGGGAGAAAGAAAGAGGAGAGAAAAAATAAAGAGTTAATAAATAAGAGGAAAAAAAGAAAAAAAGAAAAAAAGAAAAAAAATATTTAAAACTTAATAATAATATATCTGATAATAATAATAACCCAAAAAGAGAATTTCATAGAAGATAATAAAAGTACAACATACAAAGTCGTGGTGTGCCAATTCTCCCCACCATGACACTTTCTGGCCCCAGAAAGTCCCAAAAGACTCGGTTGTTTAAGGCTTGAAACAAGGACACACTGATTCTCAAAATGAAACCACTACAACTTAAGGATCTAACACTCACTTCCCACCCAAGACCTGAAAACTTGATACACGGACTACCAAGAAAAACAACCAATTCCACGAGACTCACATTTCCAAAAACAACCACAACCTGGAACACCCCGACCCCAAACTTAGAAATCACTAGAGTCCACTTGATATATCAAATGAACATTTGATATATGACCCATCATCTACATGGATCTGGTTCAGGTAGATCAGAGGAAAAGAGTTTCCCCTACATGAACACCTTGAAGAATAAGTTATCCACAAATTTTTCCTATGTTTGTCTCCCCAGTATATTAGGAATCTAGCTGAAAACTGACATTCCCAAATCAAAAAAAATTTAGAAAACCAAACAAGAACCATGAGGCTGGTGTGCCCCCTCAACATTATGAGTTTCAACCAACCAATTTGAGGGAAGACATTGGTGAGACCCATAGTGGGTCTCCCCACCATATTAGAAACTGAGTAGTACAATGGCACCCACCTGAGAACTCTAAATTTAGTTTCAACAATGCGGAATGAATTTCCCATCATGAACCCACCGACACAGAGTGACCCCAAACATAGGGAGAAACATCAATACAAACCATCCTGAAACCATCAGTTCAAGGGGAAATAAAAACAAGAGACACCAAACAAATGCCATGTCGGACCATGATTCATAAGATCCATAAACCACATTCATCTCAAAACGAGCATCACTGAGCAACTCAAATAGGTCCAAAGAAAGACCAACTATTTAATGTTTACACTAATAAGGCGTAACCATTGAAATATTATATAAGTGGCCACCAAAACCTCCAAAACAAGGCCCTCACCCAAATAGACAACCACATGAAGAAAAAACTTAACTGGTCTCTTTCGATAAAATAAACGATAGGTTGGGCACACATCCCTTGCACCCAGAAACCGCCTGACTGCGTGAAAAGCTTCCCTATGAGACCTATGGATGGAGATTTAATGTATTGAAACATCTGCTACACCACAATCCAAAACTAAAAACCTCCAACAGAGGATTCATCTTCTGGAAAGACCGTTTACATACTTACCCAGGTGACCCAAACAACAACACCATTGACAAACCTTCAGAAGATTGGGACAAATGGATTTGAGTTCCCAAATCAACCACATTGGAAACAAAAGAATATGTGGTCTTAGGAATGAGAAACCAGAACTGACAAAAGGCTCATTCTAAGAACTTATGCCCCTCCAGTTCACCCTTAGCACCAGATGGGGAGTCCTTCATGAGCACCTTGAAAAACAAGATTTCTATCTGTCTCAGTTTGCGACCCCAACTTGAAAGGAGAAGGTAGAAATCACCCCTCTTTAGCCTGAACATTACCCTTGAAACAAAACCAGGAAAACATGTCCTTCACAATATCTGGAGTTCCTAATGACCGGAAGATACACTCGACTTCCTAAAGTTACACCACAACGACCATCGAACCTCGTCCGCCACAGAGAAAACAAGCAATGAGGAAATGAAAATAACCCCACCACTCCACTAGGGGTCTAGGTAAAACTAATAACTAAAAATGACCCCTCAGGGACCATTGGAAATTTATAGATGGCATACTTTAAATAAGAAACACAAAACCATCCTTAATCACATCACAAAACAAGCCTCCACATTTAACCACAAATCATTAACAAAAACTCAAAATATCATTTCAACCATGAAACACCAACTCGAAAACAAGCATCGGGCCCATAGAATAATACATCAAAAAACTAAACCATAACCAAATAAAATATAAACCAAAATAATACAAAGAAATATCACCAACCAAGCCTAAACCCCACTTTCACAAATAGCCATTTTTGAAACCATCCCATTTCAAACCACCTGAATGCTAAAAAACCCCCCTTTTTAAAACCCAATCTCCTTTTCAAAATTTATTAAACAAAATTCATCCTAGCACATCACTAATCAAAACATGACATTTAAAAACAAAAAAAGCCTTGAAAACTAAGCCCCCACCATTGGTATTCCATGAAACCCCACATTTGTACATTCTTGGGCCAACTCAGGCACCAATCCATGCATACCAACAACCATTGACATCTGATTACATACATCCATATATGTGGGAATCTATAGGAATACCAAATCAAAACAAAAACTTATCATTTCTAAAAAAAATATAGAACCATATTTGAAACTCCAAACCAATTTTGAAGAAATCCCTTACAATTCTAAAATTATGCATCTCCAAATTTCTATTTCCAAGAAACTCCCATTTTACATTCCACAATAACTTAAAAAAAACCCCAAACACTTTCCAAAACATTTTCAATTTCACTTTTCACAAAACATTTCAAGATCTCAAAAAATTTTCTAAAACACTTTCCATACCCAAAACAACTCATTACATTGTTATAAAAACCAAGATTTTCATTTTGAAAATCCAATTTCAAAAGACCAATCATCGATTTCGCAACCTGAAAAAAAACACCACAAAAACATCTAAAACTCACACCAAGAACGTCCCAAAGCAACCAATTCACTCCATAAATCAAGATTCCAAATTTCCAAATAAACAACGGCTACACACAGTTTGGTCACATAGTTTGGCTGACCGTGCACCAACCGGGTGTGCACATAGGAAGTAATCAGAGGTGATTGCTTGGTCTGCGCATGGCTTTCTAGGCCTTGCACAACATCTATGAACCCCTATAGAATGACCAAAAAATCTCAAAACTAACTAGAAACATGAAAAAAGGACTGAGGTCCCTGAAAAAAATTAGGATCCAGACATGGACTTTGAGGCAAGACCATGTAATGGACCGGACCCCTCTGGTCCATTCCTTTGTTGAAATCGATCTGGTCAACACAACGCACGTTATAATGATATTTTTTTTAATAATTGGTGACGATTTAATAAATTTTAATTGGGGTTTTGTTATAAGTGTTATACTAAATAATAATAATAATAATGTTGGCTTAATTGTTTTTGAATGATCCGTTAATAAATTTAAATTTTGAATTAAATTCAATGAGATATGAGAATAAATGAGAGATGTTATGATAATTGTGTAAAAATAATTAAATAAATGTTTAAAATGAATTTTGGGCGTGCCACATGGAGAATGAGGAGGATCCATTTTGTTGTGGGCGTGATGAATATTTTGGTAGGAATGAGATTGGAGAGAGAATATTAACAATATATTAATAATGATATGAAATAAAAGGAGAGGCGCACCAATAAAATAAAGATTGGAGAGAGAATTATATTGGAGAGAGAGAAGGTTTAAATGAAATAAATATTTAATATTTAAACCAATAAAATAAATAATTTAAAGAGGAGTCAATCATGGGACATGTTGAACATGGAGAAAAGAAAGTGGGAGGTGCCACTTGTGGAGTGAGTTAAAGATTTGAAATAAATTGGAGAGAGAGTGTGATAATTAAAAGAGAAGTAATAAAAGAAAAGAAAAAGAAATCAATTAAGGAGAAAAGGAGAAAGGCGCACCAAATTGGAGAGAGAGGTTTGGGTGGATTTAGGTATTTGAAATAAAACAATTAAAAATAATAATTTAATAATCATGTTAATGTTTTTGTAGGTAAAACACTTTTCCGACCATAACTTATTCGTGTGACCTCGGTTTCACGAACCGTCTGCGGTAGTGTGACCCTGACATCAAGACAGAAATTATGAGTCCCATATTGGAGGACTTTTTCGGGGTTTCAGATTGGGTACCCGAAGCGGTTGGTAAATAATAGATTTAATATTAATATTATATCTTTGGCTCGTCATAACTTCCATGTGCGACGTCCGATTGGCTTCTCATCAGTGGCGATGTGATCCAATAATAAATACGGTCAATTCAGTATAATGTTTAATATTAAATTATGGTTCATGTCTCGGGTCAACGAGACACCCAATAAAAATAATATTGTCATTATTACGGGATCTTGTATCCAACGTATCTCCCTCATACGGTATCAGATTGACGATCCGTCAGCGACAGCGTAACCCTGAAATTATGACGGTCATTTTAAGACCATTAATGAGCTACTTTTATGACTCATGTCTTGGGTCAACGAAACACCACATATTAATAGAATTATCATTATTATTAAAACGCGTGGAAACTGCGTGACGTGTCGTGTGTTGACCAGTCAAAACACGTAACGGGTGTACAGTCACACCGTGTATTCATCAATACACGCTGCATACTGTTTTACCTATTCGTTGGATATATAAGAAAGGGTCGCGGATTTTTTCCAGACCAATCGCTTCTTCTTCGCACGACGACACTCTTGGATGATCAAGAAGTCTTCCTCCTCTAACTTCTTTGTCCGAGCTCCGAATTACGATCCGTCAGCGGTCACAGGATCGTAGCGACGAGACGAAGCTTCTAAGCCCGGACTTGTCACATTTCCTTCCGGCCTTCCTTCTCCAGCTTCCATCCTAGGAGGCGTTTGTCGGGTTTGGCGAAGGCGGAGGACACCGAAGGACGTCGTCGGAAGCGGCGTGATCAAGACCTTTTGAGGTAGGGGTTTACCTTCATATCTCTTCTTGGTGCAACATGAGGGGTGGGATATTTTTCTTTTGTTCCATGGGATGCAGTTGAACTTTAAATAAAGATAATAACCGGATAAAGAAGGGTTTGGGGTTTTGTGCTGTTTCTATTGCCTTCCAGTTTCTTTATCTTCTGATTGTGATTTTGGATTGAAAGGCCTTTGCCTACTGAAAATCAAGGTCGTTGGTGGCCTTTGCGTGCGCAATTGATATCTGAATTTTTTGTGGTTGGTTTTGTTAAAACATGGAAAATGGATAAGCACGTAAAGACTGGCTGATTAAATGAGAATGAAAAATCTTGTGTGATCACCCCGGTTGAACAAAGTTGGAATAATGAACATGTTGGTGGTTTGGTTGTTTTGTGGAGAATGCCTTTATTTATGAAAAGTGTTTTGATTATGAAAAGTGTTTTGAAGTAAAAGGTGTTTTCAAATGCGGAAATGTTTTGTGTGTGGAAAGGGTTTTATGTGTGGAACTTTGAAATAAATGAATGATGGAATGTTGTATGGTTGTGATAATCTTTTGTAAATGAAATGGCATGTGGTTGCTTGGGTTTTACCTAACCTTGGTTGTGGATGGCAGGGATATGTTTGTGAAAGGTTTTGTCTGGATGATAGTTTCCCAGTAGTAATAATTTGTTAAACCATTGCATGAAACATGAAAACCTAAATGGGGTTGGGGGATGATTGTTTGGTTGTTGATGCATGCTTCGTGGTAGCAGTGCCGAGGCACATGCTCAGTTTCTCTTTTTAAGAATCCATAGGTTGGGATGTGTGTTTGGTATATGTATATATATAATTGTATCTTTGTGTTTTGTCGCATCACACCCATGTCAAGCACCTAGTGCCGAACACTCCCATTTTATGGGAGAGGGTGTTCCCCCTTAGTTACTAGCTCCTTCCTGCTCCTTCTTCCATAGGCTATGATGGCTTGAGGTGACCTTACACCCAAGACTCTTCGGGTAGGTATTGGAGGCTGTGATGGCTTGAGGCGACCTTTAGCCCAAGACTCTTCGGGCATGCTTACCGTTCCCAAGAACCTTCGGGATGAGGCCCAGGTGTCTGCGGGCGGGTTGGTGGTTGGGGCCCAGGTGTGTGCGGGCGAGATGCGTGGTTGTGAGGCCCAGGTGTGTGCGGGCGGGATGCGTGGTTTGGCCTAGGTGTGTGCGGGTGGGAAGAGTGTGGTAGCGTCAGGACGATTTCCGTTAGGAAGAGCAGCAGTTAATTAAGTGGGAAATGGTGCGGGGTACCCAATACTTTTGTTCTATATACATACTAAACTTGTTTGTGTTACTTGGTGAGTGTGACCAGTGAGGCTGGGTGGATAGTTTTTCCTTGTTAGTTTCTAGTTCTTCTGTTTTCTCACGGGACCTTAGGGTGTCTCCCCACTTGTGCACGAGAGCTTTAGGTTCTCTACTGAGTATACTTGTATGCTCACCCTACGTTGTTTCAGGTTTTCAGGAGGACTACCAGGGCCGTGCGGGACCCTACTAGTTAGGCAGTGGGAGCTGTGCAGTTGCTGTTTTCTTGTTTTTCTTTTGGTACTGTACTCACTTGCACTTTTGAGCTTCCTTGTACTTGTACCTTGTTATAAAAATTGTTTAAACATGCATGTGGTCTTGGTTTGGGTTTATTTATATACACTTGTTCTTTTCCCTTTTTGGTGGTTGACTTGTCCTATTTCCCGATCCAAAATAATAAAAAGGGTAATGCCTCCCATATTTGTGGAAACTCATACCCTTGGTGCTAGTCGCCAACCCGGGGCCTACTGGAGGCGGGACTCGGGGGTCATTATCTCCCTTTCACCATTTCCAGCTCAGGAGGGGCATCTTTGGTGGGAGGGGGTCGTGACAGACCATCTCGTACCACCCTGGCAATTCAAGGGTCATTTTGAATAGGTGGTGATCAGTCACTTACCAACAAATAACCACTTGGATTCTGAAAAACCTAACTCCAAACTATTATACATCCTCAAAGGACATGGGATAAACCTCCTCTGATACCATTTTGTCATGAACCATCCTGGGTCGACCCTGAACCGGTCACCCAAGCCGGTCCACGACATGGCCCGAAGGGTGTTCCCGATCCCCACAGGTTGGAAACTAGTGTCGAGCATCAAAATAAACCAATTAGTAATGATTTTTCCCCTAAAAAATATATATGAATAATCATAAACTTAACAAACAGATAAATAAAAGAAAATATACCAAACAAACTGGAAATGGGAAAGAAAGAATAAACGAAGCATAGAGACATACCTCAAGTGACCCCATGGGTCACCACGGAACATAAACCACGAAATAGACTAGATCCTGCAACTGAAATGAAAAGTAGGTGTGAGCCCTCAGATTCTCAGTAGGAATTCCAAGAATAAACAACTCCCTATGCCATTTTCTTTAAAAATAACCCACTCATGCTATTTTGAAAATAAGACCTATTAAAATAATGTTTTCCATTCTGTAAAAAAATTCAAGTAACCAGTTTCACTTTTAAGGAAAAAAATTCACCTCTAATATTTTCAAAGTAGAATCCATGATTTAAATAACGTTTAAAAATGAATAAAGATTGTTTAAATTCAAGTATAATTTTCACAAAAAAGGGAACATGCATGAAAAAACTGCAACAAAAATCACTCCATAAGAACCAAGTCATATGTTAGAACCATGGCCAAAACCCCTAAGGTTCATCTAGCTCATGTGGATCCCTAGAACCTCACGTATCGGTGTAAGAGAATCCATAAAAAATATTCGTTCTCGTGCATGAGCCACTAGTGGGGAAACACATCCATAACCTAGTGGTCTCCAATCATCACAAATATTTAGTTAGTGTTGTAAGTGTTAGACCTACCAAGTGAAGCAGGGGAGAACCACTCAGAATCACTAGAACACTAGAACTAGTCAACCCACCAAGATAAAATGGGTTTCCCATGTTCTCTACATCAAAGGGTGGTAAGGTTTTATCAAAGAACATAAGTGAACATAACATTTTATTTATCCAAAATCCATTCAAACTCTCACCACCATCCTCCCTCCTCAAGCGCATTCCCCCTTTTATGTCATATAACATCACATAAGACTCTTCATTAGGTACATATCACAAATCACACATATAACATACACATCATGTTTCTAAAATAACGGGGCATGACTTAAGAGGGGTTTTTAAATTCATAATTCATTTTCAAGGTTCCAAATAGGACTTATTACTCCATAAGAATGACTTTGATTTAGAAAACATGTTCACCCAAAACCCATTTTGGAGATCATTTTGGAACTTCTTTGGAAAACGACAAGTCATTTCACTTTTACAACAAAATCGGCCGAAAGGCCACACGTCTTTAAAAATACCCACTTTATGTTCAAAACATCAATGAAATCACTTTTTCAAGAACCAAAACTATTTACATACATTCATATATATATATATATTGCATATGTATTTCATATAGAAGAAGAAAATGAACTTTCAATATAACACTAAGCAATTATGGAAATTCTAATTAAAGATTTGGGCATAGGGGACATACCTCAAACATGTCATTATTTGTCGATGACCACTCAAACCGACACTTGACACATACATGTACATGCATTTATATACACACACACATATATATATACACCCCTAGCTAGATTGCACATATTCCCCGCTCCATGAGGGAATATGTACAAAGAGGGCATATATATATATATGCCTTACCCTATGCATGTACATGTAGGATACCACAACACTTGCGGACCAAAACCATCGAATCAAGGTCCAATGTACTACACATATAATTTAATAAAACAATTAAACACATAAACAATCTGTAAAACATTTCAAAATAACACATCAGGGGTTTTCACCAATGACACACCCATTTGTTATAACATAAGAATTAGTCACATAAACCATAATCATCATCTGCAACAAGAGGACTCAACAAGGAAAATCAATATCGCATCACAAGTCTCAACCGGGCCTTCACGCATTTGCATACTCAAACCCACCTTTGAAGACATACACCAAAAAAAGTTGAAAACACATTTCACAATACTTGTATAGTTTCTCAAATTCCCTTTTTATAACACCATAAAATACACACAATAAAGACCTACCAAGAAAATAGGCCTATCCCCCTTCAAAAAATCATTAATTATTTTAAACCATTTTCAAAACAGGCTTTTCATCTTTAAAACAATTTAAATAAACCATTACACAATTTATAAAACAACCCAAGGAAACACCACATGGCCTCACACTGAAATAATACCCAATATCACCTTTTTAGAAACAAACTGACACTAAAAACATTTCCAAACATCGTTCACATCACTTATAAAAATCAAATAGCATTTTAAAATAATTAAACAAAACAACTAACTCATCAAACAAAGTTTATGAATGGAATCACCTATATACTGTGGAGAGACATCCAAAAATTGGCGTGGAACTATAAGATAATTACAACTAACCTTAAAAGACATAGATAATCTAATTCATCATGTGTAAAACCAATCAACATGAGAAAAAATTACCTTGAAACAAAGCTGGGGGACCAAAACACAATGAACCTCCTTGCCTTTGGCAATGGTTGTTGGAAAGCATACTGACAAGACCTGAGAGGCCTCCCGTACCGACCTAGTACATGAAGAACACCAAAAATCTGGGTTAGAACCTAACCCTAGGTTTGACCAAATTTCGTAAGCCGATGGGGGGACCAAATCATGTTCAAAAATCAAAAGAGGAGAGAGCAGAGAGAATTACGGTGTCAATTTGAAGAAGAAAAGCGATGAAACATGGTGGTATTGGAAAATCGGGGTTGGATCTCGGAGGAGGTGGATGGCTTGCAGGAAGAAGGGTCTCATCCGGGGGGGTCTCAATGCAGTTTGAGGGGGATCCAGGAGAGAGGGACACCATGGAGAGGGATCTCGGCCGGAGGGAGGTAGTGGGAGGGAGAGCAACCAAAGGGAAGGGGTGGTGACATGATGCAGGGGGATAGGGGGAGGGGTGACGCATGACACGAGGAGAAGGGGGAGAAAGAAGGAGGGGAAAAATAGAAAAGAAATAAGAGGGGAAAAAAGAAAAAAATAAGAAAAAAATAAAATATTGAAAACCTAATAATAATATAACTAATAATAATATAAAAAAAAAACAATTTCTTAAAATAGAATAAAAATACAACACAAAAAGTCGGGGCACTACACCAATGTACACTTACATCAGTGCCACCCTCAACGCCTTCAACATCATCTCCTTATGTGGTCCCTTCCTCAAAGAGGAAAGGAAAAATGAAGTTCTCCAAACTATCCGAGTCATCTCACTCAGAATCCTCAAGTAAGAATTAAAATTTTATTCCTTTATTGTTCCAGAATATTTCAGTAGCTCATTTTAGTTTTTCACTAATATATTGTTCCCCACTAAGACTTTATAGATAAACATTCATCTTTTCATGAGGATATGGGTGGATTTTATTCCACTCGGGTAGAATCTTCAATATTGGACCTGGTCCATCAAGATGTGGAAATAGTCGGGGTGTTGGAACAGTTATACCTAGCGCCTTATTCTAAAATTCTAGTGGTCATTCAATTTGATAAGGCATATGAAAACACACTTTTAGAGGATGGTTATTCTGGTAGCTATTCTGCTATTAATTTATCCTTAATGGAGGTGTATATGGGTGAAAGTGAGAACTTATTCAGGGAAAAACATATTTTACACTTTTTATTACGTCTCTAAAAATTTTATCACTCTTATAAACCTAAAATATTGTGAGTGAACTATGACTACAGAGAAAAAATCAGTGGCACCACCAAGTTTGTCATTATAAAATGGAAACTCCTCCTCTCCTGAAGATGGGGTCGGGGAAACATATGTTTCCAGTAATGCTATTGAGAAAGGTATATTTCTAGAATTGATCTTGATCATTGGATTTATGATAATATAATATTATTCACCTTCTGAATTATATTCCTTTTTTCCTCTTGTTAAATTCCATTCACCTAAAAGATTAGAAGTTATGGTCCCTTCTTCTTTGGTATTTCCCCCATCCTAGTTGACTAATGCATAGGTCATCTCTATACCCAACTTGCCGAAGGTAGTGAGAATGAGTCCCACTCTTAGTTACTTAGTCCCAAAATATATTCCTATTATTATATTGGTATTAAGACAAGGTTTGGAGTCTGTGACACTATGAAATAATGTGGTGGAAAGTGTGGGTGTATATTAGGCCGCTAATCTTAGAGGGGCCTTTAGAGGAGCTGAAGAACCAACTGGGTCATCTCACTTAAATTTTTACCACCCTCAGCTATGGGGTATTTGAATATATGACTCTACATGCTAGGTAAAGAAATTTATTTCCATTATATAGTTAAAGAGGGACCTTTAATTAAAAACAGTAGCTACAAAGACTTCATCTTCATTCAAACAAAGACGATGTGAGGCCCTGAATGAGGCTTCCCAATGTGTGGTGAAGACGGTAAGTCACCAAAATGTGATCAATGTTGGGATGGTCTTGATTAGCCTATTGTATTCTAAAACTTTTCATCTTTAGGAGGATCCATCTCAGTTGCATAATTCACTACAAACCTTGGAGCTCCCTCTTCTAGGGTTTCTTATCCGCATCCTTCTCCTCCCCTCCTCCGGCGTGACTCAGAGCGGTCTCGGTGTCGGCTTATCGGTCCGAGGGTGGTCTCGGCGTCATTCCCAGAATGACATCGGCTCTGTTCAGTCTCGCTTTGGCATGGACTCACGTCGGCTCTGGTGTCTCCTCGACTCCTTAGATCTGTATCTCGACCTTGTTTTCGGTGTGGCCTTGGCGTCGGTTCTCGGTTCCGGTGGCCTCGACTCTTTTTGGATCTCACTCGGCGTGGCCTTAGTGCTGGCCCTGGCATTTTCCTCCTGGTGCTTGGGCCCGGCTTCGGCCTCGTCCGGTCTCGATCCGGCGTGGCCTCGGCACTGGCTCCGGCGTCGTCTCTGCTTCCTTGTTCTCAGCTTCTCAGTTCCGGAGTGGCCTCGGCTTGGTCTGGATCTCGCTCGGCGTGGGATCAGCTCAGTTTTGGCCTCAGCTTCAGTTCCGGAGTGGGCAAATTTTGCATATAGGGTTTTTTTCTTTTTAATGGGTCAAACGTTTAAATAATTAGGTAAGTGGGTCTCTTGAGCGCCAGACCATGTGGCGCTCAAGGGTTTTGGAATTGGAGCGCCACTTCAAGTGGCGCTCCACCAATTTGGCGGAAGAAGAGTTCAGCGCCACTTGAAGTGGCGCTGAAAAAAGAAATACAAACCGTGCAGCGCCACTTGAAGTGGCGCTGCACCCTTCTTCCCAATGAATTCGGCGCCACTTCAAGTGGCGCCGAAACACCCCCCATCCTATAAATAGGACCCTCGCCCCCACCCCATTCCTCACTTCCTACCTCACCCACCCCCATTCCTCCCTCCCTATCCCTTCCTCTCTCTCTCTCTCAAACTTTTTTCTTGCGTTCTTCGGTTGCTATGAAGCCTTGCCTCTTCGGTTGCTCTGCCTGTGTACCTACGTCGTCACAAATTTGAGGTAAATCTTTCTTTAAATTTATTTAATAGTTTTATTTAATAATTTAGTTGTTTAATTTATAGAATTAGTATATAATATTTGTATTTTATAAATAGTATGGTTTTTTTAAATGTAATTAGATAATGAAATGATTAGTTAGTTAAATAATTAATCATAATTAGTTGATTAGTCAATGATAATTAAGTTGTTAATTAATCATAATTAGGTAAATAGTTAAATGTAATTAGATTATTAATTAATGATTATTAGCTAATTAATTAATCATAATTAGCAAATTAATTAATCATAATTATTTAATTAATGAATCATAATTAGTTAATTAATTCATTATAATTAGGTTATTAATTAATGGTAAGTAGGTAATAAGTAATCATAATTAGTTAATTAAATAATCATAATTAGTTAATATCATAACTAATTAATTAATTAATCATAACTAGTTAATTAATTAATCATAATTAGTTAATTAATTAATCATAATTAGTTAAGTAATTAATCGTAATTAGTTAATTAATTAATCATCGTAATTAGTTAATTAATTAATCATAATTAGTTAAGTAATTAATCATAATTAGTAAATTAATTAATCATAATTAGTTAAGTAATTAATCATAATTAGAAAATTAATTAATCATAATTAGGTTATTAATTAATCATAATTAGGTTATTAATTAATCATAATTAGTTAATTAATTAATCATTAGTAGTTAATTAATTAATCATAATTAGGTTATTAATTAATCCTAATTAGGTTATTAATTAATCATAATTAGTTAATTAATTAATCATAATTAGGTAATTAATTAATCATAATTAGGTTATTAATTAATCCTAATTAGGTTATTAATTAATCATAATTAGGTTATTAATTAATCATAATTAGGTAATTAATTAATCCTAATTAGGTTATTAATTAATCATAATTAGGTTATTAATTAATCATAATTAGGTAATTAATTAATCCTAATTAGGTAATTAACGAAACATAATAGGTTATTAATTAATCATAATTAGCTAATTAATTAATCATAATTAGGTAATTAATGAAACATAATTAGTTAATTAATTAATCATAATTAGGTAATTAATTAATCATAATTAGGTAATTAAATAATCGTAATTAGGTTATTAATCAATCATTACTTGCTAATTAATCATTCATCACTTGCTAATTAGTCAATCATCACTTGCTAATTAATTAATCCTAATTAGTTAATTAATTAATCATAATTAGTTAATTAAGTAATCATAATTAGCTAATTAGTTAATCTTAATTAGTTAATTAATTAATCATAATTAGTTAATTAAGTAATCATAATTAGCTAATTAATTAATCATAATTAGTTAATTAATTAAGCATAATTAGTTAATTAAGTAATCATAATTAGGTAATTAATTAATCATAATTAGTTAATTAATTAATCATAATTAGTTAATTAATTAATCATTTGTAGTTAATTAATTAATCATAATTAGGTTATTAATTAATCCTAATTAGGTTATTAATTAATCATAATTAGTTAATTAATTAATCATAATTAGGTTATTAATTAATCATAATTAGGTTATTAATTAATCATAATTAGGTTATTAATTAATCATATTTAGGTAATTAATTAATCATAATTAGGTTATTAATTAATCCTAATTAGGTTATTAATTAATCATAATTAGGTTATTAATTAATCCTAATTAGGTTATTAATTAATCATAATTAGGTTATTAATTAATCCTAATTAGGTAATTAATAAATCATAATTAGGTAATTAATGAAACATAATAGGTTATTAATTAATCATAATTAGCGAATTAATTAATCATAATTAGGTAATTAATGAAACATAATTAGTTAATTAATTAATCATAATTAGGTAATTAATTAATCATAATTAGGTAATTAAATAATTGTAATTAGGTTATTAATCAATCATTACTTGCTAATTAATCAATCATCACTTGCTAATTAATTAATCCTAATTAGTTAATTAATCAATCATAATTAGTTAATTAAGTGATCAAAATTAGCTAATTAATTAATCATAATTAGTTAATTAATTAAGCATAATTAGTTAATTAATTAATCATAATTAGTTAATTAATTAAGCATAATTAGTTAATTAAGTAATCATAATTAGGTAATTACTTAATCATAATTAGTTAATTACTTAACCATAATTAGGTAATTAGTTAACCATAATTAGGTAATTAGTTAACCATAATTAGGTAATTAGTTAACCATAATTAGGTAATTAGTTAACCATAATTAGGTAATTAGTTAACCATAATTAGGTAATTAGTTAACCATAATTAGGTAATTAGTTAACCATAATTAGGTAATTAGTTAATCATAATTAGGTAATTATTTAACCATAATTAGGTAATTAGTTAACCATAATTAGGTTATTAGTTAACCATAATTAGGTAAATAGTTAACCATAATTAGGTAATTAATTTATCATAATCAGGTTATTAGCGAAGTAGTTATATTATTCAGCGTAGTAGTTATATTAATTAGCGAAGTAGTTATATTAATTAGCCAAGTAGTAGTAAATTGCCCATGGAATATACCTTTGCATTACATTCTAGGAATGATAATGAATTTAGTTTTCAATCTACCTTGACCTCGGTTTGTAATTGAAGTTATGAACTTGAATTTAGTAGTTCAATATATTTTTTGCATATTAAGTGTTAGAGTTATCATGAAATGATTGCTCTCTTGAGTAAAGTATTCCCGGGTAGAGGGGCTTTGGGTCGGACCACCTACTTTCCTGGAGGCTTGCCTTGTCTAGGAAAGTGAATGGGGTTGGCTATCTGTCGCTCTGGGCTTACTCATGTGGAGACTTTCAATTTTATATAACTCTATGCTTTTACATGACGTGTTCGTGTACCTCATGCATATAATGCACGTGGATATGTATAAATATATTTGACTTCTATTTTTGGGTAAGTAACACAAACTTGGGGGTTGTGTAAATAGTTACACATCAATATGGTTTGAACATATTGATTTGGTGGAGGGATTAGGATTCCAACCTAAATTACTAGAAGCATGCATACATAAATTGATTCTTTAATCAGATTTAATTAATAATAGTGGTTTATTTTAGATAAAAAAGATGGTCGCCGCTTATATTTATTGCAACGGTCAAATAATTGAGACAGAACAAGGATGTAGTTATAGTATACATCCATAAGCTATTGTGATGCTTGGAGGATGTACTACTTTGGAAGCTGTGCAAATGAAAATTCATCGGAGGTTAAAACTCGCGAGGAATCAAGTAATAGAGTCCATAACATTCAGACATCTTCAATTTATAGATAGGTTTTGGCATGTGCCCTATCCGGTAAATGATGATGATGATTGGGAATATATACTTTCATTGGTTAAGTATATACCTGAGAATCAAATGATGGAGTTGTATGTCACTATAGCTACAATGGAGGTTCCATCGACATTGGAAGTTGACCCATCTCAAATTCATGAAACTATGTCATATGCTCCTTCACATCAAGACGTTCCATCAGCATCAGTAGTTATTCCATCATTTCCATCAGCCATAGTTTCAATGGATAGTCCTCCACATACTTTAGATGCATTGGTTGATGAATTTGAGGATGATGACAATTTTGAACAAGATGAAGAGGAAGTTGAAGAAGAAGAAGAGCATGCGGAAGATCAGTCTGTACCAACTCATGCGAGGTTCAACCGACCATTGAACCATCCTCCACTATTGGCTTCCTGGTCGACTGAAGGCATGAATCGCTTGCCAGAATTTTATTATTCAGTTATCACTCCCTGTTCAGAATTTCCAAGAATCATGGTGGCATAAATCGAGTGGCAGATAACGATGTTCTGTATATTGGCAGAGAGTTTGAGAGCAAAGAAGCAATGAAAAATGTGATAAAACAATATCACATTGAAAGACATTACTCATATGTTGTAGAAGAGTCAAAGAGATCTTATTATTTGATCCGTTGTGACAAATCTGAATCGAACTGTCAAATGCGTCTGCGAGCTATTATTGATAACACTTTTCACAGCTGGCGCATCACTAGATTTACTCCACACACATGTGTGAACCGAAGCTTGGCACAGGAACACTCTTCATTAGATGTTGAGTTTGTTTCAACTATTATTGTTGAAATGATTAGAGCATGTCAAGATGTCCCCGTGGTTCTGGTCATTGAGCGAATCAAACAGCTTTTTGGGTATCGAATCTCTTACCGGAAGGCATGGGCAGCACGACAAAAGGCTATTGTGAAAGTTTATGGTGATTGGGATGACTCTTATCGAGTTCTACCACAACTGTTGGAGCTTCTATGCCACAATAATCAAATAGTCTATCGGTTACATACAGTTGAATATGTTAACCAACAGAACCAACTTGACCGCTCAATGGTTGTGTTTGATAGATTATTTTGGACATTTTTACCATGTGTGGCGGCTTTTAGACATTGCAAGCAGTTCATACAAATTGATGGCACATTTATGTATGGAAAGTATACCGGAACATTATTGATTGCCGCCACACAAGATGGAAATCGAGCCCCTCTTCCTATAGCATTTGCAATTGTGGAGAAAGAGAACTTCTCATCATGGAGCTGGTTTCTGTCATGTCTCCGAGAGTTTGTTACGGATGACGAAGGGATTTGTCTTATTTCTGATCTCCACCGTGCAATCAAGGAGGCGATACAGTCTGAGGGTATTTCGTGGAGACCACCATATTCCCATCATCGATACTGTATTCGACACATTGCCAGGAATTTGCGAAAGAAGTTCAAGAATGAGTCGATGAAAAAGGCAATCTTAAAAATTGGTATGAACATCCTTTTCTGTTTAAAATGTTTTTGTCATAGTTATTTTCATAACTGGTCAGATGACTGTTTGTATGATAGCATATGAGCCTCAACAACAAAGGATGGAGGAGCGTCTTCAAGATATCCACAGAGTGAATCCAGAAGTGTATGATTACATGATGCAAATTCCAAAGAAGAAATGGTCGTTGGCATATGATGATGGGAGGAGATATGGTCATATGACGACCAACATCGTAGAATGTATAAATAGAGTTTTCAAGGGTGTTCGAAAACTACCTATCACAGGTAAATACGAATATTTCAATATATGTTACTCAGAAGAGTTACTATTATAATATAATATTTGTATAATGTCGTAAATCTAAATTTCAGGGTTGGTACAAGAGACCTTCTATCATAGTGTAAAGTACTTTCTGGAACGAGGAAAGCAAGCTGAAGAGGGCTTGAATAGAGGGATGCGCTATGGACACTATTTCCAACGCGAGCTAGATACAGTTCTTCAGGAGGCCGCAACTTACCATGTAACTGCATTTAATCGTCCAGAGCAACGATTTGAGGTCGCTGAGCCCGGTGATGCTATGGCATGTAGCAATGGTCGTGTGCGAGTTGTTTTATTGGAGAAGCGTTACTGTGATTGTGGCAACTTTCAGGCACTGAGATATCCCTGCGGCCATGTGATTGCTGCATGTGCTTACGTACACGTATCTTGGGAGCAGTTCGTTGATCCAGCTTATCGACTCGAGAGCATCAACTCCTGCTACAATACTCCGTGGATTCCAATCAGGGAATATCAGAATTTTCAGCTGCCTGATGGCGCACCCACGCTTCTACCGAACAACAATAGACTTCGACCTAAAGGGAGGCCAAAGTCGACTCGTATTCGGAATGAGATGGATTGGCCTAGTGAACATCCAGCTGGACGGCGGTGCAGCATATGCCGCCAGGAAGGTCATACGAAGACACGTTGCACTAGACACATAGGGCAATCATCTAATGGTTAAAATGAATCATGTACTCTATCAGTTACTGTAAAACTTAGTACATGTAATTATTTTTATCATTTCACCATTTTTAATCATATTTGTCTTACTTCTAAATAGGGTAATTTTTGGAAAATGTACCACGATTTCACGTGACATTTTTTTTCGAATGATCAACATTACATGAGTAGCTTTAAACAAACAACACCAACTCAAAAAAAAAAGGAATGTACCTGTATAAGAAAACAAAACCATTTGGAGGGAGGTATTATACCATCAGGAAGAGAGATTCTAGAAATGTGCAATGTTATGACAAACCTTTAGATGAAATGTGTCAGTTCCCCACTAGATGTGCATGTTTCTTCAAAATTTTCAGGCTGGAGATAATCTACCATAAGTTTCACATAGCCTTATGTCTTCCATGGATTAATGTCAAACACTGCAACCAATTTGTTTACTTTATGGGGAAGTAAAACCTCATGCCTTTGAATATGCACATTACCATGAACATATAAAATCATCATTTTGCAAGAAAAACTACTAATCTCATGTTCACTAAAATACTCCTTAACGTAAGAATGATACAAATAGTGTAAGTACCCAATAGCAAGATTCCAATCCATTTTGAAGGATAATGGGGATGACAAGGAAACATCAACCCCCAGGCCAACCCCTTCCACCCATTCAACCAACTTCGGTAACTCCTATAGAATTAGTTTTTCAAAAAAATGAAATGTCACCCCACCACAGCTTTCTACATCCATATTAACCACCCAATTCAGTTTCATTAAATGTGGACAACCCTTATTTTTACCAAAGTTAATGATGCACCGAATCATTTCTCATCCCTCAAATCATTTTTAATTTTTGAGGCGGGGGTTGAAAAGTGATGGTTTAATAGTGCATCATTGACTTTGGTAAAAATGGGGACTGTCCACATTTAATGAAACTGAATTGGGGGGTTAATATGGATGTAGGAAGCTGTGGTGGTGTGACATTTCATTTTTTTGAAAAACTACTTCTATAGGAGTTACCGAAGTTGGTTGAATGGGTGGAAGGGGTGGGCCTGGGGGTTGATGTTTCCTTGTCATCCCCATTATCCTTCAAAATGGATTGGAATCTTGCTATTGGGTACTTACACTATTTGTATCATTCTTAAGTTAAGGGGTATTTCAGTGAACATGAGATTAGTAGTTTTTATTGCAAAATGATGATTTTATATGTTCATGGTAATGTGAATATTCAAAGGAATGAGGTTTTACTTCCCCATAAAGTAAAAAAATTGGTTGAAGTGTTTGACATTAATCCATGGAAGACATAAGGCTATGTGAAACTTATGTTGGATTATCTCCAGCCTGAAAATTTTGAAGAAACATGCACATCTAGTGGGGAACTGACACATTTCATCTAAAGGTTTGTCATAACATTGCACATTTCTAGAATCTCTCTTCCTGATGGTATAATACCTCCCTTATCATCTCACCTTACCAAGAAAAATTATTTAGAGCTTTTGAGGTTGATTTATACTCAGGGGCATGACAAAATTGCAAAGATATTTCTATTGTTACTAGACACATAGGGCAATCATATAATGGTTAAAATGAATCACGTACTCTATCAGTTACTGTAAAACTTTGTACATGTAATTATTTTTATCATTTCACCATTTTTAATCATATTTGTTGTACTTGTAAATAGGGTAATTTTTGGAAAATGTACCATGATTTCACGTGACATTTTTTGTCGAACGATCAACATTACATGAGTAGCTTTAAACAAACAACACCAACTCAAAAAAAGGAATGTACCTGTATAAGAAACCAAAACCATTTGAACTATTAAATGAAAATGTCATCAGTTTTTTATAATGAAAGATGAACTTACAGTGACTACAAATCAAAAACAAGGAAACTCTGAACGTCTTCACCCCAACACCCCAACACGGGAGACAACAACTAACCCAATGTGTTTATGCTTCTTTCAAAATTATATGATAAATTACATATCTTACATGATAAAAGTCATAACTTACATGAAATTAATGTTTTATTGTTTGCACATTCAGATGGAGCAGCCACTTTTATCTTGCCAGGAGACGCACGTGTCGCGCGATGTGTTGGCACGACGACCTGTTAGACATCTTCATGTTCGGAGAGCACACCGTTTCCATCATGAGGCACCGCCGGCAGCTATTTGTCCATACCTTAGACGTGCAGGCTTTTATGGAGTCGCTATGTGTGACTTCAAGACCATCGACCATCATTTGATAGCTGCATTGGTTGAGAGATGGCGGCCAGAGACACACACATTTCATCTCCCATAGGGGGAGATGACTATTACATTAGAGGACGTCGCCTACATGCTGGGGTTACCTATCCATGGAGATGCAGTTACGGGGGCCAGTACCGGCGATTGGGTTGCAGTCATACAGAGGCTGCTAGGCATTGACGTCATCAGCGCACAGGGTGTCCTCCAGGGTTCGCGCTTGCGAATGAGGTGGCTCGATTAGCATTTCGACGTCATTCCAGATGATGCAGATGAGGAGACGCTTCTTCAGCACACACGTGCATACATTTTGCAGCTGCTCGGAGGCATGTTGTGCGTCGACTACTCCACCGCTTTGGTACACATGATGTACCTCCCATTACTTGAGGATCTGGATCAGACTGCTACATACAGTTGGGGATCCGCTGTATTAGCACATCTGTACAGATCTCTCTGCACTAGTTGTCAGGCCGATTCACATCAGATTGCAGGTTTCATGGTGTTAGTACAGATGTGGGCCTGGGAGCGTTTTCCACGCATCGCTCCTCAAGTTGTCGCACCGCTTGCACCGGAGCTACTTCAGGACTGTCCTCGGGGACGATGGTATGTCTACGTCATTACTTTCGGTTATTTAGTACTTTTGTTATTGTTTTTTATAAAATTACCGTAGGTTACTCTTTTTTCACCAGGTGGAGTCAGTCTCAGAAGTTTGCACATACTCCGAGACATAGTGTGCACAGCTTCAGACAGATATTTGATGCTATAGTGCCGGCTGATGTAAGTTAAACAGTACTTTTTGGTAGGAAAATTTGTTTTGTTATCACTATTTTAAGTTATTTCAATATAATCTCAGTAAAATTATCATGCTACTATATGACTTATTTTTTGAGTTTACATTTCAGGTTTCATGGACTCCTTATACAGGTTATGTCTACGCATCACTTCCACTATACTGCACATCTTTGGCTGGAGATCGTGCTGCAGTAGTACCACTCATTCACTTCCACATCGTTGAGTGGCACCAGCCAGACCGGGTCATGCGCCAGTTCGGTTTTATAAAGCATATTCCCTTGGCACCACGACAGTCTACCGAGTTACATTCGATTGTGATTATAGGTAGACAGACGACAGACTGGCGGCGACATCATGCATCTTATATCCAGCTTGGGGATAGGCGTGCCCGATTCAGTATCTTTCCACAGGGATATATCACATCACACTCTCATTTATCTGATCAGGGGGATTATGCACACTGGTATCGACGACATACCATCATGTACCTTACACGTCAGGGGATTGGCATTCAGCGATTGGTATGTTTACTAAGATTTATTAATTTTGTTTAACTCATTTTGGATATTAATTTGATTGTCATTTCATTTGCAGGCAGACGCCATTGGTCAGCTTGCACATTCCACGCAGCCTCAGGAGCATGCATATATTCTGCGGGAGGTAGTTCATCGGGATGTGGTGGCTCTATTGGATCATCTCCGGTTGATACGTGACAGTTTTTTTGATGAGGAGCCACAGATATATCCTGATCCATATCTTCAGGCAGAAGCACCTGAGGATGACGATGTCCCTGCTATGCCTGCTGATGAGGATGCACCGCCACCGCCGCCGCCAGTTGGACGATAGAGACGAGCACATCCGGGGGGCAGAGGCGACCACATCGACATCCGAGAGCGGCTCCTGCAGATGT